>LR991064.1:28257075-28806584 GCA_905163555.1 Notocelia uddmanniana | reverse complement strand
GCA
Source organism: Notocelia uddmanniana (assembly GCA_905163555.1). NCBI lineage: Eukaryota > Metazoa > Arthropoda > Insecta > Lepidoptera > Tortricidae > Notocelia > Notocelia uddmanniana. The sequence continues at coordinate 28,806,581 of LR991064.1, read as the reverse complement.
CACGGTGAGCCAGGCTATTAGACGAGAACGTGATGTCAACGATAGACTCACCTTGTTGTCTTACGCACGTACTCTCGGATCCGGTGTTGAGGACAGTCAGTCCAAAAGAGATCGCCCACTCCATTAGCACGTCTCCCCGCACATCGGTCGCGGGAGATCCCCATGCCACAGATTTGGCATTGAAATCCCCAGCGACTAGCACAGGTGTGGGGGAAACTTGCCCAATTAGAGCCCCGATTTCTGTGAGCATCTGTTCAAAGTCAGCGAGCCTTCGATTGGGTGAGAAGTATACCCCAATGACAGCTATTCCGTCCACTATGGCGAGGACAAAACCCCGGCCCTTTACGATGTTTTCAAGGGCAGTTCCAGGGAGGGCTATGACTGCTACTGTCTCTTCAAGGTCAGATACCCAATCGTCCCGGTTGGGAATACAGTAGGGCTCGGAGACGACTACCACTTTGGCTTGCCACTCTGTCATGGTGTGAACTAACAGATCTTGGGCTCTGGCACAGTGGTTGATATTCGCCTGTAAGCATGTGAGGGCCATTTTATTGGGCAGTTTCCATGGTGTCCTCCGTAGCGTTTCGCTGGGAAAGTGGAGTGGCTACCGAGCTACTCGTCGTTTTCCTGTCTCCTGTTCTACTGTTTCGAGCCTTTGCGCCCTGACATCCTTTCGCACCAATAGCGTGCTCTGCTGGCTTGCCAGCTGTAGTACATATAGCGCAGTTCGCTACAGCAGTGCATTCCCTCCTTTTGTGGCCTGGTTTTCCACAGCGATAGCAGAGACTACTGCGATCTACATTTCTGTCACATTTAGCCCCTACGTGGCCTAGCTCAAGGCATCGAAAGCACCGCAAGGGCTTAGTTTCCATCAGCACTACTCGAGCCGAAACCCACCCGACCTTGACTCGTCCTGCCTCCACTACCTTTTTGGCTGCCGCTACCGGGCAGCTTACCCATATTGAACCAACACCTCTTGAGCCACGAGAAATAATACCCGTTTTGATGGAATCGATGCGGCAGTCCCCTTCCCGGGCTATGGCTTCCAGGACTTCATCTGTAGTTGAAGAGTCATCCAATCCGGTCACGCGTATTCCAGCGCATTTCACAGGGCGGTGAATGTAAGCTTCGGCGTCCAAGACCTCGCGAAGCTTTACCGCTAAGGCGTCTGCCGCTTTCTCCGCATTTTCAGTACCGGGTGGAATTTCAAGCATTCGCGCACCGGTGACAGTCGTTCGGAATCGCACTTGGGAGATGCCAATGTCATCCAGCTTTATGTGGCTCCTGGCTTTGGCCAGGACGGTTTCATATTTTGCCCCATTTTCAATGGCCTCTGGCTTCAGCGTGACAGTAACCGCAGCGGTTCGTGGAGGTTTGAGTTTCCTCCTTCGTGAGGTCACCTGTTTAGGCACACTCGCAACGTTTGACACGACATCCACCTTGTTAGCATTCTTCTTGGCTTTCCGGCCCAAAGCGTCCTTCCACGTTTCATGTGGGGGATTAGGCGCAGTAAGTGTCGGTGGTGAAGGGCCGTTATGGGGCACTTGCCTGGCAGTTGCTGCTTCCTTGGCAGCCATGCTAGTTTTATTTCTCCTGCCTTTATTTCTCTTTCTGGCCCCTTGACCATCCGCTGATGGGTCAGAAGCAGTTACCGAGGCTGTGGGCTCCGGCTGCGTAATATTGGAGCACGTGTCTGATGGCCTGGCAAGTTCCGCCTGTTGTTGACAAGGTGCCCCGCAGTCAGCACGTTTTACCATCCGAAGGTTAGCGGCCAACGGGGGCTCCGGTAGGAGTCGACATTCTATGCCTTCTAGCCGCGCGTTCAGAATGTTGGTGAACTGTTCGCGGTTGGAACGTGATACCTCTTCAATCAGCTTCCTCAGTTCATGTTCAGTCGCCGCTGGAGATTGGGTACGCATTTGGGCAACCTCCTTACGCAATTCCGCTAGTTGCCAAGACAGCCGCGCATTTGCTGCCTCCAGACGGGAAACCTCTTCAGTCACGGTAAGGGACTTCATCTCTGCGAAGCCTCTCCTCACTGTCGCGAAGACTCCTTTTAGGGCTTTGATGCAGGTGCCCTTCAGGTTACCCGATTTGCTGACAACTTTTTCCGCCACTTCTAGTGCTTCCTCGATTTCAGCCGCAATGGCGGCCGAGGTTTGCGCCGTGACCTGTGTGTCGCGCTGAGCTTGACAGTTTAACAGGCGATCTTGTCTCTCCTTTGCCGCTGATTCTACAAACTGGCTGTAGGCAGCAAGATCATCCTCCAGTTCTATCTGTTTGTCCCGGGCCCTCTCCGCAGAAATCTCGACCTGACGCTTGCCGAACCCAGCGTATTCACCTGTAGTGGGCGGCCGGCCCGTGCCCCGTTCCGCCGCGGGTTTTTTTAAGCCCCTGCTGCCCTCTAGCGTAGTGTTTCCAGTTAGGGCTCCAACATCGCTCTCAGAGCTCGAGAGATTTTCGGCGGCACGCTTCTCTCCCTTCCTCCAAAGTTTCCCTATACTGGCCTCCCTCGAAGCAACCCAATCTTCCTGGAGGCGAGGCCTCTTTCGGGGCGCCTGCGAGAGCTTTCCGCTCAGTAGCTGGGCACGCGCACCGGGGGATTGGGAGCTAGGAGGAGTCTCCGCCTCCATCATGGTCGGCCCCGACGGGTCTTCCACATCTGATAGGGGCATTGGGGAGTCAACGGACGACTCCGGCGCCGTCACTAGGTGCGACTTAAACGGGGTCAAGCATGGGCGCACCTGCCTCCCGACCCTGACTCCAGTTTTCTTCTTCAGGGGAGCATTAGCCTTATCGGGGGAGGATGGCCGATGCCCCTCCAAGTCATCTCCGACAGGCGAGACGGATCTTTCTGTGCACCCAGTCCTGTCCGTATCCTGCGTCTGGTCTCCAAGAGGCATACTCCCCTCATCCACGCGGGTCAGAATCACCCGGGGGGTTTTATCAAATCGGGCCTCTCGCCCATCCTCCAATACCAGTAAAGTTCTTTTCTCCTTTGGGACTTCCCGCTCCGAGCTCGTGGCCGCCAGCTGGGCCGAGCGCGAGGCCTCCTCCACGGAGCGCTCCTTACCCCGGCCTCGCGGCAGGAAGCGGCCAGAGCTGTCGCGCGCTGGGCCGTCGGTCTGCGTCCTTGGCGCGATCTGGATTGCGGCTGCGTTCAGATCTATGCGCGGGCTGCCACCCTCCCCTTGCACTGGTGAACGTGCAAGGGTGAGGCGGGGGTGGAAGGCCTCCTTCTTCTCTGTGGGGCTGTAGGCACGTGCCATAGGGGAGCCCTTTTCCGACGCTTTTTCTTCATTGCCTTTCGTTGTTTGGGCTGGGTTGGGTCCACCTTCATCAGCCCCAACGCCGCCCCTCAGCCTCAGTATTTTTTTGTAATCAGAGTCCGGTGTGATAGAGCGTAAGTCGTGTTCACGGAGGCCGGCATCTGGCCGGCCTACGAAGCAGTTTTTGCCCCCTCCGTATACGACGGGGCAGCCACCCGCAGAAGCGGATGGACGGGGTTGGTTACCCGCCCGGAGATAATATAAACTGCTTTTTGATTCCATTCTGTCGCAATGTCTCCACATCGTTGTCTCTTTTTTCAGGGGTGAGCTCCCCCGCACGCTCGGGACTGGACACCCTCCAGCCACGCATCCCATCGGCACGATCCGCTCACCTTAGGATTGGGGTAATTTATTATAGTGGTTTTCTTCCACGCGGCGCTACTCTCAATGAGCAGCGCCCCCGGTCCGCTCAATGCGGGTTACGGGTTGCCCGACGGGGAGCCGAGACTCAACCAGCAGTCGCACGAGGGCGACCGCCAGACCCGCCGCGCTGCGAGCCTTGCAGGCCCGCCATCCCCCGCCGCCCGAAGACGGCCACTGGCCCTCGACAAAGGGCCCCAAAAGTGAGAGGTGCGTCCGCACCGCCACCACTGCCCACGGGCAAAGACGGCCGCATCCCTTGCCACCTCAGATGAGCTGAGGCATGCTGGGAGCGGCCAACACCGAACACGGCACTAAAGCCCACGCAGGAGTGAACTCGACTGCATTGCCACGACTGTGACTGGTAGTTAGCAGAGGGAAGACAGCAAGCGCGCAACTGAGCGGCTATCTCCCCCCTCCCAGGGTGCACCACAAGGAGGTCTACCAGCCCATGCACCCCAACCTAACCTAACCTAACCTAACCTAACCTAACCAGTCGCGGTCCACCCGGCACCCGAGACGCCACGTTTTGAAGCCGCTCCGACGTTAAAAAATCGAAAAAGTGGGTTTTTCGCGTCCGATCTTATTGGGAAAGGTACTAAAAGTTTCGGAAAAGTGCAGTGCATACAGTGTTAACACCCAAATCAGCCGCAGTGTGTCCGTGTAGCGGCCAAGTGTCAAAAAGTGCGAAAAAGTTAAGTGACAATCTATAAAACCAGAAACGCTGTGCGATCCAGAACAGCCATCGAGACGTGTGATACATCAGCAGAAGCGTCTCATTGAGCACTATAAGACGACATTACATTTGAAATCCTGCGAGCTACCGTCGAAGCACAATCGCCAAAAAAACAAGTGCCACGTGCTCACGTGGTCAAGGATCCAGCTGCGTGCGGCGCCAACAACTAACGCCGAAGGGTGCAGCTACAAGCCGGAAACAAAACGGTACATAGTTTGGAATTTTTGGACTTATAGTTTTTAAAATATAGACTTTTAAAAATTCAAAATTCAATTGCCTATAGTGCAAAATCTTCAGGCAGACTATATACTTTTTGTATTGAAATCTATTGCGCGCTTGTTCATTCTACGTGTTTTCAAAAATCCAGACCGCAGACTTTAAAATCCAGTGAAATAGACACTAATTTCCAAAATTTTGGAAAAAACACGTTTTTGAATTTTTTTTGTATGGAATGAATGATTTAGAACATTAGAGTTAATTGTGTGTATTTAAGGCTAATTTAAGATTTTTTGCGAATTTTTAGGTAGACTGGATCCAAAGATACCGAATTTTAAGTGAATTTTGGCCATAAATTCTAAAATAATAATAAAAATAACAATTTTACATTGTAAATACCTTTAGAACATATATTTAAGCTGGGCCGACCCAAAATCCAGGCCTCCTAACGTCAAAAACGCGGAGAAACCAAATTCCGCCATTTTGTTTTTTCTGGTATCAAAATTAGATTGTCTGTATCTTTGGAACCGTTAGACCTACAGTGTCCGGATTTTCACTTAACCTGTGTCGGACAAGGTTCTTTACGCTTTGTATGGTTTTAATTAGATATCTCGCACAAAATTTCTTAGAGCTCTGAGTAGCTCCATTCAACAGAGGAGACAAAGCCCAACACAACAGTGAAGATCCGGACCTTCTACGACCACTGGTTCCAGAGATAAAGGTCTTTAAAGTTGCCTTTTGACAGTTCGGCGGCCATTTTGTTTTTATTTGGACCGCCATATCTCAGCAACCAGGGGGTCCTAGAAAACTGCGGTTTTCACAATTGGCACTAAGGCCCACTCGCCTGTCACCCCCCCTACTTTTGGGCAAAAAGGAGAGACTGAAAAACAAAATCCTGAAAACGGTCTCATCGGACAAAGAAGGTCCGGTTTCATATTGTAGCCCAAAACCCCGACTTTCTACGGCACCGGGGAGCGGAGCAAATTGAAGTCAAACATTAAGTTTGACAGTTCAGCCGCCATTTTGAAAATTTTAAACATCTCTAGCTCAGTAACCCGTCGTCGTAGAGGGCTGGGACTTTCACCAGGGGAGTTGGCGGGACAAAAACTGTCCGATCGAGTGGGCTCCGACGTAAATTGACACTTGCAAAAGTCAAAATTTGGAAGCCTTGAAGTGCATCAGGAGGATAGAGCTCGGCGAGCCCAGTAAAGCGAGCCGAAGCACGGCCAAATCGGACCAACGGTTCCGGAGGTTACGAGCGGATACCGAATTTGGATACCAGATTTGTCACAGATACCAGAAACTTGGATCTGCCGTAGCTCTGGGAAGTTGTGCTACAAACCAGGCCAAGTTTGGTTCGTTGGAAAGGGCTCGGGGAGGGCTATCATTTGGAAGCATAAAAACCGCTCTACCTAGAGCTAAACATTTTGGACAATCGAAATCGGCTTCTTTTGACTGCTGGAAGTGCCCTAGCCCACGTAGCGGCTATTCTGACGTGTAAAACGACCAGAGTCTGTGACTCTACATAGAGTGGTAACTGTTTGTAACAGTTTAACTTTAGACAGAAACCCATTGTTAGAATTAAGACCTAGGCTCCAGGTAGAGCCAATTACCTATTGATTGACTGCTTGTGTTGCAGTAGCACTGTTATATAAGAAACGTAACTGACGGGTTTATTTCTTTATATACAACTTATACAAACTTCATTAATATATCAGACCTGTTGGGATATTGTACGGTCCCTATTGACCCACAAACATACAAAAGTGGTATAAGACATCTGCAAATTACAGACAGAGACTGGTTTTATTGACCAACAGACAATAATATAACTACCTCTAACAATGTTAGGCATTAGAACCCCGTGCAACAAACAGACCGGCGAGGAAACAAATCTCCCGAAAAAATAACCCCCTCAGAACAGCTGAATGTGAGACGGAGTATAGGAGAATGGGAAGCAGCGTTAATTGGTGACATTGACACCACCCCAACCCTTGCACCCACGGCCTCCATGGTGACAGCGCAAGCAGGTCCTGCTAAGCCGAAACGACTTATATCGCAGGAAATAAAAATTCAACTGCTGCGGCCGAAAAGTCCAAAGCCCAACAAAAACAAAAAGGACTTTTGCGAACAGAACAGCGGAGGCACGAGCCCTACCATGACAAGGCCAAGGCCAGCATAAATGCGGGGAATAATATTAGAAGAGACATCAAGGCAGATGTCATCGAGGGCTTGGACAGACTTTACAGCTTGTGAAAGAGTCAGAAGCGGAAAACAAAAAAGAGAAGCCTGGTATAATCGGTGAAGCAACAAAAGATAAAAGAGCGCTCGACTCTACATTCGAAGTCAACAAGGACTCTACACAAATACTAGACAAAATTGAAGAACAAACCAAAATGATAAAAGAGAATGGCAAAAGACTGGAGGAGTTAAAAGTCAAATTAGAAAAGCAGTCCGAAAAAATAGAAAGCGCCAGTAAGATCGAAGAGCTGCAACAAAGCATGGAAAAATTGATGGAGAAAACAACATACGCGAGTGTGGTGGCAAATAGTAAACAAGAAAAACAAATTACAGCAATGACCGCACTTCACTCCGTAGTTGTTTCCTCCAGCAAAGAAGAGGAAACGGGAGAGGAAGTTTTGGAGAAGGTGAGGAAAGCAATGGAGGCTAAAGAAGGATGGATCCAGGTGGAAAAAGTACGGAAAGCGAAAGACCGAAAAATTATCATGGGATGCCAGAACGAACAAGACAGAAAGAAAATAAAGGAAAAGCTGGAGGCTGCTGGGGAGCATCTCATAGTCGAGGAAGTCAAAAACAAGGACCCGCTTCTGATTCTCAAGGACGTCCTAAAGGTTCACACGGACGAAGAAGTAATAAGAGCTCTTGAGAACCAGAACCGGGATGTTTTTCGCGGCCTCGGCGGGGATGATGCGAGAATAACAGTGAAGTATAGGAGGAAAGCCCGAAACCCCCACAACTGTCATATCATCCTCACCGTCGCGCCAAAGATATGGAAAAGGGCGATGGAAGAGGGGAAGATGAGAATCGACCTCCAAAGGGTCGTGGTGGAGGACCAGACGCCCTTGGTGCAATGTACACGATGCTTGGGATTTGGGCATGGGAGGCGATACTGCAAAGAACCCGCCGACCTGTGTAGCCACTGTGCTGGCCCCCATCTCAGGATGGACTGTCCGGCTTTGCTGACAGGAGAACTGCCAAGCTGTCGGAACTGCACCAGGGCAGATAAAACAGACGTGGGACATAACGCCTTTAGCAAGGAATGCCCCGTGCGGAAAAGGTGGGATGCTATAGCCCGCGCGTCCGTAGCTTATTGCTAAGGTGGTATCGGAGACCAACAGCTACAAAATTATCCAAGCGAATCTCCAGCGAAGCCAGCTGGCAACAACTGAGCTGCTCTTGGAAGGAACCAAGCAGAGAGCTGCAGTAGCTCTCCTTCAAGAGCCATATGTGGGAGTAACAAAAAGGATGAAGGGATACCAGGGCGTCAGAGTCTACCAAGATTCGGAGGCTGCACAAGGGACCGTCAAAGCGGCGATAGTGATATTCAACAACGACCTAGACGTTGAACAGTTTCCGGATCTCACCACGAAGAATATCGCAGTGGTGAGAGTAAAAACAAAAGAATGGTCTGTCGCACTGGTATCCTTTTACTTTGAGCCAGATGAACCCATGGATCAGTACTTAGAAAAAATCATACAAGTACAGCAAAAGGTGGGACCCACGAGGCTAATCGTAGGAGGAGACTCTAATGCAAAGAGCATCTGGTGGGGCAGCACAGGCGAGGACCTAAGAGCACCTTGGCAGAGATAAATTTCCACATTCTAAACTCAGGCAGAACCCCAACCTTCGACACCATAAGAGGCGGTAAGCGTTACAGTAGCCATATAGACGTCACGGCTTGCACAGAAGATATGCTGGGCCTAGTAGAAGGATGGCGGGTAGAAGAAGGGCTGACGAGCTCCGATCACAACGGCATAATATTCGACATAAAGCTGCAAAAATCAACAGGGCAAAATATAGAACGTACAACTAGAATTTATAACACTAAAAAGGCAAATTGGGAGCAATTTCATGAAAAATTGCCCCTGATTTTGCAACAAGAGGACCTAACAAAAGATAAACTAACCGAAATAAACAATAACGTAGAACTAGAGAAGACAATAGTAAAACTAAATACAGCAATAGCAAAAACATGTAAGCAAACAATCCCTAACAAAAAGAAAAAAGAAATACTTACCACGCCGTGGTGGACCGAGCAACTTGCAGCCCTGAAGAAAGAAGTTGCCATCAAGAAACGAAGGATCAGGAACGCAGCGCCAAACCGTAGACAAATGGTAGTCAATCTGTACCTGAAACACAAAGAAAAATATCAATTGGCGGTAACGGAAGCAATAACAGCAAGTTGGAAGGGGTTCTGCGAAAAGCAAGATAGAGAAGGAATGTGGGAAGGCATTTACAGGGTGATCAAAAGGACGACAAAAAGGGAGGAAGATATTCCACTGATAAAGGAGGGAAAAGCGCTGAGCGCAATAGACTCCGTGAGGCATTTGGCCGAGACCTTTTACCCCGAGGACACAAGAGAAGGTGAAAACGAACAGCATCACCATAACCGAATCGCAGCCGAAACAGTAAACGAGGAGGAACATGGTGACGAACATGATCCACCGTTTACACCGGAAGAACTAAACGCTGCGGCTAGGTCCTTTAATCCAAAAAAGGCCCCCGGCGGTGAGGGTTTCACCGCAGATATCTGTTCTCACGCGATCAATGCTGCCCCCGCTTACTTTCTAGCTCTCCTAAATAAATGCCTGGCACACCATTACTTCCCGAAGTCATGGAAGGAAGCGATAGTGGTGGTACTAAGAAAGCCGGGCAAAGATACCTACACCACGCCAAAGTCCTACAGGCCAATTGGGCTCCTGCCCGTTCTAGGAAAAATATATGAGAAGATGTTGGTGAACCGCCTCAAGTTCTATATATTGCCCAGGATGAGTACTCACCAGTACGGCTTTATGCCACAAAAAAGCACAGAAGACGCCCTCGTAGCGCTCATAGAGCGTATACGGGCGAAACTAAATGATAAAAAATTAGTTGCGCTAGTATCGCTAGACATCGAGGGCGCCTTCGACAGCGCATGGTGGCCGGCAATAAAAACCAGACTGGCAGAGGAAAAATGTCCTGTTAACTTGAGGCGGGTCATCAGCAGCTACCTCAGCGATAGGACCGTGGAGGTTAGGTACGCCGGGGAAAAGCACAAAAGAGCAACGGAGAAGGGCTGCGTTCAGGGATCCATAGGTGGGCCGATCCTATGGAACCTCCTGCTGGATCCCCTCCTGAAGCAGTTGGAGAACCAGGGGTTTTACTGCCAGGCCTTTGCAGATGACGTGGTGTTGGTCTTCGATGGAAAGGAGGCCCGAGAGATCGAAGGACAGGCTAATGCTGCCCTCGAACATGTCCGTGCGTGGGGTGTTGACAATAAACTCAAGTTCGCACCTCATAAGACCAGTGCAATGTTGTTAACCAAAAAATTAAAATACGACACACCGCGCCTGAACATGGGAGGGGTCAGTATTGGAATGTCCAATGAAGTTAAGATTCTCGGCCTTACCATAGATGAGAAGCTGACCTTTAACACCCACGTCTCAAACATCTGCAAAAAGGCCATAGGGATCTATAAGATATTAACTAGGGCGGCGCGCGTAAACTGGGGTTTAAACCCAGAAATAATACGAACGATATACGTAGCGACAGTAGAGCCAATTATATTATACGCAGCAGCGGCATGGTCACCAGCAGCCAATAAATTAGGAGTTCGCAAACAACTGAGCGCGGTCCAGAGAGGTTTCGTACAGAAAATGTGTAAGGCGTACCGAACGGTGTCACTAAACTCTGCACTACTGCTCACAGGAGTGCTCCCTCTGGACCTTCGAGTTCGTGAGGCGGCCTCACTATATATGGCCAAGAAGGGAGCACCTCAACAAGAGTTGGGAGGCAGAAAAGTGGAGAGGATGACGCCGAGGATACAAGCCCCACATCCCGCAGACCAAATGGGACTGGAGTTCGAAAACCTGGGAAACGATGAACAGTACGCACAGCACAACAACTATGTAGTGCGAATTTTCACGGACGGCAGCAAGATTGAGGGCAAGGTTGGCGCGGCTGTATCCGTTGGAACGGTAACGAGGAGACCAAAGCTCACAAACTTGCACTGTCGCCCTACTGTACTGTGTACCAGGCTGAACTCCTAGCCCTATGCAAAGCGACAGAAGTAGCACTAAAACATAAGGAAACCACTCTGGGCATCTACAGCGATTCTAGGGCCGCCCTGGAAACGATCACCAATCCCAACTCTACCCACCCACTAGCAGTTGAAACCAGGGAAAACCTCCGGGGATGCCGACTCCAAAACAAGAAAGTATTCTTGTTTTGGATCAAAGCACATATAGGGCTGGAGGGTAATGAGAGAGCAGATTACCTTGCAAAAGAAGCGGCCTTAAAATCAAAAAAGAAGGCGGACTACGACCGATGTCCAGTCTCATTCATGAAACGAACCATCCGGACAGAGACCCTTCATGAATGGGGCAAAAGGTACAAATTAGAAGAAACGGCCTCAGTCACAAAAATCTTCTTCCCTGACGCGATCACTGCACATAAAATCACCCGTAAATTGACCATAGACAGCACACTTACACAACTGTTCACCGGGCATGGTGGATTCTCTTCATACCTGAATCGTTTCAAGTGTAAGGAGAGTCCATCATGCGCGTGCGAACCTGACTCCGACGAAACTATAGACCACCTTATTCTACATTGCCCAATATTCGGTTTACAAAGATTTGAATTGGAACAAAAAATAGACACAACATTGGACAGAACTAATTTACATTGTATCATAGGAAATAAATATATTAGAGACATATTCTTAAGTTACTGTAAAGAAATTGTAAACAAGGTTAAAATGAGAAATAAAACAGCATAAGAAAAGTATGTTACCTAGTATATAGTGAGTATATATTAAGTAAGGATACGAAAAAGAAAAGATGTAAATAAACATATTGATGCTTATAGAATAAGTTTATTTGAAAGAATAGAAATTGTTAAATATAAAATGTGTAAAAATGCTCATAAGCAACCTGTCCTAAATAAAGTAAAGTACTTTGTCTCATTGAAACCCCAAGAAATAAAAAAGTTGTAGCCACACAGATTAGGTGGGAATCCCACCCACATGAGTGCGAAAGAGGATGAATGCAAGAAAGAACATGTATGAAGTATGTAAGTACGAGAGGAGAAAAAGCGAGAACTGGTATGAATGATAAAAGTAGACACAGGCTCCGATAATGTTGGAGGTAGATAGATTTAAAAAAAAAAAAAAAAAAAAAAAAAAAAAAAAAAAAAAAAAAAAAAACCTAACCTAACCTAACCTAACCTAACCTAACCTCCTCTGTCGGGGTCGCTGTTAATGGCGTGTCGATCTAGAACGCAATAAAACGCAAAGGCTCCGATTATGTTGGAGGAGACCAGAAAGAAAAAAAAAAAAAAAAAAAAAAAAAAAAACCTAACCTAACCTAACCTTTTTTTTTTTTTTTTTTTTTTTTTTACCCAGGAAAATCTTTCATGAGATTCCACCACGCCTCGGGGGAAGCGCAGTGGATATGTCAGATTCCTACTGACTAAAAACCTGGGGTGTCCTTCACACTGCTTATGGTGGAGCCACGGGAACGCTGTAGCACACATCCGCGACTCCACCAGCAGTTGCCCAGCGGGCCCGTCCCTGGGTGATTTGCTGGATCACCCAAACACTGTTAGGGGCGTACCAGAACACTATGCACGCCCCTCATCTCGAGGACTCCTTTCCAGTGGATGGCAGACGCCCCCGTGACTGCCACCCGGAGGTCCTCACTATGGCGGCAACCGGCGATCGTGCGCCAGACGCCTGCGCCCTATCCGTCTGCGCCGCATCGGGTCGGCTCCGGCATCCTCTTCCCGTGCGCGCTCGGCCACCTCTTTACTCGCCATTACTTCCTCGCAAAAGGAGGCTACGGCTTGCCAGCACCGCCTGGTTTCGACCATGGTCTTCACAATAGCCGGTAAGGTTAAGTCCGCCCCGACTGTTGAAACCAAACGGTTTCTCTGCTCAGCCCATCCGGGGCACTCTGCCAGCGTGTGCTGCGCTGTGTCTTCTACACCATTACAGTGGTGACACGCTGACGTCGGTTCCCTTCTAGACACCTTGCACAGGTACTTGCCAAAGCACCCGTGACCAGATAAGACCTGTGCAAGGTGGAAAGACACCACTCCATGTTGCCTCTCAACCCATTCTTTTAGCACTGGCTTAATGGCATTGACTGTCGCTCGACCGGCACTCGGATCTTCCAGTCTTTCGCCCCACTTCCGGAGAAGAGTGTCTCTCGCGTCCATTCTCCAGCGTTTTATCTCCTCCGGCAACGGCTCTTGTCCTCCGGCTCGCGAGTTGGTGATCTGACTGTACACGCTAGCCAGAACTTCGGCGTCTAGGTCCCAGGGTGGAGTCCCGGCCATGACGCAGGCTGCCTCATAAGATATCGTTCGATATCCCCGCACGACTCTAATGGCCATGGCTCTTTGTGGCCTTCGTAGAAGGGCCTTGTTATGGGCATTTAGAGCATCTACCCAGATAGGAGACCCGTACAGAGCCATCGACCTCACTACCATTGTATAGAGTCGCCGACAGCCGACATTTGGTCCGCCTACATTAGGTAGGAGCCGACCAAGCGCTCTCGCGGCTCCGATGAGCTTCGGGGCCAAGCGCTGGAAATGCTCCTTGAAGTTCCATCGGCTGTCGAGTACAAGTCCCAGGTATTTCATTGTAGACTCGACGCCGACGGAAACTCCTCCGACTACCAGTTGTGCGCCAGGTGGGGGCGCCTTACGGGGACCGTGAAAACAGATGGCCTCTGATTTATGTAGGGCCACCTCAAGCCCTAGTTTCTTAATCCTCGCCACCACGTGAGCAACACTCGCCGTTGCCAAAAGAGACGCCTCTCTAAATGTGTCAGCCACCGCCGTGACGAGAGTGTCGTCAGCATAGCACGTCAGTGCAACGCCACGCAGGGTCCTTCCTCGTAAAACCCAGTCGTAGCCGACATTCCACAGGAGCGGTCCGAGGACGGACCCCTGTGGGACGCCGCACGACATTGGTTTTTCCTTCCAGTCGTCATGTGCCGGGTATTTGACTGCCCTATGTGATAGATAGGCCCCAATAATGTTACTTAAGTAGCTCGGCACGGCATGATACTTAAGCGCCTCCTTAATGCACTCCCAAGGCAGGGTGTTAAACGCGTTCGAGATATCCAGCGAAACCGCAAGAGCAACTCCGCCCCGAGACACCGCTACATCCGCCAAACCTTTGACTCGAGCGATTGCGTCAATTGTCGACCTGCAACGCCGGAAACCAAATTGACTTTCATTCAAATTTGGCCCTACGTTATCGAGATGCTTGACGAGACGAGCTGAGATTACACGCTCAAAGAGCTTGCTCACCTCGTCTAGCAATACAATTGGCCGATATGCGGATGGCGAATCTGCCGGACGCCCTTCCTTATGGATCAGCACAAGTTTACCCGTCTTCCATGCACGCGGAAAATGGCCTTGCTCCATGCACGCTGTGAAGAGTGCTCTTACTCTGGGCTCAAGTGGGCCTAATGCGACTACCCAAGCCCGACCTGGTATTCCGTCAGGCCCTGGTGCCTTATTCTTTTGGCGGACACGTAGCAAAGCCGCTCCTAATTCCCCTACGGTGACTTCTGGTATACTAGCAGATTCCACGCCCACCATAGCCTGTTCCTCTGGCGGAGCCATCGGAGGGGGAACAAAGCCGGTTCTCTCCGGAAAAAGGGTATCAACTACCAGCCCAAGAAGTTGAGGCGGGAGAGTCTGAGTTAGCGGGGGGGCCCACGGTCGAAGCTTGCACCTCACCATTCTGTAGGGCCTGCCCCACAGGTCCTTATTGAGACTCTCCAGCATCTCCTTTTCCGCTAAGTCTTTTGCCTTGCCAATAGCGACCTTTAGATCTAGGACCCGCTCTCGGTAGGCGGAGTATAGTTGCGTTTCCTCTTGGAAATCCCGCCGCTGTCGTCTTCGGCTCCTTGTGTACTCACGCCTCGCAGCTATACATGATTGTCGTAGCTGTGTCAATTCTGCGGACCACCAGTACACCTTACGCTGAGGTGGTAATTGGCGGACTCGTGGCATGGCCGCATCGCAATTTTCAAACATTGCATCCCCTAGCCATTGCGCTTCGCATTCTATATCTAGCGGACCTTCGGGAACCGGCAGCCATGCCTTTATCAGGGCTGCTTCCTCCAGCACTTCGCGGTCGAGGCGTTTTAGTGCCCAGCGTGGACCGTCTCCTCTGAGGGACTGACTTTGCGCAGTCACTATGGCTGTGAGCGCAGAGACGCTGAACGTAATGTAGCGATGATCTGAAAGAGTCTCTACACTCTCCTGATCTCTACACTTTCCAATCAAAAACACGGCGTGCCAGGGCGGCGTCAGCGAACGTAATGTCGATTACGGAGCCACCCTGTTGCCGCACGCACGTGTCCACTGACCCAGAGTTGAGAACCTCCAGACCATAGGCTACAGCCCAGTCTTCCAGGCACTGCCCACGCACATCCGTCACTGCAGAACCCCACGCTCTGGATTTCGCATTAAAATCCCCGGCAACAATGACGGGAGTGGGGTGCAGCTGCCTGACAATAGCACCAACCTCCCCCAGAAATTGCTCAAATTCGGCCAGACTTTTATTTGGTGAAAAGTAGCCTCCCACCAAAGCCATACCTCCGCCAGTTGCTGCGACAAATCCGTGGCCCTTTTTGACACTTTGCAAAGGTGTGGAGCCGGCTGCGCTCCGCGATACCAGGGCCACGGTTTTGTCCAAGTCCCCTATCCAACCTGCTCGAGCTGGGACAGAATATGGCTCCGCTATCACTGCCATTTGTATCGACCATTCCGCCATACTCTGGAACAAAAGGTCCTGAGCGTGCCAGAACACCAGAACGTATCCACGGCTCCCACTCCACAATGGTGGCACGCCGGCCTGTCACCCGCAGGTCTCCGTTATGGCGGCTGCATGCGGCCTCCAAAGGCCCTTCGCCGCCCACCTGGTCTCCTACGGCGCTGAGGGAGTGAGTTAGCGTCGTCCTCACGCATCCGCTCTGCAGCCTCCTTCTGTGACATGACCGTTACACTGAATGTGGCCGCAGCCGCCCAGGCCTCCTCGCTGTGCACCATTTGATTAATGAGAGCCGGCAGAGAGAGGTCACGCCCTACAACCGTGGACAGCGCTGCGCGGGCCACCACCCATGCAGGACACTCCTCACGCGTGTGCTTGGCTGTATCCACGGCTCTTCCGTCACAGTGGTGACACTCTGCTGACGGCTCCCTACCCACCACCTCACACAGGTACTTGCCGAAGCAGCCGTGCCCCGTCAGGAGCTGTGTGAGGTGGAACGTGGGTGGTCCGTGATTGCGTTCGACCCATTCCTTGAGAACAGGCCGAACAGCGGCCACCAGATCCCGGCTAGCTCCCGGATTTCCAAACGCTCGGACCATCTTTCGTACAGCAATTGTTGAGCGTCCGTTCGCCACTGCTGAACCTCCCGAGGAGCGGGCCAGTTTTCTTCTTCTCTCGCCTGTTTTAGACGCCAGAATACTATGGACTGGACCCCGGCCTCCAAGTCCCAAGGGGGACTCCCTGCAAGCAGGCAAGCTCCAGCGTATGATACAGTGCGGTACGCTCGTGCCACCCTAAGAGCTATGGCCCGTTGCGGTCGTCGCAATAGGGCCTGATTACGAGCTCCTAGTGTGTCCGCCCAGATTGGTGCTCCATAGAGCGCCATTGAGCTCACCACAGCGGTATAGAGGCGTCTGCAAGCTCCGCCAGGTCCCCCCAGATTCGGGAGAATTCGTCCAAGCGCCGCAGCCGCAGCCACCAATCTTGGACCCAAGCGCTTGAAGTGTCCATTGAACTGCCACCGTCCGTCGAGGACGAGTCCTAGGTACTTCATCGTCGACCCAATGGCGATGGCAGTTCCTCCCACAGTTATTGTTGCCCCACGTGGTGGCGCATTACGCGGCCCATGAAAAACCAGCGCCTCGGACTTATTTAGCGCCACCTTAAGACCTAACGCCTGAATTCTGTGTACAGCATGTGCCACGCCAGCTGTACCCAGGTATGCGGCCTCCCTATGGTTAGCGCCTCGGGCCAACACAAGGGTATCGTCAGCGTAGCACACGATGCTGACACCTGGCAGAGTGACCCCTCGCAGCACCCAGTCGTAACCGATGTTCCACAGGAGTGGCCCAAGAACCGAACCCTGTGGAACACCGCACGACATTACCCTTCTTCCCTGGCCCTCTCTAGTTGGAAAGGCTACTGCTCTTCCTGCAAAATATGCCTTTACAACCCGCTGTAGGTATGTAGGCACGTTGTGGAATCGGAGCGCCGCCAGTACTGTTTCCCAAGGCAGGGTGTTGAAGGCATTGCAGATGTCCAGCGATACTGCCATCACTACCCCACCCTGGGCTATCTCATCTTCCGCGATTCTCCTCACCCTAGCGATTGCATCAACTGTGGAACGTAGCGGGCGAAATCCATATTGGTGTTCACTCAAGCCCGGCTCCATGCTTCCGACGAGACGAGCTGCTAGCACACGCTCAAAGAGCTTGCTCGTCTCGCTGAGCAGCACGATTGGGCGGTAAGCCGAAGGCTGATCAGGCGGGCGTCCATCCTTACGGAGAAGTACTAGCCTGCCTGTTTTCCACCCATCAGGAAACCGTCCTTGAGTCAGACACGAGGAGAACAGAGCTCTGACTCTGTCTCCCAGTTCACTAAGCGCGATCGCAAGTACTTGCCCTGGAATTCCGTCTGGCCCAGGGGCCGTCTTCTTTTTACGGAGCTTGAGGACAACCGCCCGAAACTCGGCTTCTGTCACCGGGGGTACTCCTAAAACTTCTTCCTGCGGTCCAACGGTAGGTGACATTGGCGGCGGCGCAAATTCGTCCCTCTCGGGAAAGAGATCAGCCACGATTCGTTCAAGGAGCACTGGCTGGAGAGTGCTGGTCAACGGAGGAGTCCAGGGTCGGAGCTTCTGTCTAACAACCCGATACGGCCTCCCCCATGGATCCCGGTTGAGCGTCTCCAGCCACTCCTCCCAAGCCGTCTCCTTAGCTCGCGCTATGGCGGTTTGCAGGGTTGCTCGTGCTGTCTTGTAAATCTCATACAAGGCATGTTCCTCAGTGTGGTCCCGTATTCACCTTCTCCTGCACCGCGTATATCGGCGGCGTGAGGCGACACAATTGTTCCGCAGCTGGTGCAGTTCCGGACTCCACCAGTATACTCCACGCTTTGCTGTTAGAACCTTCGCTCTGGGCATTGCTGCATCGCAGACGCGGGCAAGGGCGGCGCCAAGATACTCGGCTTCCTGATCAACGGTTCCCTCTTTAGGGCTTCCCGCTCCACACTTGTGACCGCCAGTTGGACCGAGCACGAGGTCTCCTGCACGGAGCGCTCCTTGCCCCGCCCTCGCGGCAAGAAGCGGCCAGAACTGTCGCGCGCTGGGCCGTCTGTGCTTGTCCTCGGTGCGATCTGAATAGCGGCCGCGTTTAGGTCGATACGAGGACTACCACCCTCCCCCTTCACTGGCGAACGTGCAAGGGTGAGGCGGGGGTGGAAAGCCTCTTTCTTCTCCGTTGGGCTAAAGTTTTGCGCCATAGAGGTGCCCTTTTCCGCCGCTTTTTCATCATTGTCTTTTGCCCCCATCAGCCCCAACACCACCCCTCAGCCTCAGTATACGTCTATGATCAGAGTCCAGTGTGATGTAGCGTAAGTCGTGTTCACGGAGGCCGGCACCTGGCCGGCCTACGAAGCAGTTTTTGCCCCCTCCGTATACGACGGGGCAGCCACCCGCCGAAGCGGATGGACGGGATTGGTTACCCGCCCGGAGATTTTGAAAACTGCTTATCATTTCCATCTTACCACAATGCCTCCACATCGTCGTCTCTTTTTTCGGGGGTGAGCTCCCCCGCACGCTCGGGACTGGACTCCCTCCAGCCACGCATCCCATCGGCACGATCCGCTCACCTTGGGATTGGGGTAATTTATTATAGTGGTTTTCTTCCACGCGGCGCTACTCTCAATGAGCAGCGCCCCCGGTCCGCTCAATGCGGGTTACGGGTTGCCCGTCGGGGAGCCGAAACTCAACCAGCAGCCGCACGAAGGCGACCGCCAGACCCGCCGCGCCGCGAGCCTTGCAGGCCCGCCATCCCACGCCGTCCGAAGACGGCCACTGGCCCTGGACAAAAGGGCCCCAAAAGCGAAAGGTGCATTTACACCACCACCACCGCCCAGTGGCTGCCAGATCGGCAACCGGGCTAAGACGGCCGCGTCCCTTGCCACCTCAGATGAGCTGAGGCATGCTGGGAGCGGCCAACACCGAACACGGCACTAAAGCCCACGCAGGAGTGAACTCGACTGCATCTCGCCTCGACTGTGACTGGTAGTTAGCAGAGGGAAGACAGCGAACGCGCAACTGAGCGGCTATCTCCCCCCTCCCAGGGTGCACCACAAGGAGGTCTACCAGCCCACGCACCCCAACCTAACCTAACCTAACCTAACCTAACCTAACCAGTCGCGGTCCACCCGGCACCCGAGACGCCACGTTTTGAAGCCGCTCCGACGTTAAAAAATCGAAAAAGTGGGTTTTTCGCGTCCGATCTTATTGGGAAAGGTAGTGTCCTCAATTCAGCAAAAATAAGTTTGAAATAGAAAATGAAATAGATATAGAAATTAAAGTCCAGAACATAAGTAAAATATTAGAAAACAAGGCAATTAGAGATAAGTTTCTAAAATATTGTATAAATATAGCAAAGATTGTAATAAGTAGAAACAAGTAAAGAAAAGTAAACAAACGTATATTGTTGAATAAACATGTAGTTTGGCAAAAAAAAAAAAAAAAAAAAAAAAAAAAAAAAAAAAAAAAAAAAAAAAAAAAAAAAAAAACAGAAAATAAATATAGTACCATTGTCATAAATAAAAATAAGTATGTAAGAAACAAAATTTGTCTTAACAAGAAATTTATACGTATTGTTTTTAAAATAAAGATATCTGTGTCACGTGTCTGATTACCCGGCAATAAAATAAAGATAATTAAATCGATAGACAGGTGGGCATCCCACCCACATAAGATACGTAAGGAGATGAATAAATGAAAGAAAAGTATGAAGCATGAAAGTGCGAGAGGAATAACCGCGAGAACTGGAATGAAAGATTTCACAGCTAGAAAAGACCCTGATCATGTCTAAGGTATAAGAAAAAAAAAAAAACCTAACTTAACCTAGCGTTCCATTTCGATTACGTTTGTACGTTAAAGTCGTCAACTAGTTGATTCTGTTTAACAAAACATTTCGTTCGTTGACGAACGAAAAACGTTTTAGCAACTAGTTCGTTGAATCAACGACCACCCCTACCCTCAGCGAGCTGCGATCGAGGTAGGACCTGTGTCGCTCCAACTCTGCGCCGCTGAGTATAATATTAAAACCATATTTATTGATTATCTCGGTCACGGTGATGGGCAAAAATTAACTTGAATAAAAACGGAAATTTTATTCTTATTCAAATCGATTTGAATAAGAATAATTCATGCAGTCGTTATTTAAAATAAAATGAACGGGAATAATTCAAGCGGCTTCATTGTAAATGAAGAATAAGAAACGGATTAATTATTCTAGAAATGGGATTATTCGTAATAATTTTTTATAAAAAAAAAATAATAAAAAAAAAAATATTTAGAATAAGTTAATTTTGTAGTACGATCGGATCGGTAATATCGGTTATTTTAATTATATACAGGGTGTCCCAAAAACCAACGCCAAAACGAAAAAGGGAGATAGTACAACCCATAAGCATTCAGATTAAGCAAATATGACCTTAATGAAAAGTTCATGGTTTTCGAGATATTGGCCGTTTTAAAAAACTAGTGACTTTTGATACCCTGCGTCACTGTATCCATTGCCATCACTGCAAATTTAAGTATTTTGTAAATCGGTTTTTTGCAGGATGTTACCAAAAACATACCCTATCGAATGTCATTTAAATTTATTACATGCCATGGTGCTATAGTGGTAAAAATAATAATCAAAAAATAAATCAATCAATTTTATTAATTTAATCTGCGGGTTTGATCGAGTTTAATTTCAAAAAAGGATACTAAACTAATTTGGCACAAAATGTTAAAAAAATGCAATTTTATTGCAGTTTTCAAAATGGTACTGCATATTCTAATGTACCCAGTAGTTTACGAGATAATACTATTTTACACCAGAAGGAGCTTAAACTGCAATTATTCCATACTTTGAAGCCCCTACCACCTACGAGGATCAGAAATTGAAATTCGAATAAAAAATCGATTTGAAATTGGAACATCATTCAATATTTAAGTTCAAGTCGGTTTAGGATTAGTTTAGTTACTTCAGTACATTTAGTTAAATTCATTTGTATCCTCTTAACGTTATTACTACTGGTCGTGCCCCCTAAGGAGCCTTAGTTACTTAGTTTAATTAATCTTTCATACAAAAATAATTCTGGTTGTCATTTACCTTTAAAGTGAATAAAAATAATGAAAAAAAAACGTTACCAGGGGGCCTATGATGCTAGCCATTTTATCACTTATCGTTGTGGATAAGACATTTGTCACGTTCTAACAAGTATGTGAGTGCAAGAGTGACGGATGTCTTATCAACAACGATATGTGATAAAATGGTTAGCATCATAGGCCCGCTGCTTTATTTATTTAAATCAAATGTTCAAATTGTCGGCCATTTACTTGAATACAAGCTCGGCATCTCCTTAAAAATGCTCGACTGATGCGACGTGCACTTCTTGTGACGTCGTTTTGTGCCTCTGCGTAAATGCGTTGTCTCAGCTCCGCTATACTGTTAATCGGATTATTGTACACTTTTTCTTTGATGTAACCCCAGTAATAGAAATCCAGAGGATTTAGGTCTGGAGATCGAGGAGGCCACAAAATAGGACCACGACGCCCGATCCATCTCTGTGGATAAGTTTGGTTTAAATGTTCTCGTACTTGCCGAGCATAATGTGCTGGACAGCCGTCATTTTGCAGCCACATTGACCTTCGTGTAGCTAAAGGCACGTCCTCAAGAAGATTTGGCAACTCATTCTCTAAGAAATGTAGATAATTTTGGCCATTTAGTGTTTCTGGTAATTCAAATGGGCCTATTATTTTTCCATCTAATATTCCAGTCCAAAGGTTCACTTTAAATTGGTACTGCGACCGATCTTCCCTCATTAAATGAGGGTTTTCTAATGCATAACTGTGTAAATTGTGCATGTTCATGAATCCATCTCTTTTAAAAGTGCTTTCATCTGACCATAAAACCATGTTTATGAAATTTGGATCCTCTCTGTGTTTCTGCAGCATTGTCTGGCAAAACTGTACTCGAAGTGGGTAATCACGGGGCAGCAATGCTTGAACACGTTGTATGTGGTATGGATGATATCCATAACCAAGTAATATTCTATTGGCAGCAGATTTTGATACCCCTATGCTACGTTCAATGTTACGTGTCGAAGTAGATGGGTCATTTTGAATCTCTTGCAAAACATCTTCATCGTAATCTGCTCTAGGTCGTCCTACTCCGCCACGATTACCAGGCAAAACGCCTTGTGAGTATGCGAGATGAACATTTCGAAATACTCGATGGTCCGGATGCCTTAAATTTGGATATCTTTCGCGATAAAGTCTAGCTGCAGCACTAGAGTTACCCCGACATTCCCCATAGATGAAATGCATGTTTGCATATTCTTGAGGAGTATAATTCACTGGCATAATTTATGTAACAAACACACTACACTTAGTCTCAACTAAATGAAATAAAATTACTAGGCAGAACACGAGTTCGAGATGCACAGAAAGTTAATTTTTCTAGTTAAAATCCAAATCACAAAGCAAACACGAATCCAAGATAAACAAAGCAAAGTTCATTAGTTAGACAAAATCGAAATCACTAGGCAATACTTAAGTCCTGGTAAAGCAAGCCCATTTAAGAAAATAAGAAATCGAGCCAAATGATGCACATCAAACGGATTAACGAAGTGTACTGAAATAGCTAAAATTTGATGTAACCAGAAAACCGAATTGAGTTCGAATTTTGAATTGTGTTCCATTTTCAAATGAAGTAATCTTCAAATCGGATATGTTCGAAATTCAACCTCTGAACCTGGTAGGAGCTCTGGTTGCAAACTATGGAATAATTGGAGTTTAAGCTCCTTCTGGTGTAAAATAGTATTATCTCGTAAACTACTGGGTACATTAGAATATGCAGTACCATTTTGAAAACTGCAATAAAATTGCAATTTTTTAACATTTTGTACCAAATTAGTTTAGTATACTTTTTTGAAATTAAACTCGATCAAACCCGCAGATTAAATTAATAAAATTGATTGATTTATTTTTTGATTATTATTTTTACCACTATAGCACCATGGCATGTAATAAATTTAAATGACATTCGATAGGGTATGTTTTTGGTAACATCCTGCAAAAAACCGATTTACAAAATACTTAAATTTGCAGTGATGGCAATGGATACAGTGACGCAGGGTATCAAAAGTCACTAGTTTTTTAAAACGGCCAATATCTCGAAAACCATGAACTTTTCATTAAGGTCATATTTGCTTAATCTGAATGCTTATGGGTTGTACTATCTCCCTTTTTCGTTTTGGCGTTGGTTTTTGGGACACCCTGTATATATATATATAAATATATTTTTTTATGGTCGTATTGATTTGAAATTTGAAAATTCTCCACGAAATGTTGAGTAGAGAACTTGGTGAGGATGGTCTGATGATGGAGTCAGGAGTTGGATAGTGGAACTCCTCAATGACTATTTGTATACCCCTCGAGTGTGGGCTTATTTGGTTAGTTTTTATGAGTCCTTTACATTACACTTGATGAGGATGGTCTGATGATGGAGTCAGGAGTTGGATAGTGGAAC
This sequence comes from Notocelia uddmanniana, assembly GCA_905163555.1. Lineage (NCBI taxonomy): Eukaryota > Metazoa > Arthropoda > Insecta > Lepidoptera > Tortricidae > Notocelia > Notocelia uddmanniana. The sequence continues at coordinate 28,782,863 of LR991064.1, read as the reverse complement.
TCCTCAATGGTTATTTGTAAACCCCTCGAGTTTGGGCTCATTTGGTTTGTTTTTATGAGTCCTATACATTACACTTGGAAAGTATGCAAGTGCATTACCAATAGGCAACTGAATTCTAGCTAGCGCTGTTTTATTATTTCTACCCTTACTCTTAAGTATGCTATCTCTTTCACACCTACGGAAAGCTAATAGATAGTATATGACGACAGGAAAAAACCTAAAGTAAAAGTAGTTTATTCTTCAAATTAGGCATATTACATGCACCTATGAACGTCAATAAACTACCACCGGTTCGGAAAAATAAACCTCTGCCACGAGAAGAACCGGCGTAAGAAACTCGGTGAGGTGTCATTTTTTCAAAACAATATAATTGTATTGTTAAATATTGAAAAAAAATCTTCCGTAAAATCCTTGGCCCACTTCAGAGACCGCAACAGCTACCACCAGCTATACCACAACATCAACAGTCCTTGCCCCCGCAGCAGCATCAGAATCTGTCACAATATCAGACACAAACACTGCAACAGCTACCACCAGCTATACCACAACATCAACAGTCCTTGCCGCCGTGGCAGCATCAGAATCTGTCACAATATCAGACACAAACACTGCAACAGCTACCACCAGCTATACCACAACATCAACAGTCCTTGCCCCCGCAGCAGCATCAGAATCTGTCACAATATCAGACACACACACTGCAACAGCTACCACCAGCTATACCACAACATCAACAGTCCTTGCCCCCCCAGCAGCAGCATCAGAATCTGTCACAATATCAGACACAAACACCGCAAAAGCTACCACCAGCTATACCACAACATCGACAGTCCTTGCCGCCGCGGCAGCATCAGAATCTGTCACAATATCAGACACAAACACTGCAACAGCTACCACCAGCTATACCACAACATCAACAGTCCTTGCCGCCGTGGCAGCATCAGAATCTGTCACAATATCAGACACAAACACCGCAACAGCTACCACCAGCTATACCACAACATCAACAGTCCTTGCCGCCATGGCAGCATCAGAATCTGTCACAATATCAGACACAAACACTGCAACAGCTACCACCAGCTATACCACAACATCGACAGTCCTTGCCGCCGCGGCAGCATCAGAATCTGTCACAATATCAGACACAAACACTGCAAAAGCTACCACCAGCTATACCACAACATCGACAGTCCTTGCCGCCGCGGCAGCATCAGAATCTGTCACAATATCAGACACAAACACTGCAACAGCTACCACCAGCTATACCACAACATCAACAGTCCTTGCCCCCGCAGCAGCATCAGAATCTGTCACAATATCAGACACAAACACTGCAACAGCTACCACCAGCTATACCACAACATCAACAGTCCTTGCCGCCGTGGCAGCATCAGAATCTGTCACAATATCAGACACAAACACCGCAACAGCTACCACCAGCTATACCACAACATCAACAGTCCTTGCCCCCGCAGCAGCATCAGAATCTGTCACAATATCAGACACAAACACTGCAACAGCTACCACCAGCTATACCACAACATCAACAGTCCTTGCCGCCGTGGCAGCATCAGAATCTGTCACAATATCAGACACAAACACCGCAACAGCTACCACCAGCTATACCACAACATCAACAGTCCTTGCCGCCGTGGCAGCATCAGAATCTGTCACAATATCAGACACAAACACTGCAACAGCTACCACCAGCTATACCACAACATCAACAGTCCTTGCCGCCGTGGCAGCATCAGAATCTGTCACAATATCAGACACAAACACCGCAACAGCTACCACCAGCTATACCACAACATCAACAGTCCTTGCCGCCGTGGCAGCATCAGAATCTGTCACAATATCAGACACAAACACCGCAACAGCTACCACCAGCTATACCACAACATCAACAGTCCTTGCCGCCGTGGCAGCATCAGAATCTGTCACAATATCAGACACAAACACCGCAAAAGCTACCACCAGCTATACCACAACATCAACAGTCCTTGCCGCCGCGGCAGCATCAGAATCTGTCACAATATCAGACACAAACACCGCAAAAGCTACCACCAGCTATACCACAACATCGACAGTCCTTGCCGCCGCGGCAGCATCAGAATCTGTCACAATATCAGACACAAACACCGCAAAAGCTACCACCAGCTATACCACAACATCGACAGTCCTTGCCGCCGCGGCAGCATCAGAATCTGTCACAATATCAGACACAAACACTGCAACAGCTACCACCAGCTATACCACAACATCAACAGTCCTTGCTCCCGCAGCAGCATCAGAATCTGTCACAATATCAGACACAAACACCGCAACAGCTACCACCAGCTATACCACAACATCAACAGTCCTTGCCGCCGTGGCAGCATCAGAATCTGTCACAATATCAGACACAAACACTGCAACAGCTACCACCAGCTATACCACAACATCAACAGTCCTTGCCGCCGTGGCAGCATCAGAATCTGTCACAATATCAGACACAAACACCGCAAAAGCTACCACCAGCTATACCACAACATCGACAGTCCTTGCCGCCGCGGCAGCATCAGAATCTGTCACAATATCAGACACAAACACCGCAAAAGCTACCACCAGCTATACCACAACATCGACAGTCCTTGCCGCCGCGGCAGCATCAGAATCTGTCACAATATCAGACACAAACACCGCAAAAGCTACCACCAGCTATACCACAACATCGACAGTCCTTGCCGCCGCGGCAGCATCAGAATCTGTCACAATATCAGACACAAACACCGCAAAAGCTACCACCAGCTATACCACAACATCGACAGTCCTTGCCGCCGCGGCAGCATCAGAATCTGTCACAATATCAGACACAAACACCGCAAAAGCTACCACCAGCTATACCACAACATCGACAGTCCTTGCCGCCGCGGCAGCATCAGAATCTGTCACAATATCAGACACAAACACCGCAACAGCTACCACCAGCTATACCACAACATCGACAGTCCTTGCCGCCGCGGCAGCATCAGAATCTGTCACAATATCAGACACAAACACCGCAACAGCTACCACCAGCTATACCACAACATCGACAGTCCTTGCCGCCGCGGCAGCATCAGAATCTGTCACAATATCAGACACAAACACCGCAACAGCTACCACCAGCTATACCACAACATCGACAGTCCTTGCCGCCGCAGCAGCATCAGAATCTGTCACAATATCAGACACAAACACCGCAACAGCTACCACCAGCTATACCACAACATCGACAGTCCTTGCCGCCGCGGCAGCATCAGAATCTGTCACAATATCAGACACAAACACCGCAAAAGCTACCACCAGCTATACCACAACATCGACAGTCCTTGCCGCCGCTGCAGCATCAGAATCTGTCACAATATCAGACACAAACACTGCAACACAATAATGATTTAAGGACCCTAGAACCTGTAAAATGTATTCATGCATGGAATTTTCACCCGGACGTCATAGCTGACCACATCCAGTCTTACATGAGTAAAAAGTAACCAGGCCACTCATTCAAGATTATCAAACCTGACCCGGAACATAGCCGTCATACTCGCTTCATTATTGAAATTTCCCCACACCTCTTTGATTTTCTTATGTCACCGAATAATTGGCCAAAGGATACAGCGCTCCAGGAGTGGTTTCCTAATAGAGATACTAAGCGAAAGAGACTGAGCCGCGTATTTTTTCGTCAAGAAAACTAAGACACTCGACTCTATATTTTACCAGAATGTAAGAGGGCTGAAATCTAGACGAACTGAAACGAAGAATATCCTGGAAAAATTTTCAAGTAGCCTAATAGCCTTAACAGAAACACGACTAGATGACGGTGTGTTCGACTCTGAAGTGTTTCCCGCTGCGTATAGTGTACTACGCCGAGACCGCGTGGGCGGCGGTTGGGGCGGCGTGCTGCTCGCTGCGCGTGCGCCCTACTCACTCGTGCGTCTCGACTGCAAGCCGAACGAGAGAGATGAGATCGTCTGCGCCATTGTCACCAGGGGTCGTTTGCGTTTTGTATGCTGTGTCGTGTATTTGGCGCCTTATGTACCTGATAATAGATACTTGTCCATTTTTGATTGTATACGAAAATTACTTAATAAGAATTTCAAAATACCAGTAGTCAAATTAGGTAATTTCAATCTCTATTCTGCTAGTGTTACAATTAATAACGAATTTGAAACTTTTCTTGTCGAGTGTAATTTACATCAAAAAAACTCCGTATTGAATGGACTGAATAGAATGTTAGACTTAATCCTAATAAGCAGTGATGTGGGTGGATTTTCGGGTATCCGCTGGTCCAGGAATTGTACCCAATGAAATCCACCATTTAGCATTAGATATATTACTATAAAGATCAACACATGTCAATCATCTATTAAAACAGATTTTCAAAGTACATGCGATACCAATTCGTTACGCGAGAGAATTTTTTCTAAAGCTGATTTCCCTCATTTATATTCTGAATTAGCCTCTACTTGCTGGGATGAAACCTAAATAATGTTAATGATGCCGTTGTTGCTTTCTATACCTTGCTCAATGTCAATATTGCTAGAACAGTGCCATATAAAGTTCTCCAAGTGCAAAAGGTGCAGTATGCAACATGGGTATCAACCGAAACCATTAAATTAAATAGTCTCAAAAATTTATATCATAAGTGGTATAAGCAAAGTAATGACCAGCTGTACTACGCTTTATTTTACTACTATCGACGTCAGGTAAATAAATATATGGATCGAGATTTCGAAGCGCACAACGAGCGTATTCAATCAAATATTAAACGCGACGTTACATCTTTCTGGTCCTACGTAAAAAATAGTAGACAAAATAATGAATAATCTACATTTGGCAATTTACTCGTATCTCCCTCACAGGTAGCAGATGAGTTTGCAAAATATTTCAATGATATCTTCCTACCCACAGGGCCAACACTAGATGTACTAAAAAGCTCAGCGCCACTGGAACCACTCACCACATCACATAACGATCGAATATATTTCTGATAACGACATACGTAGCGCTATTAAACGATTATCTCCCAAGAGCACACAGGGACCGGACTCTATACCTCAATTTATAGTACGCGATTGTTGCGAAATTTTTATTAGGCCATTGTCACACATTTTCAATCTCTCTATAAAAACCAATACCTATCCGGCGCTGTGGAAAGTTTCAAAAGTGCTGCCAATTCACAAGAGTGGCCCAAATAATAATAATAATTTTTATTTCGGACTTTCATCCATATATTGTTAGTACATACATTGTCAGTTCTTATAGACTAAGGTTAATAAAAAATATATCTATGGCTCGTGAAGGCTAAGCCAGTGTCTCAGGACTGGACTATCCCATCGGTGTGCGACTGTACTTATATTTAGAATGCAGTTGGGGCTAGCGCGCGCGCGCGCGCTGCATCGTCGCGGCGCAGCGCTTCCGCATGATAGCGTGGAACCCGTCTACTCGCGCCGCCGCGAACATGCCGGACGCGCTGCAGCGGCGCCCCAGCCCCATCAGCACCCTAAACGCATTATTGTATTGCACCCTTAGGGCGCTGTACGCCCGCTTCGTATAACTGACCCACAGGCTGCAGGTATAAAAGGATTGGCAAAATGCTTTAAACAATGTGGTTTTTACCTCCCTAGTACACCGCGAAAGCCTGCGAGCCAACATATTGCAACGGACGGACAGCGCCCTGCGCTCCCGCTCGATGTCACTGTCATCGTTGAGGTCCTCGGTGACCCAGTGGCCCAGATATTTAAATTTCTGTACTCTGGCGAGTTGTGTTCCCGTCAGGTAGAGTGATGGCAGTGTGGAGAAAGTCTTTTTACCTGCCTTATAAACCATCATTTCACTCTTGGTCGAGTTATATCTGAGCCCATGAGCCTCCGCGTAGCTCTCACAGATGCGTAGCAATCTTCTCATCGCTGCTATCGAGGGACTCAGTAACACCATATCGTCTGCGTAGCTGATATTATTGACACATACGCCTTCTACATGGCAGCCGATGCCGGTGTTACTGAGCTCCTCGATTAGCCCATTGATGTATAGGTTGAAGAGGCGTGGAGACGATAGACCCCCCTGCCTCACTCCGCATTCCAACCTATACTCTCTTGAAAAAGAGCCTGCCCACCGTACACTATTTGACTGCTCACTGTACCAGAAATTGAGCAGCTTAATAACCTCGTCAGAAACCCTCGTGTTGTTCCTCAACTTATTCCAAAGTATTTCATAATTGACCAGATCGAATGCTTTGGATAAGTCAAGGAAACACGCTACTATAGGTGTGCGCCTGCTTGCATAATATTGGACGGTATGCTTGAGGGACAGGATCGCACTTTCGGTGGATAGTCCTGACCTAAAACCAAACTGCGCGTCATGTATATTAATACGACTTTCCATGTAAAATCAAAATCAAAATCAAAATCAAAATTTTTTATTGCTCTCTTAATGTGACATAATATTACAAAGAAGTAATAAAATGGACCCCGTAAGGGCACAGCAATACTAACTTATATCTAATTATATTATTAATAAACAAGATATAGGTAGAACTTAAAAATATTACATTTTGTATACAAATCCCTCGCTTAAATTACAGACAGTTTTTTTACTCACATTATCAAAAAATTCCTGTAGCGTGTAAAAGCTTCTTTGCACTAAATATGTACTTAATGATTTTTTGAATAGGTGAGTTTGCTCTATAGATTTTATAGTTAGTGGTATTTTATTATATATTTTTATACACATCATATGTGGACCAGAGTGATATATTTTTAAGCTAGATGTAGGAAGGGCAAGGTTGTTGTTATGTCGTAGATTTAAAGGTTTTACGTGACGGTCTTTTGCTTGTAAGAAAAAATGATTATGGGTTTTGACAAAGGTACATGCTTCTAGGATATATAAAGATGTAAGTGTTAGAATGCCAAGTTTTTTAAAATGAGGCCTGCAACTTTGAGTTCGTTTTATATTAACTAGGATTCGGATGCATTTTTTTTGTAAAATAAAAAGGTCATTCGCATTTGTACTGTTGCCCCAAAGCAGTATGCCATATCGTAATATAGAGTGAGCATAAGCATAATAAGCGGATGTAGCGGTTTTTAAATCTGTTGTCTTTTTTAGTTCGTACAAGGCATATGAAAAGCTGGATAATTTTGAGCTTATTTTTTTAATGTGGTCCTTCCAATTAATATGTGTGTCGATATTTAGTCCTAGCAACGAAAAGGTGTCAATGCATTCTAATTTGGTTGTATTAAAGGAATAGTTTATATTTAAAGGTTGTTTTTGGTAAGGTCTGAACTGCATTAATTTAGTTTTAGTATAGTTTAATTCTAAGTTATGGTCAGTTAACCAGGAATCTAATTTGTGTAGGGTGTTGTCAAGATTGAGCTTTAAATCAGTTTCGTTTGAGCACGGAAAAACTACGGAAATATCATCTGCGAATAGAACGCTTGGAGTTTCTAATATATTAGGCAAATCATTAATATATATAATAAATAGTAAACAGCCTAACACACTTCCTTGTGGAATTGATCCAGTCACGTCAGCTTTATTTGATTGTATGTATGTAATGTTTCCAGTTTGGTTATTATAATATTCTACCTCTACATATTGCACTCGGTTTTTGAGATACGAGTTAAACCATTTGTGCGCAGTTCCTCGCACTCCAATACCATGCAACTTCCTCAATAGAACATCATAAGAGACCCTGTCATACGCCTTGCTCATATCTAGTAAAATACCTACTGCATATTGTTTATTATTGATTATTTTTAATATTTGATCGATATATTTGTAAACTGCTAAAGTTGTAGAGTGGTTTTTCCGGAATCCATTTTGATTTTCGTTGAAAATTGAATATTTTTCGCAAAATGCATAAAGACGTTTGGACATGGCTGTTTCGATTATTTTAGAGAAAGTTGGTAAAAGAGCTATAGGACGGTAGTTGTTACAGTCGGTTTTATTTCCTTTTTTGTGTACAGGTTTTATAATTGAATGTTTTAGTGGATCCGGGACGACACCATCAGCGAAGGATTGGTTTATTAAAAAAGTTAAGGGTTGGGTCAATTCGTCTGCACATTTTTTAATAAGGACTGGTGGTAATTCGTCATGACCAAAGCTGTGTTTATTTTTAAGGTTACGTATAATATTATGTACTTCGCTTATAGTAACTGGTTGTAGGTAGAAGGAGTTGGGAGTGGGGTTAAGCACGGGGCGGCCGAAAGCGTGCCTGTACGGGGTGCCGGCGGCATCGCCGTCCACGCACTTACCTTTCTGCGCACTAACAGATATAAAAAAGTCATTGAAGTGGTTTGCAACTGTATTAGGGTTTTCAGTTATACTATTATTAATATTTAATTTTATATTACGCCTGTTTTTTAGCGGAAGTTTATTTGATCGTTCCTTTACTATGTGCCACATAGTTTTTGTAATATTATCTGAGGCTTTGATTTTATTGATGTAATGTAATTTTTTTGATTTTCTTACTATCTTTTTTAGCAATTTTTCGTAACTCTTATAGTAATTATTTAAAATTGTATTATTTGTATTTGAAATCAATAATTTTAATAGTCGTTTATTCCTACATGACATTTTAATACCATTGGTTAACCAAGGCTTCTTTTTGCAATGATTTACTATTTTAACTTGATGTTTTGGAATACATATATCGAGAGTTTTTTGAATAGTGTGTGAGAATGAATTAAAATTTGTATTAATAGCATTCCCAACATTAAATATAGAGTTCCAATTAATATCTGATAAGTTGGATTTGAAGTATTGAATATTTTTTTCTGTAAATTTTCTTTTGTTTGTAATCCATACATTTCGTTTATGCATTTCATTATTATTATTAGGTATGGTATACATAACACCTTTATGATCGGAAAAGCCGTATTCATTAACAGAAACAATATTATCTTTAGAATGGAAATTAGAAAAAATTAAGTCTATACATGTAGAGCTCGTTTCCGTGACTCGTGTAGGTTCATGTACAATCTGCTGAAAGTTATAGCTTTTCAAAAGGTCTTCTAATGTTGAAGTCGACGAGGACTTTTCTAGAATGTTGACGTTAAAGTCGCCGCCTATAACAATATTTTTCTTCTTATCTTTTATTGTAACAATCTGTAAGAGATTTTCTAATGATTCATAAAACAGGTTTGTATTTCTATGACTATTAGGCCAATATATAACTATCACTAACAAATTTAAATGAGAAATTTCAACAGCACAGGTTTCGAATGTAAATTCTATCGACAAAGCAGTTATATCTTTACGTTCAACAAATGGTATATCATTCTGAAGAAACACACACACGCCGCCTCCTCCGTGGGTGCTCCTGTTAAACATGGAAGTTACTTGATATCCTTCTAATTGTAGTAAGTCTATTTTTGATTGTGTAATCCAGGTCTCTGACAAGCAGATGGCATGTATATCTTCGTCTTCTGTAGCAGATTCAAGTAAATGTCGTTTGTTGCTAATACTACGAATATTTTGGAACAAAATTCGGAATTTAGAGACGAAAAGTATGTTTGGGTTTGGTAGGTCGAGCTCGTAGATTATGAGGGTGACTTCGTTGCCGAGTCAAATCTGTACTATAAGATTGGTGTTGTTCTGTGCTTTGGTATTCATGGTTATTGTTGTTATTGTTGTTGTTGTTGGACTCGCTACCATTTTGGCTGGGTATTGATTCTTGGGTCGAGTAACTTGATATTGTGATGGATTTCGTTTCAAAGTTATGAATGTGCATCTTTCCATTTATTAATAATTTATTATTTTTAATTACGGCATGATGGCCATTTTTTCGAGCGTCTATGAGTATTTCTCTCAACCTTCTTTTCTCTTGCATGGATTTTTCGTCTAGAAATTCAGATACTGCTAACCCAGTGTTCTTAAAGTAGCGGTTGTTTTCGAGCAGATGTTTTGCCATTTTTTTACTTAGTAATTCTATTACTACAGGTCTCTTCGGTCCCCTTCTCCCTATTCGGCCTATTTCTTCTATATAGCCCGCAAGATTAACATGCAGTATGTCTTGGAAGATATTAATCACCCGTTCGTACAAGTTGCGCTCAGTTTCCCAATAATATTCATCTAAACCAAAAAGAATGATTTTTTTACAGATTTCGCTGTTGGGCGTAGATGTAGGAGTAAGCCATTCTTTTTTCTGTGTTTCTTCAATGGGATTTAGTAGTTTTTTCTGCACCTCGTTTAATTCGTTATGGAGCTGTTTGTTTTGGGTCTCAATTTTTTTTATCTGTTCATTTATTTTAGTAATTTCGTGTTTTAAGCCTTTTTGTTCTTCAGAAACGGTATGATTATTTTGAACTATCTCAAATTTTAGTTTGGATAACTCAGTGGTAATTTCTGCCATTATTGCCTGTTTTATTTCTGTGATCAGTGATATTCTGTTACTTGCAAACTTTTCATCTAGCAGTTTCTCGAATTGCTTTAGATATATCGTATTACTTCCCGAAGAAGTCGTCGCCTGTTGGAGAGTGCTGTTATGGTCGAGTGTTTCATTGTGTAAAGTATCGCCTAATATAGTATCTTCGCTGGTCGATGTTTCATCGAAATTTAGCGCTGGCTTTGTTTTCATAGCTTTGCAGGTCTTCCTTTTTGGAGTAGGGAGTACGTAGAGTGGTAGACTATCCCGGGAACAAACTGGTGTATTCGAGTTATCTTTTTTGGGCATTTTACAGCGACATAGTTGACATATCCACGATTGTTTGTGGTCTGCGGTCATTGTATTATAAAATCGCTGAATAGAGACATTTGCACAGTCTAGGTCATAGTGATGTTCACATAGCATACAGGTAAGGAAGCATCTATCTTGGATTTCTTGAGAACAGCCTGAACATGTGTAATGCATTTTGAATAACAGCGCCCTCTTTTGCACTATAGAGGCGAACGTAATTAGACTGAGTTTTTACTACAGTCTCAAATTGTTAATAGCGCCCTCTAGTACCAGCTGGCGTCACGTTCGATAATGTTTAATTGTTCGCCTCTAGCTGTTCCTTCTAATGGTTAGTGATAGAACTGTTTTACGCTAGATGGCGATAGCGTTGTATTTATTTTAAGAAAAGTCATTTACTTTTTTGCTTATGTATATAGTATATTTAATAACTACTTATCAACTTGGTCAACTTGGTTGGTACTTATCTTGAAGACATATGTTGTTCAATAAGGATTATATCCTTAATTTACAGTTACTTCTCAGTTTTCCGTGTTTGCTCACGACGAGCTGTGATTGGTCAATAGGTTTGTTTACATTCACTCGCGCGTCTTTTTTGAATTTTTAACTGGCAAATTTTTGTTACACTGTATTTATTATGGATATTATATTCATTTAATGTTTATTATATAAGTATTCATTGTTCAAAATGTCTGCAGAGGATAATGTATGTATCATATATTGAACAATATACACATTTTAAACACTGGGACACTGGCTGGATATGGTGCACTATTTTTATCTCACAAAGTCCTTAGATCGTAATAGTTTTTGGAGATAACACTTATCCTTAATATTTATAGTTAGTTTCATTGAATTAATAGGTTTTTGCACATTAGAAAACACTTTAACTAATTTTTAATAATTAATTTGCACAAGCTTAATGTTATTGTGACGGCAGCGCCATCTTCTCTCTCTCATCATGTGTTTGTCAAGCAGACCGTCCAACACCTTTGCGATTACAGTCGCCAGGGAAATGGGCCTGTAGTTACAGATATCAGAAGTATCACCTGTTTTATTTTTTACTATTGGCACCACTATAGTTTTAATAAGCGTTTCTGGAAGATGACAATGGCCAATACACAGTGTGAAAAACATAGACAATACTCTAGGCAGGTGAACTCCAGCGTGCTGTAGGTGCTCGATGCTAAGGTGATCATGCCCTGGGGACTTACCTCGAACCATATTGTTGATGACGGATGCCACATCTTTGGTTGAGAATCTAACAGTCAACTCCTTGGCAGCCCCCTCCGCATCGAGCACCGGAACGGCACGGCTTCCGGGCGATGTTACCCTGAACTGGTCCATGAACCGGTTGGCTATGGCAGCAGGCTCTTCTTCCCCTGCTACGCTGACAGGCAGAGTCGGCCTGGGACTCAGTTTGTTGGTGTTTTTCCAAAATTTCCCAAAATCTTTAAGCGAGTGATTTTTGGCAATTATATCCATCTTAATTTGACTTTGGTTATTTTGGCACCATTTTAACTTGCTCTTAAATTCTCTTCTCGTTTCCGTCATTTTATTATGATTATATCCCGATGTAGGTTTACCAAAATTATTCCACATCTGAAACGCAAGCCGAGCCCTGCTGTGAGCGGCTTTCACGTGCTTATTCCAGCCTGTTACAATATTTTTCTTTTTATTACTAATCTGGTGGGAACTCTCCACCGCAGTCGCTAATAGCGTGTACACAACTTGATTATATAAATTATTAAGAAGAATTTTATGATTGTTATCTAAGCATATTCTATCACTACAGCTATGAAACTCGGAAAAGAAATTAAAATCTTTTAATTTTGAATTGCAAAAATCATTATATTTTTTAATTTGGTTTTCACTTCTTTCTCCCCACAATACTTCACTAACACTACAACCCTTTTCAGTTACAATAATCTTTGGCTTAGGAATTGCATGTTACATTCAACAAGCAGCGGTAGGTGGTCAGACTAGTAGGTGTCGTAGATTACGGCTGCGCGCGACACAGCGGCGCGCGCGGCCGCCGACACCGCGCAGTGATCCAGCCAGCGCCGGCAGCCGTGCGCGTCGCTTACGAACGTGTACGAGTCCGGCGGCAACAGCTCCTGGTCTCTACAACTCCACGACTGCTCGTCACAGAAACGAATTAGTTCCATGTTAAAAAGTTCACCTGGGTGGGCATTAAAATCCCCCAAAATAAAAACTGATTCTACATTATTAGTTTCAATTATTGCATTAATTTCACTCAGGCAATCTGTAAACTCTACTAAATTGTCTGTACAGTCAGTAGGCATATAGACAGAAAACACTAACGCAGAACGTCGTTGTAACATCAGTTTAATTGCTACCAAACGCGCACTATTACACTTAATTATATTGACCGACGTAAACATATCTTTTCTCCAAAGAAGTGCGACACCACCGTGAGGTCTACCACGCAGCACGCCAGCAGAAGTGTCTACCGCTGCAACACCAGTGAATGCAAAATTGACATCAATGTGGCCTAGGAAACAAATTTCATCCGGTAAAAGCCATGTTTCTTGCAACGCTATAAGATGGCCCGATACACACAGTCGCCTAATACAATCAATTGACCTGTGCACATTTTTGCAGTTAAAAGTGATCAATTTTACTGGAGTCTCAGTTGCAGTTATCTTGCCCTTGTCTACATCTGCTATCGATAGTGCTGTCCTTCTCTGCAATTTTTATCGGATAGATAATAATTTAAAAAAATTCTGTAATATATGAATGAATGAATGAATCGTTATATTCCGGCAGGCCAAAACTCATCTCTCATAACTATATCCATGCTGTGTTTCGGGATCATGATTTTGAAGGAGTTGTAGGGCTTTTTTGACTTCATGGATATTTTCTTTATTTCAAGATGCATACCTAATTTTTCTTCTTAATGATTACATTTCATTTACATCCATAGATGAAACATGTTTGGCGACATTATAAATATGAATCGGTATTTTCACGTCAACAGCTTTGAATTTCGCATTTGGTTCCACAGAAGCCCTTCCTTTGAACATAGTTTCTCGATTATTGGTTCTATTATAAAACACTGTTTTTGGTTTTGCGCCATGTCTATAAAAGCCAGAATATCTTACTCCATCACCAATTGTAGTGGGTGACTGATTAGGTAAGTTGTTTTTTACCGATACACATTCCGTAGATACATCCTCGGCGGCCGTATGTCCCGTGTGCTCCGACGGCACAGTGATAACATTCGTGCGGCCCGGTTCGATTCCCGGTGACGTCGCCCGCTCGCCGCTACTTGTGTTTTGTTTTGTGCAACCGGCTTCGTCACTGGCTATTTGTTTGTTATTGCATATAATCGGAAATTGCTTGTTACCAGTGCAGTCAAGTGATGTTAAGTGGGTACTGTGCTCCTTTTTACCACCTGTCGCTGGGCTATGCATGGTGGATGTAGGTGGTGATGGGTTATCTGAGATATGAGGCAGTCCCATCGGACCGCTGTCCAGGTTACAGGTGATCATTAAACAAGCCCCACGACGGGTATTAACAAAATGCAAACTTGAGGGTAGTTGGGTGTGGTAAATACTGTGAAATTCTGATTTCATGCTAACGAGTTCGGCTTTAAGACATTCAAGTTGTTGCAATGTAGCGTACTCATTTTTCACTTTTTTAATGTCTTCTTGTATAAGCAACAAATCACGAAGCAGCTTTGTAGTGTCTACGTGATCGAACAAAACCGGGGGTAGTTTGTGTAATTCCCGCGCGACAAAGACTGGGATTTCATCGGGTTCTGTAACCTTTAGGAGACATATAATGTCATCTATCTCCCGACGACTTTTTCCTTGTTTTTTCCGTTTGATATTTCGGCTTGCTGTAGGTATAGAATCGAATAATAAATCCTTTGCCGCCCTTATATCTGCTTCCGTGAATGCACTTAAACAAATCTGGCTAATACTGTCTTCGTTCATAATGTCAATTTTATTACATACGAACGCGAGTACTTCGTTGATAACTATGTTACAGTTCGAACATTTTACTACATTAGTCGACATTGTCACTCACAAAATTTATACGAACGCAAGCGCGTACCGTCCGTTTTCACGCGCGTTACACACGAGACTGGAAAGTAATCATCAAAGACTGATATCAAAAATTATAGGCCAATAGCTGTTCTCTCAGTATTTGGGAAAGTTTTTGAATCCGTTTTATATAAAAAAATATATCAACAGCTACGGGGATGGTTTTTACAGATGCTCAGCATGGATTCTTACCGAAGAAGTCCACAACTTCCAATTTACTCAATCTGGTTACATTTATAGCACACAATATGGATGAAAGGAAACAAGTCGACGTGGTGTACCTAGATTTCCAAAAGGCATTTGACCGGATAAACTGTGATGTTCTATTGCAAAAAATGGCAGGCGCTGGTTTCTCGTTGATGCTATAAATTTTTTTTGCTGATTATTTCCATGGGAGAACACAGTATGTAATTTATCGGAAAGCCCATTCTGCTCCCTATACAGTAACATCAGGCATAGGACAAGACAAGGCAGCAGTCTTGGTCCTCTTTTTTTTCTAATAATTATTAATGACTTACCCGATTTTATACAACATTCTGCCATACTGATGTTTGCTGATGATGTTAAACTGGCCAAATCCATCCAAAATACATCTGACTACGTCAAACTCCAGACAGACATAGATGCCATTTGTCATTGGGGTTTAAATAATAGTTTGCATCTTAACACGGGTAAATGTGCAGTCGTGTCATACTCAAAGGCGACTCTACCGGCCAGCCGAACATACATGTTGAACGGGCAAGCCTTGCAAAATGTCACAACCATACGAGATCTCGGCACATGTTTTGATAACCAACTCAACTTTACTCAGAACATTTTGCAAATCTGTAACAAAGCGCGCAAGTCCCTGGGCTTCGTGTTACGACAGTCCAAATTGTTCAATAAACACCACGTCATTTCCTTACTCTATAACGCCTATGTCCGCAGTCTGCTAGAAAGTAACAGTATCATATGGAATCCCCATCATCAAAAATACATTACCCTAGTTGAACAAGTGCAGAAATCATTCGTGCGTTACCTTTACTTTAAAGTCCATGGATATTACCCTTACTTGTACCCTACTCTGTTCGTGTTGGGAATGGTCTCTTACCAGAGCCTCGAGGTGCGTAGACAACTAGCTGTGGTAAAATATATCTTTAGACTGATACGCGGCAGTATAAGTAATCCCTCCTTACTACAATTTGTAACTCTAAAAGTACCGCTACATATAAGAGGTACACTTCGTCCACGACAGCGGCCATTATTTGTGGTTCCTAATACTACAGTAAGTCTGAGCACCAGTCCTTTGTATAAGGCATTGAACCACGTCAATAATATTCTCCTTTATGACTGTACCTTGGACATATTCTCGCAATCGGAGCCGAAATTCCTTGCAACAGCCACTCTGTATCTGGAGTCAATCAACACTCCTACCTCAATACAAATCTAACTGTGTCGACTAAAAGTAAGTGTCAAATTGCTGTAAAATGTATAAAAAATCTTTTATGGTGATGACAATGTTAATTTTAATTTGAATATTGTTAATTTAATTTCTAATACCTACCTACCTATAACTTTCATGTTTGGCAATATGCTGTGAATGTAAGTTGGTTGAAAATAAATAAATAATTTTTTATATCATTTATATGGAACCATGTTTCTGAAATAAATTATTTGAATTTGAATATAGCGATTTGGGTATTTTGTATAGTAACCCGTGCATTCGCTCTTAGGAAGCACCATTTGGCGATGATTAACAAAAAGTAATGATATCCCATCAAAAACATAAATGTGAAAATGGGAGCCAAGTTCAATATTAAGAATATGCGATTCTTGGTTGTCGTCATCACCACAGAATAAGGAATAGTTCTTCACCGACAAAAGAATTGAGATCTAAATGGGTGCCAAGTTCCGTAGATTCTTTGAAATGGTGCCAAGTTCGGCACTACATTGTTTACAATAACACTAATTTACTGCGGCTTAATGCATTTTGAGCCTTAACTTGGCAGTATTCTTAATATTGAACTTGGCTCCCATTTTCACATTTATGTTTTTGATGGGATAACTATAACAGTTTCAAAGGATTTTTTCCTTCGGACGCTCTGAGGGCCTACCGCGAACTTCGAAAATCGAACTTCGTGTCGTGCCGTCCCTTTCACTCTCGTGTTAAATCGTGCTATACACTATATGTCGAAAAAGGACGGTACGATACGAAGTTCGCGGTAGGCGTCCTGATTGTGGAATGAGCTCCATGCCGAGCTTTTCCCGAGGGACTACAGTATGGGGTTTTAGATTTATGGAGTGCCATCTGACCTTTCAACCCAGAGGGAAAATATAGGGGTTGACCTGTAACAAGCCATGAAAATGTGCCCTTGCCTTGGAGCGGGGGGATAGGGCGCGGTCAGAAGCGGTTTTCCAGGTAGCGCAGCAACCCTCGCGCTCTCGTGTTCAACTTGAGTTCGGGGCACTTCTTCGTGGTGCAGAGCGGGCAGTCCGGGCACGGGGTTGTGCTCGCGGTCGTCGTGGGGGGCATCGTGAAGATCTTTCTCTTCTCGCTGCTCACGAACACGATGCAATAGAACATGACTGCAACCAATCAGAAACGCTTCATTCCAATAACGTCACTTTAATGTCGCCATGCTGTTATGACGTCAAACGATCCTGTTTTTATTGTCAATATAACGACCCGGCCATGAGTTCCAATAACGGCTGCGGCAGCGGCAACCGCTTTTTCCAATGCACTGCATGTGATCCATGTCGACCGTGCAATGAACGATAAAACGTTTGCTGCGCCGCAATTCGCGCAGGAAAGTCGTGACGGGGCTGTAATGCTGTGCTGTGTAGCCGACGAGTGAGGGAGAGAAGTAAGTTGCGACTGACACAGGTAGAAGAGGATGGCGAACGTGGCAAAGAGTGCACGCAACAGCTTGAGGTCGAGCGCCCAAACGGCGGCGGTCAGCACCATCGCCATGGTCGCCAGCATCACGGGCACGTACACGCACGAGTAC
Source organism: Notocelia uddmanniana (assembly GCA_905163555.1). Taxonomy (NCBI): domain Eukaryota; kingdom Metazoa; phylum Arthropoda; class Insecta; order Lepidoptera; family Tortricidae; genus Notocelia; species Notocelia uddmanniana. The sequence continues at coordinate 28,765,107 of LR991064.1, read as the reverse complement.
CAGATCCACACGTCATACAGCACCTCGTTCTCCTGCAACAACACGTGACATCTCCAACTGCCGCCGACACTACCGGCCATCGCTTCATTGTAACCGACTAAAGGTACAAGTTGGAAACCGACTGCAGACAGCAGCAGCACACGTGTCGCTGCGACACTACTGCACGGCTAGCACAATCCGTCTCTTTCTAATTTGTACACACAGAAAGAGAGGGATAGTCTATGTCGCGCGAGATAGCTCGCGTGCAGTCTTGTGCTAGCCATGCAGGTGTCTCTGTGCCTATTTCTATGAAATACTATTCGTAGTTAGCGACAAGAAGTAAGCGACGTGTCGGCGAGCGGCAGATGACAGTCGCCCCACCGCAGATCGTACTATCAGTGTACCCGAAGCTGAGTGACAATACGGAATTTGAACCTTCTATACAGGAAATAGATTTCATATTTCAACTGTAGCACCTTCTGCTGCTGCCGTCTGCGGTCGGCTACAAGCTTATACCTTGAGCAAGCTTTCAAACTTTACGGGAGCTTGTATCTTGATTTTGACTGAATTAATTAGACGGTATAACTCAGTCGATCATGACACAATATATATATGCCGAGAGTTGAAATAGATTAGGAAGGGCAGTTTTTATTTTTACATAAATCAAAAACGGGTGCACATACTAGAACCGCTCCGAACACCAGTCCAACTCCTACGATACTCCAGAACGCCGTTAGGATCCCAAGCCGGCGGTACAGCAGACAGTGCGGCAGGTGGAACAACGAGTGAACCTGTAACACCACCCACAGTTTCAGCGAGCTCGAGCACACACACAAACAGAAGTTTCGCCACTTCTTACAATTATTGTAGGTTTAAAGATGGAGAAAACATTTATTCACATAGTCGAGTGTTGTTACGTTTATGGCTTGGTCGGAAAGAAAGGGGAGCGGTGGTACAGTAAGCCGCCGCCGAGCCCGACACGACACGCAGTGACATGCGACACGTACGATGCTGATGGCGCCGATGAGAATGGTGGCGCCGGGCCGCGACAGGTGGAAGAAGAAGAAGTTCCAGTCCAGAATGGGAGAGCGGTCCCAGGCCGCATCGCTTGCTACCTTCTGAGTATTAAAGTTGGCCGCCATTGTAAATTAATTTATTTAAAATAATGAAAATGGTCATATGATTGATATAAAAATTCGCAGACATGAGCACAAAGTACCCACATAGTATATGACATGCTCAGATGACATGAGTATGAATGTTGCGTCAGTCACAACTCCTATATAAAAAAAACCAATGTATGACGATGGAGCGCCTGTCATGCCAACCTACAGGATAATGGGTTGTCATGGCAATCTGACAAACTTGACAAAGTCAAATACGTACATTAAAAATATTTTTCGCACTTGAAAATCTTGAAATACCGACCAGGGGTCTTTCAGCTCGAAGTACGATTTTTTCTATGGAAATGTTAGTTTAACTTGTTTGTACCAGATGTCACTGGGTGCTATCTCTATCGCACTTGCATATTGAAGTGACAGGGATGCAGCGGTCGTGCGGTTAGTTCTTACTAAATACACAACGGAGCTACGATATATGTGGAGTATTTCACTGGTAACTCTATCTCGGTATATATATTGTACTTTGTGATACCGACGTCCATTAATGATAATTATTATATTCGCTATATTTATGAAACTTTAGTGGCGTAGAGTTGAGCAAATTTGCTCCTGCGCTTATTTCGCGTGTGTGCGTGGTTTTTAGAGACAGGGACTCGTATTGTTTTGTGTGTGTGTTATTTTATTTAAGAGACGTGGACTCGTGATATTTCTGAGATAGAGACTCGAAATAGTGATAAGTGACTCATAATGGGCGCTAATAGACGTAAAAATAGACGCTGTGAAGTATGTGGCGTCAGGGAAAGCCTCAGGGGAGGACTCTTTGCTAATTTTCCCAAAGATGAGCTAATAACAAGATAATGTAAATATCTTTACATTTAATGGAAGGAAAAGGGTTTTTAATAACTCCTTTGTGTGTAAATAAATAATATTGTATAAGCTTGACGTGGTTTATTTACTATTTACAACAACAGTTGAAAACAAGTCGATTGTTTTCGCATTAAGTATTAACGCTGGTTACTTCTTAATGCAAACTTAGTTAAAAAAGGCAAAATGAAAATCGCAATACCTACGTAGGCAATTTTTTATAGAATATCGATAAGACATGCACATCACTAGTGCATTTACTATTCAATACTATCGATAACTCCACAGCACTACAGTGACAGTTAGTTTTATAGCGATGAACATCAAAGATATTCAGAAACATACAAATTACTGTGGATGACAGTATATAGGCAGTTACGTCTCTTCTCCGTAAGGAGTATTATATTCTCTTTGAATGTAGCACAAAGTACAATATAAATAGACTGAGATAGAGATATCAGTGAAATACTCCGCGTAGATCGTAGCGCCGCTGTGGTATTTAGTTAGAACTAATAGCACAACCGCTCGGCGGCAGCAAGCACTAGCTACTAAAATTGACAACATTTCAAAATGTATAATGATGCCTAAATCGAAAACCATTTCGGTAAATATGCTACTTGAACATAATAAAATATATTTAGATTTTTTTCTTTACTAGTTTCCAAGAAAATCACGAATATGTATAAACCGGAAGTGTGACGTCATTACTATGGCTGTAAAGAGACAACACTTCAGTTCACTAAACTGTCTAGACTTAAAAAACATTAATCACTTCCGTTTGTCAAATTTATCCTGTCATTGACTGGCAAGTCTATCACATTTAGGTTTGATTAGAGGCGTCATCTATGTTATTTAACATAACTTCTCGTAATCTAGAGACTTCTCGTAATGTAGAGTACATCTGATCGTCTGTCAAATTAAACCAGCTTGACAGAACTGGTATTAATAAGAAAATAAATTATTTAATATATTTATTGTAATAACATTGTTGTCGTGGTACGTTGCTAATAGGAAAATCCGATGACATTTTATAAACCCCGTTACAGGAGTTGATGCGTAAGGTCTATTATACAGCAACTTCAAAAAAGGAGGATGCCATTTCGATTACTTTTTTTTATCATTATTTTCAACGTTTGTCACCACATAACTTGGTCATTTATGAACATATTAGTAAAAAAACGGCTCAACTTTAGAATATGCAACACCGAGTTTAGCGTTCATATTTTTTTTATAAACAGTACTCATGATTAGAAAGCTTTCCACAAAATTTTCAAGTTGCGGAAACGTAAAAAAAATTGGACAGTTTCTATACTAAAATCGGTAATAAACACCACGCCATGACAGTCAGATGATTACGTCACTCACGTCACTGAGGCCTAGGTATATCAAAAACCGAATCAGCGCACCCCACTATCCACGTGGTCTTGTCTGCCCTACCCCTAGAGTGTATATAAAAATTCTGAGGCGCGAAAGGAGAGCAGCCCTCGCCCGCCGTGACAAAGCGCGGGAACCGTGCGAGGTGGAGCGGCTGAGCCTGGTCGCGGAAGGCGACCAGCAAGGCGAAGCTGCGGAGCCGAGCATGGACGACCGTGCTTTGTTACGCGAAGGCGGAAGGGCTGCTCATCCCGCAGCGCCGGAGCTAAGGCGGAGTCGGACTGTCATGGCGTAGTATTATTTACCGATTTTAGTATAGAAACTTTCAACTTTACTTTTTTTTTCTCTTAAACAATACGTCTCCGGAACTTGAAATTTTGTGGAAAGCTTTCTAATAGTGAGTACTATTTAAAAAAAAATATGAACGCTAAACTCGGTGTTGCATATTCTAAAGTCCTTCCAAAAAAACTATTAGTATAGTGGCCGGTGTGGTGTGACAACTAAGACTCAAAATAAATGAAAACCAGAATTGTGATACTAGAATTACTGTTCAGAACGGGATATTTACCATGTATGTTAATATTGTTGAGTTTCCGATATTTCGGCGCTGTTGCAAACACCATTTTCAAGGATTGAGTTAATCACTGTTTTGAACAGTAATTCTAGTGTTAGTGACCATGTTAGCTTGAAATCAGAATTGTGATAATATTAACCGTGTAAAGGGACCCTATGACTACTACTAAATACCGTTTATCTATAAATAATAATTCAAAATTTCCCTGTGAAGTTTAAAATTTTCCAAACGGATTACATAGTATAAGTGAAAGCCAACGATAGGTAATAGCAATCGTATATTAAGTATCTAATTATAATTATAGGTTACACAAGTTAATCGACAATAATTCAAACAGACAATGTTCTTGCTCGGAGTCAAGTACTGAAGTGTGGGCTGCCAGTTCTCCCCCTCCATCTTCGCCTTTGCCCCTCGAGAACCCCGCAGGCCCCCACCTCATAGCTCGGATGTGACGTCACCTGACATAATCAAGCGTTGCCAACCCGTAGCGATAACATCCGGCCGTCCTCTATACGCATTCGCCCTCGAATGCGTTCAAGTCTGATGCATATGCTGCGAACAAAAGTATAGTTTAAGAACAGTGGTCAATATAGTCACACTTGCGAAATCCCATCACTCAACAAGTTAGGTATGTCACTCCATGTCATCACTATCCCATCGACGGCTAGTTTTGACACAGCGACACACAAACCTATTTCAGTGAAGTGGGTTTGTTAATTTCATATGAGCACTAGAGTTTATTATCCCGTCAACGGTCAATCCACTCAAGTGAACACATGAATCAGGTATTTGCATCATCTAAGCATAATGAACGATATGTAGTGTAATAGCAGTTTTTATTAGCTTCATTGTCCCATCAACGGTCAACCTCATGCTAAACCATTCACTGCATCATACACCCATTCGTCGCAATATGCATTAGACACATAACATAACATACTCATTTATGTAGGCTAGCATAATTAGTCAAGTGAACTACTGTAAATAACTATAATTGATTTCATAAAGATTTGTGAATTATTTCTAAGTCCTCACCAAGGACAATTATTTACTCAATTATATGATATACCAAATAAGTTAACTAACAATAGAAGTTAAGTTCATTACCTGATAAGAGTGATAAGTGATAACATCCGGTTCATACCACTGGGGTCTCGTCATCGGTTTGCGAGTCTGCGATGCGAATCCAGGGCTTCATGTTCTCCACATATGTGACCCCCTCGTACCGCCTCGCAGTACGTTGTGCGCCTCGCATGTCTGCTACCTTGTAGCGGTCGTGTCCCAGTACCTCTACAACTTGAAAAGGTCCCTTGAAAAGTGGTAATAACTTTGTACTATGGCCGTCATTGCTCTGACTGGGTATCTTAATGGCAACTAACTCCCCCACTTTATACTCTTTGGCGTTTTTTCTTTTCGAATCAAATAATTGTTTTTGCTTGACTGCGGTCAGTTTTATGTTTTCATCTACTTTTTTTCGTAAGGCTGTTACATCTACTACTGGCTCCACGTTTTCATCACTTGGGATATCAGAATCAACTTTTAATCGGTACGCAAAAAATACTTCACTTGGGACAGCGCCTGTTGACTTATTAATAGTTGAGTTTATTCCTTGTTGAACATCAGTAACATGAGTGTCCCATTTATTATTTTCCGTGTCTGCTCCCTTACTCCTTAATGCTTCCAAAATTGTAAGATTGTAACGTTCTACCTGGCCATTCAAACGCGGCATTGCTGTAGCTATAATATGCTGCCTAATCTTTAGATCTATACAAAAGTTGCGAAACATCTTAGAAGTAAAAGCACTTCCCGCGTCACATATAATTCTTTTCGGGTTTCCAAATACTTTAAATAGTTTATTAAGTTCATTGATCACGCATTTACTTTTGGTATTTTGACCCGGAGATATAAACACAAATTTTGTGAATGAATCGACCATAACCAATAAATGTGTGTTTTTTTTGTAGTCTTCACAAACGGCCCCAAATGATCTATATGTAACGTATGGAATGGTCTAGCATACTTAGGTATTGGATATAATTTACCTTCCTTTTTTCCGTGAATATTTTTGTTATAGATACAATTTATACAATTATTAACATATTTTGTAACAATTCTTTTCATATGAGCGAACCAGTAATTACTTTTTATTCTCTCGATGGTCTTATCCACGGCAAAATGCCCTATATCATCATGGTTAGCTTTTATTACCTGCCATATACAGTGCTTGGGTATTAGACCTTTTCTGCCATATTCAGTCCTGCGATACACTTTATTGCCTAGCAATTCATAATTATTAAATATTTGCTTATGCGACTCGGCCTCACCTGACAATAAAATCTCTTTAATTGAACATATACTAGGATCTTGCAATTGTACAGATAATAACCAATCAGTCTCAGTAATGGAAATTGACATCACGCTTTCATTGGCATTGACCGCGGACTTGCCAACAGGATTTCTGCTTAATGCATCCACATGTTGCATCTGAGCTCCCGGCCTATGCACAATGTCAAAGTTAAACTCCTGCGTTTGCAGAACCCATCTACCTATACGCGAATTTATTTCCTGTTTTGTGATAGTATACCTTACAGCATTACAATCTGTCACGATTTTGAACTGTGCCCCTAACAGATAGTGTCTGAACTTTTTTAAGCCTACCACAATAGCTAGGAGTTCGAGCTCAAAGGAATGGTATTGTTTTTCCTCTGCAGTTGTTTGTCGACTGTAGAAATAAATAGGTTTTTCGCCTTCTTTAGTAACCTGTACTACTATACATCCTAAACCATCTCTTGACGCGTCTGTATATAAAATTAAGGGCAATTTGGGGTCATATATTGTCAGCAGTGAGTTTGTTAAAAGTTCGTTTTTGAGCACATTAACGGCATTATCTTGTTTTTGCTTCCATTCCCACGAAATGCCTTTTTTTAATAGCTTTGTCAAAGGACTACATAAAATCGCACAATTTTTTACAAATTTTCGGAAATAGTTTACTAAGCCTAGAAACTGCCTAACTTGATGAACATTTCCTGGGGTTGGGTAATCTTTGATTGCGGAAAGTTTCTTTGTACCTGGTCTAATACCTTCATTAGAGATCTCATATCCGAGAAAGTTGAGTTTATTTTGAAAAAAATTGCATTTTTCTAAATTGATCGTTAAGCCATTATCTTGCAAAGCTTTTAACACTAATTCAAGACACTGTATGTTTTCCTCGATAGTTTCTGTTGCAATAAGTAAATCATCCATGAAACATATGACACGTCCGAATCTAAGTTTACCCAGCACCGTGTCCATTAACCTCTGAAAGACTGCTGGACCATTACAGACCCCAAATGGCATCCGAATGTATTCATAATGTCCTTCAGGGGTAATAAACGCCGATTTTGCGATAGAATCCTCCTTAATTTTGATTTGATAATACCCGCATTTTAAATCCAATGACGTGAAGTATTTACAACCACCCAGTCTATCTATCAAATCTTCTACAATAGGCATCGGGTATTTTTCTTTTACAGTTACTTTATTAAGTTGTCTGTAATCGACACACAATCTTTTTTCCCCATTGGGTTTATCAACTAATAACACCGGACTCGCGTACGGCGAATTACTCTCACGTATTATATTATTTTTCAAAAGATCGTCTATAATATCTCTTGTAATTTGTTTCTCCGACTCTGACATACGGTACGGTCGTTGACACACAGGTTTATTAGTGGTTACTTCGATTTCAAGCTCAACACATGACGTTTTTCCCAGATTGGATAATTCACTTGCCACACACTTCGAGTATTTCGAAAAAATTTCGCTTAATATTTCAACATGTTCTGCACTATTTGCATTGAACATTGATGTTTCAATCAAGCATATCTGTTCTTGTGTAATTGGTTGGAACATCAAGGAATCGCCTACTCGCGTGTACATAATATTCTTATTTTCGGTAAAATTTCGACCTATCAAAATCTCACATCCCGATAGCTCGTTAATGACATAAAGATCTATGTCCAGCTGTGCCTTATCCAATTTGAGCGTTCCAGAGACAACTTCAGTTACGTCCATGCTTGTTCCACTAGTAAACCCGGTGAGCCTAACTGGTGTGTCTAAGTGCCGCGGAGCTAGGTTCAACTTAGTCACCAAACTTGAGACAATTAATGAGCAATCGCTGCCCATATCAATGAAAGCTTGATGTTTACAATCGTTTAGATACACTTCTTTGTAGAATTTTTGTTTAGCATTTGACGTGCTAATAAATTTCACTTCAGCCGACTTCTCAGTCTTGGTTTTTGGTTTGGATCTACACGCCGCCTCTAAATGCCCACTTTTTTGACAAAAATTACATTTGAGGGTATCTTTTTGGTTGCAATCCACCTTCTTATGGCCAATCTCGCCGCAAGCAAAACATGTTATTTTCGCGAAAGAGGATTCGTTATTTATGTTGCCTTGATTAATTGTCTGATCTGTTTTTCTAAAAACGGACCCACCAATAGGCCGAGAAGTCTGCTGCTTGGGTACAAAATTTGCGGCATTATTTTTATTCTCTATTTTAGATTCTACTGCCAAGTATGTTTTGCCGTGTAAAAATGAAGCTAATTCATCACAATATTGAAAACTACCAGCATCAGCAGCTGTACATATATTTTTATCACCAATAGATCCTACTATTATAGATATCACATCCTTTTCTTTAAACGATAGCCGTAACCGATCAATCTTACTCTTTTGTTGGAAGTAGAACTCGTACATACAACGACTGCCCTTCGGTAGGTTTAGCACTCATTAACTCCGATAACAACGTATACATGTTACGATTGATTTGAAAAGTGTCTAGCATCTCATTGCGCCAATCTCTCCAATCCCAAGATGTCCAGCAAGTTCGGTTTTTGAGTAACGAATCATACTAATCAGCATTGGCATCAACAACATTTAGCCACATCGATATATCGTCAATCAACGGGTCAAACTCCGGTATAACCGCCGATAATAATGTGTTTTGACTCACGGTTTCGGTGCGCTTACGACCTCGCTTATTCTTCCGTCGCCGTCGCTTCCTCTCCTCTGAGCTGCTGCTAGTGCTGGAGGAGCTGCTACTTGACGACGAACTGCTTCTTGAGGTCGTGCCTGACTCCGAGGATGACCTATCTTTACGCCTACGTTTATGAGTTCTTTTACGTTTATTTTTACTTCTACTTTTACGACTTATATCTTTACTAGTTCTTTTTGGTGCCATGACGCGGTTCGAGCACTTCTGATATAAGTGAAAGCCAACGATAGGTAATAGCAATCGTATATTAAGTATCTAATTATAATTATGGGTTACACAAGTTAATCGACAATAATTCAAACAGACAATGTTCTTGCTCGGAGTCAAGTACTGAAGTGTGGGCTGCCAGTTCTCCCCCTCCATCTTCGCCTTTGCCCCTCGAGAACACCGCAGGCCCCCACCTCATAGCTCGGATGTGACGTCACCTGACATAATCAAGCGTTGCCAACCCGTAGCGATAACAATAGAGACAAAATTATTGTGTTACTTATAGTAGAAAATCAAAATCTCCTTATATTCACTTAAATAACACGTATCAATTTCCCTATAGCATCAAAAGTATTTTAATGTAACAATTATTTTAGTGCGACTTCCGTAAAATAAATGGCACTGTTTTCAATAAAACATCTGGACAATGATATTTTAAGTACAGTACTTAAAATATTATTGCATCTGGATCTTTGCTTAGTTTTAGGTGGTGATAGCATGATACACTACTTGACACCAACGTGAAGTGAACGTCATGTCAACGAAATGTGAACGCACCGAGGTTTTTTAGAAAAATAAGTGGCAATGGTAATACTGCCTTACAGCCACAGTAATGACGTCATAATTTACTTACGACCTTTTGGAATTCGCTACTTTTAGATTAGATATTTTAGAAAGAAAATTATGATTTCGGGAGAAATAAAAAAACACGTGAACCTTAAAATTTCATTTACTATCGATCTATATCATAAAATGGCCACCTTGAAAGTATGAAATGTTGTCAATTCTTCACTAAAACTGGTGTAAAAATAAGGAAGTAAGTAAATAATTAAATAGTAAGTTACATTACCTATTTGGCAATTCTTGCATCAATTTAAGTCCATTTTTAGGGTTCCGTACCCAAAGGGTAAAAACCGGCCAAGTGCGTGTCGGATCACGCACAAAGAAGGGTTCCGTATCGACACCTACTAGTTCACATTTAAACCACTTTACAATACATTGAATCAAAACTTGTCGTTTTTCATAGGGAACACACGGCACTTAAGTCCTTTTGTTTGGACAAAACTGTTTTTTTTTTGTCGTTGTCTAACTGTGTAACGCTCAGATATCGATTTTGAACGAAATCGCGGGACAGAAATGAAGAAAATCAATATGGCCGTTACTTTATTCGAAGTTCACCTCGAATTTCTATTAAAAGTCCTCTCAGACGCTCAAATATCGATTTTTGTTGAAATCGTATCGGATCGGCACTGATTAATAATAGAGCGCTCGTGGCCCAGCGGCACCCGCCTACCGCGTGCGGTATGCGAGGTTAAGCAATGTGGGCGCAGGTCAGTTCTTGGATGGGTGACCGCTTTGAGTGGTTACTAACTGAGCGCTCTCGTGCTTTGGAAGGCACGTTAAGCCGTTGATCCCGGCTGCTGTCTCGACAGCAGTCGTTAAGCCAAGTTAGAGGCCTTCCGGCGGCTTGAGAACTTCTAACAGTCAAGTTACCCACTCACTTGACAAAGGGGGGTCGAAGTTGCACCACGTCCGTAGGGAGTACCCACCCTACACGTGACCCCTGGGTGGTGCTAAAAGTGCAACAAAAACTGGCAACCGTACTTGTCTTCTCGAAAACCTCACGGTTCGTAAATAAATGCCATACGATTAAATAAACTGATTAATAAAACCACTTACGATACATTGAAGCAATAACTCAAAAACCGTTAGACCTATCTTGTTCAATCTAAAAATCGTTGAAAGGATTTATTAATGTACATTATCTTGATTTTTCCAGAATTTTTAACTTCATTGTTTGGAAAATAGAGGGGGGGGGGGAAGCTCTTTTTACGACTTTGACAGTTATTATCTCGCTAACGGTTGACTTAAATGGAAAAGATTTTTAAAAACCTCCGTGTCATTTTTGAAGACCTATTCGTAGATAACCAACACGCCTATGCGAACATTGTACATTGTACAAGTATGAACATTGTTGTCACATGTTGCGTTGTGTACATTTCCTAATTATGTAATTATTTTGCGTAAGTTGGAGTGCTCAAAATGTAAACATGAAAAATATATTGAATCATAAATTTTGGTAGTAAACACATCGTCGGAATGAAGGCATATACTATTAAATATGTATGTATAGTATACATGACAGGAAACAATACACACAGTGTCATCTGTTACAAACAAGGTAAACTAACATCTCCTTAGAATTAGTTCGCATTTCGAGCTGAAAGACCCAGGCGTTTGTAACAGTCGGGGTAAAAAAGGTCATAGATACAGTCTAGGCCCAAAACTGAAAAACACGTCTCTAACGATTCTATACAAGTGATGACGTATACGTAAGCTTGTATCACACGCACCGTATCTCTATCTCAGTATATATTGGCTATGTGCACGTCTGAAACGTCAAAGGTCCCGAGACAATGTTAAAACTCAGAGATGTCAAATAATGACACATGAATATTTTATTTACATTAGTAAACGAGAAAGTATTGGAAATTTTACTGAAATAAATACGAGAATAAATAAATACATACAAACGAAACGAATCGTAGGAAACCGTTAAGAAACCAATAGAAAACGTGAAAGTAAATTTGACAGTGGTCCCCGGTAAGTACACATTTCTGCCATGGTGTGCGCTACGATCGCCTAGCTTACCCCCACCACCTACTTCGCACATAGCCAATATTGTACTTTGTGACATACACCCACAAAGTACAATATATATTTTTGGCAGTGAAACACACCAAATTAATAAATAACACAATGTAATCGCTGTTTCTACAAATATACAATGAATCTGCTATAAATTAATGATTTTACTGATACGAAGCAACGTGACAATAAAATTACGCGCCAACTAACTTTGACAAGAAAAACATAACTGCCATAATCCCGAATCCCGCGCTAAGTGACAGCGGCTGTCAACCAGTTAAGGCATTTATAATAACGTAGTTCAAACTAAAACGCGATTCCAATAATATACTTAGATAGAGATACCAGTGAAATACTCCACATAGACCGTAGCGCCAGCGCCGTTGTGTATTTAGTAAGAACTAACCGCACGACCGCTGCATCCCCGTCACTTCAATTAGCAAGTGCGATAGAGATAGCACCCAGTGACATCTGTGGGGCTAGTATGATCGCTTATATGTCGGACATATAGCATTCGTCCCTCTCGCACTTACATACTTACATACTTGACAGTACGGGACGAATGCTATATGTCCGACATATAAGCGATCATACTAGCCCCTCTGCTACAAACAAGTTAAACTAACATTTCCATAGAAAAAATCGTACTTTGAGCTGAAAGGAAGGCCCCTGCAGTCCCTGCACACACCACTGCGGCACTGACTGAATTTTCCCGCAAAGAGACGCAGTGATTATATTCTCTTTGGCAAAGAGAATATAATCACTATCACTCACAATCACTACGTTCTTTTTCCCGGAGTGTCATGTCATAACATACCATAAACAAAACAATAAATCAAACAAATTTACAAATCAGAAATCAATTAGTTGAGTTCACTTTGTTGCACAGATTACTATGTTGTGGTGTTGAGATCCCACCTTACATCGCATTGCTTACTGTTTAATGCTTATCTTTACTTTTGAATAAAGTTTGAGAGTTGTGTTAAATTCTGTGATATTGTCAACTGTTCAATTGGAGGTTTACTTGAGGACGCCACATCCTATAACTTAATTGATTACACTTGGTAAGTACAATTCTGAACTTGTTTCGCGACTTGTGAGCAGCGGCGCGGATGCGGTGCACGGTGCATTGCACTTTTTTTATCGTGCGGCGTGCCTCTGAAATATAGGTACCTACATAATGAACGCAATGAAATAATGATTGATTTGTGTGCAAATAACACTGTTCTACTGAGCAGAAACCTGTCAAGAGTTTTTCTTGTGCAAGTCTATAAGTAGGTGCGTAATTCCGTTAGCTGTGCCCATAAGATGCGATGTATATAATGATAAATGCCGAGTGCGAGAGCTCGGCTCGAGTGTCGGGTGAAAGTGCCGATGTCTGGGTTTTTACCGCCATCAAGTTTGCTGCGCAGATTTGTGCAAACCCAAATTCTTAGTAATTCCCGGTAATTGGATTCAAACTGGGGTGTTAAATTTTAAAATAAAAGCTAGATTGAATAATTTTTACTGTTACTTCCCAAAAACTAAATCTGAAGTAAAAGTATCAGTTAGGTACTTATTGTTATTGTAGACTCTGCCCTGTACTGAAGGCATAAACATTCTAAATTGTGATGGTGGTTATAGTGTTAATAACTTATAATATATGTTATACATTTTACTAAATTAAATTTACTGTTATATTACTTGTTTCATCCTAAAACTGTTAACTAATGTTTTCAGTAAGTGACAGACAAGATGGCGAAGCCAGCACACAAGATGAATGCAGAGGAGGACCTTTTCTTTCCACCCGGGGCGCCGCCACCCTACATCACCACACAGCAGGCCATCAACAACTCTGTGAGTGTCCTGTCTCTTGTCAATCTATCATTTACTATGTGACCGCTACCTGACTTATGTTTTACAAAAAACCTATTATACTTATATACTAGCTTTCAATAATAATCATGTATGTATGATGAACATGATACACACACATGATGTAGTTACATACATACATATATACATGTGCTAATTGGTGGCATGTTGTATATGAATACATAAGATATCAATATACAATCAATACAATACAATATAATTACTCTTTATTGAACACCTCACATAATAAATCATCTATACTAATATAATATTATAAAGAGGAAAGATTTGATCGTTTGTTTGTTTGCATTGAATAGGCTCCAAAACTACTGAACCGATATGAAAAATTCTTTCACTGTTGGAAAGCTATAATACTATCCCCGAGTATATTTCCAAAAAAATTAGGGATTCTTACTATAATTCCAATAATGTAACCCGAAAATAAAATATTGTACTTATAAATATTATATTATGCTTACTAAAATGTGTGTATTTTTTTATTTTTTGTTAAATATCCGTGCGAATCCGGGGCGGGCCCCTAGTCATACAATAAGAATTAACAAAGATACAGGGAGACAGAGTTAAAACAACAGGCAACCTTATCACTAAAGAGCAACCTCATCCAGACAGCCTTTGAAACAATAGCCACAATACAATAGCTTACAACAAAGTCCTTTATATATTTTTCAGTCTGTATATCCATTAACTCCTGCTATACCATGCAATGGAATTTGATGCAATTTTTACCACGAGTTAAATAATTTATCACAAAAAGTTTATACTTATATATGTGTGGACCTGTGAATGTTGAAAGAATGTTTTTATCTAGACAGAAATCTTTATTACCAACAAATATGGCAAAAAATATATTGGTTTACTATGAAACTCATCTATACTAATATTATAAAGCTGAAGAGTTTGTTTGTTTGTTTGAACACACTAATCTTAGGAACTACTGGTTCGAATTGAAAAATTATTTTTGTGTTGGATAGTCCATTTATCGAGGAAGGCTTTAGGCTATATAACATCACGCTGCGACCAATAGGAGCGAAGACGCGGACGAAGTCGCGGGCAATTGTTAGTTGAAAATAAAAATAAAATTTCATTAATTGTTTTTATTTTAAAATGTAGAGAAAGTTAGTCCTATTTATATATATTTTTTGTCCCAAAAATATTTAGCTACATTACTTATTTGCGCCCCCAGCTTTCTCACACATGGTTATAAACCTGCAGTAGTATCCTACAGCTACCTGCCGCTTTACCGTACCTACGAAATAGAGTTGTAGGTAACAATGTGTTTTAGATCAATTTATCCTTTTGAACATAGTAAGTACTCCACAAATGTGTCGCTGTGCCTACGCCGGAAAGTCAGTTACATGTTTTAGAAAACAGGCACTAAATGTTTAATGTTTATTTGGGAAAACAACGGTACAAACAATACTTAAAACTATAAATAACTATAGCTAATACATCGACCAGCAAAGCTGCCACTACCAAGTGATACATCTAAATATTGACATGAGTTATGAAGGTAACCAAAAACAAAATTCAGAGCGGCCTGAAGACCTAGTGAATATGCATGAAATGAATAAACTTAAACTACAGGTAAACTTTTAGAAAACATTACATTATCTCAAACATCTTAACTATTTTATTTTACTTTGCAGAGCAATCTACGTTTATATTGGCTTTCTGACATATGAAACATATCTGCTTCGCTAAATTTATCGTTATATGTTTTACAAGCTCTGCTAAGGAAAGAATTAGCCTTATATTGTTTATTTGTTAGGGGGACATTGAAAAAACAGTTAATATGTCTAGCGTTATTGCGTGGAACCTTGGAAAGTATACCATTTATAAAATATCAGTGACAATACGGTATACGACGGCCTGTTTAGCCTAGTTGGTAGTGACACTGCCTCCGAAGCTAGGGTTCGAATCCTGGCCAGGGCTTATTTGTGCATTAGCACGGATATTTCTTCTTGGGTTTTGGATGTTTTCTATGTATTTATTGTCCGAACTAGCGAAGTGTCTCCGTCTGTCTGTCCGGATGTTCTCCTCTACAGGTCGCATTTCTCAACCGATTCTCGTGAAATTTTGTGAGCAGGTTCGATAATTATATAGAATTTTTTAGTGTCAGAATTTGGAAACTAAAAAATTAAACATTTGCGAGGTCTACAGTTCACAGAGCCACTATTATATATAAGCATGTATATCGTCGTCTAGTACCCATAGTACAAGTTTGCTTAGTTTGGGTCTAGGTCGATTTGTGTAAGATTGTCCCCCAATATTTATTAATAATATAATATCAGATCCCTAGCAGCTTTCATATTGATTCTCACTGTGACAAGGTATGGTATGAAGTGGCCCAGAAATCAAATTGGTTGACCATACTGTCCAGATGCCACCTCCACCCCCACCTTCCACCACCCACCACCATCATTCCATCACCATTCATGTCCATCTTGGGCCCAGATGGGGGATTGACCTGAGTAGGCAAACAAACCCACCTTATAAAAAAAACATACAGAGGAATTGACAACCTCCTCCTTTTTTTTAAGTTGGTTAAAAGTATATTCAAATGATATTTTTTTGCCTTTTCTATATTTCTGTCTAAGTATATTAATATTATACAGAGTTTGTGATTGTGACCTATACCTGTTGCCATGAATAAAATAAGTATTGTTATCCTCATAGTATATAACACGGCAGCAGTGAGTCACGTGTGGCGGAGGGCGGACGCGCCCTGATAGCGCGCAAGCTATACACGAGTAGTAGGTAGTATGGATCGATATTATCAATAGCGGTGAATCCCCGACGGGCGGCGCGGCGACACTGATGACGCTGGCCACATGACACATGGGTCATGCAATCCACGATAAACCCTACTCGGAATATTTATAGTATAGAGGAGCAGGAGTGCCGTCCTCCTGGATTGAACGATCTATACTTACAATAATCAACTGAGAGATGACCTCATATTATGATAATTATTTATTTATAGCAAACAAAATGTATACAGCATTACAGTCTTACCAAATCACTGTATAATTCATATTACATAAAATATAGGTAAAATAAGAAAGACACAATAGGTAGAAATGAAGACAGCGAAACAAAATTATAATTAATTTTCGTCTATCTCCTCACAATATTTACAAGCACGACATACACGCGCCCATCGAGTTACGAATATATTGTGATAGGCTGGGTGTCCATGACAGAAATTATTTTAGACTGAGAGTTCCGAATGTATGAATAAGGGGAAGAAGTATGAGATTTAACATTAAATAAATAAATATTTTTTTTAAGTCACTAGTCTAGTATTCCCTTATATGTTTCCAGATGTATAAAAAGATATGAATAGTACAGTCAGCGCGCACACATAAGAATAGGTGAAATGCTCTTATTTCCTTATTATACACACTATTGACATGTTCATTCATACTACCAACCAACATCACAGGTAACTGGCCATTGGTAGACCACCTTGTTGCAATAACGTTCAGTTGCAGTGGTCAGTTACGGAGATGCTGACGGTACGCGTAGCTACTTCCTCCTGCGTCTGATGCCGACTGTACTGTACCTACACATCCATTCCTCCTGCGGTATAAGTTACTATTTAGAACAATACAATTACAACTGGAAATAATAAAGTGTGAATAAATGCTATTGCAGGACACGGTGGTGTCATTCCCGGAGGTGGTGGTGAACAACCCCCCGGGCGGCGCGGGGGCGGGGGGGCTCGTGCGCAACTTCGACTTCTCCGACAAGCAGATCCGGCAAGGCTTCATCAGGAAGGTACATACTTACTACCAAGCACACACTGATGCACTTGTTTTATTTATTTATTTATTTATTCGGGAAACAAACAGGCATTAAACAATTCATTTAGTTAACATTAATAAACATGCATAAGCCAAACAGTTTCCACTACTGGTTAAATAACAATTCTGTTGCTCAGACCAAGATAACAAAACTCTAAATGGAGTACATTAACACTAAATCATGCTAAGAATTTAAAACTAATTACATTGCAAATGTGATTCGAGAAAATTATACCTAATAATTAATGAATTCAGAAGCTACAGCTCATTTATAAAGGCAAACACCTCTATTGTTAAAATGTTCTTTTTAATTTTTCTTTTTATTGTTAGATATTCTTTTTATTGCAGAAACAAATTGTTGAATTGGCAAATGGAATATATCAATATCTGAATATTTGTCATTGTACATTTTGCACGCTCTGGCTAAGAACCTATTTCTTGCATATATAGTGTGTCCTAAGTTGATTGAAAGTAAATTGGTGGAACGAGTTCGCCGATCGGGACATCGTAGTGATATTTTTGAGAGAAGATTAGGGGAGTCAACTTGGCCATTTAAAATCTTGAATAGAAATATCTGGTCACGAATTTCACGGCGCGTTTCAAGAGATTCCAAAGCGTCCGAATCAAATTTATTAAATTTATATTTCATCCTTCTAATAAATTTATTTTGGATTTTTTCGATGGTATTAATATGGACATTAAAATGCGGATTCCAGGCTGTAGTGGCATATTCTAAATTAGATCTCACTAAAGAATTATAAAGTAGTAGTACGGTTTTTGGGTTTTTGAAATCTTTACTTTGTCGAAATATAAAGCCCAACATTTTATAGGCTTTGGTCGAGATTTTATTAATGTGTGATATAAATTGAAGTTCGTTGTCAAGATGCAAACCCAAATCTTTAACATCTGATACGATTTTTAGATTTTTGTTGATTAAGGAATAATTATGCGATATATGATTACGCTTTCGCGAAAACGTAATGGCACAGCACTTTTCGACGTTTAAATACAGTTCATTCATAGCACAGTAAGAACTTAACCTGTCGAGGTCAGCTTGTAGATCCAAGCAATCACTTTTAGACCTGATGATAGAATATATTTTTGTGTCGTCCGCATATAATAGCAACTGAGAGGACTGAAAACACCTGATTACATCATTAATATATATGTTAAACAACAAGGGACCCAGGTGGGATCCCTGTGGTACACCTGAGGTGATGGGAACGAAGCTGGAGATGTGACCCTTAATAGCAACCGCTTGCGATCTATCACGTAGGTACGAAGAAAGCCACCTCAGAAGATCTCCATGGATTCCAAAACTATACAATTTTTGTACAAGCAAAGAATGAGAAATTTTATCAAACGCTTTGGAGTAATCCGTGTAAATAACATCTACCTGGTAGCCTTTATCCATAGCATTCGTTACATAATCAAGAAATTCACACAAATTGGACTCGGTAGAACGTTTGTTTATGAAACCATGTTGTTGATTAATTAACTTAGGTCGGACAGCGTAATAAAGTGAGTCGTAAATAATTTTCTCAAAAAGTTTAGGGATAACTGACAACTTCGAAATACCACGATAGTTTTTGATGTCATGTTTATTGCCAGATTTATGAATAGGTACTACGAGTGATCTTTTCCAACAGCTTGGCAGTAATCCCGATTTTAATGAGAGACTGAACAGCAGACTTAAGGGAAAGGCCAAAGTCGCCCGACAGTTCTTCAAAAAAATTGGATGTATTCCGTCAGGACCACATCCTTTATTAGTTGCCAAACCCTTAAGATAGTTTTCTACCAAAGAAGAAGTTATATTAACGTTACTGATCAAACTATCAGAATTATCATGATTATCTGGAGTAAAAAGAATTGATGCTGACATTGCGGATGGACAAAGCGGTAGAGCGCTATGACTGCTACTTATAAACACTGACTGAAAATAAGTGTTGAATAAGTCCGCAATCTCTTGGCCATTATTGCTAGCAATGTTATCCAAGTAAAGAGTATCAGGAATTGCGTTTGTATTCATCTTAGATTTCACGAATGACCAAAAAGACTTTGAGTTAAGGCGAATATTATTCTCAGTCCGAAGTATGAATAAATTGTAGCACGAGGCTTCCATAGCCTTAATTTTTTTACGTAATGTGGAAAATGCTATATAATCCGCTGTTCGTTGATATATTTTCCATTTTTTATGAATTTTTAATTTTGTCTTAATCATTTTTATTAAAGGACGAGAGTACCACACAGGAAATTTATGTTCACTAGAACTTATTGTTTTAGTGGGAATCAGATCGTCTATAATTCGGTTAAGAATGTCATAGAAACTGTCGACTGCACTTTCCATGCTATCATGTGACAGATGGAGCTCCCAATCAACCTTTTCCAACTGTGCGTTGACAATGTCATAGTCAGCAGCGAAGAAACGTCGAACTATACGACGCGCAGGTTTTAAGATATTATCATTCAGTCCTATATGAGTCTTCACACAGAAGACCGGGTGATGATTGTCTACAGGAACCATCGCTTCAATAGAAGATATACTACAATATTTATTTGATAAAACCAAATCTAATTGTCTGTTATTCTGATTGGGAATGTAATTATATTGATGCCAATCTGTAAAACACATAAATACAGACAACTGACTTGTTAAAACATCATAATTGGGATTCGCTAACTTCAAGTTGTTTTGACTGGGGTCGAAGGGTATCCAGGAAGCTCCCGGGATGTTAAAATCGCCCATTACCATAAAATAATCATCAGGAAAGTCCATGTAAATGTTAGACAAGAATTCGAAAAATGAACATTGTGATTCTACTTGATGCTTACTCTGTGGAAAGTAACAGTTTAACAGTCGCAATCTTTTATTGATAGGACCTAGAGAGATAGGTATATCAATCCAAGTGACATTAGCGTCAAGTAAGTCAACACTCTGGTGAATGTCACGTGACTCCGCTCGAAACTTGCGGTGCACGGCAATGAGCGTGCCGCCTCCCCGCGACATCCCTACGTTTTCATAGTCGCGATCAGTTCGAAAGACTGTATACCGGTCATCAAAAAGTTCAGCATTAAAAATTCCAGGTAGGAGCCAGGTTTCCGTGATACAAATAATATCATAATTAAATCTTAACACATTTCGATAGAATTCGATGGTTTTTGATCTTAGACCACGCGCATTTTGATAATAAATACTAATATAAGTATCCATTTTTTAAAAGTAAAAAGTATACATTTATGTTATCTGATTTTGTACTAAAAACACAGGCGCTATTGGCGGACACAGTTCCTATTTTACAAATGACTTGTGACGATATGCAAGAAATAGTATACATTTTTAAGTCGCAAATATGTTTTCCACTATCCAATTTAGAACCATAGTAATAGATAAGATTTATTTTGTTTCTGCAAACACAATAATAATTATATGTATAATAATTGTATATATATAAGTCAGTTAATTTACAATAGAAGAGTTCAAAAATGCACATGTTCCAATACGATATTATAACACTTATACAATTTTGTTTAAAGCTTCTTCAGAATTTATATATAAAATCGGTGATTTTTCATCTCTGCGGACCATAATAGTACAGTTTCGAACCCAACAAAAATTATATTGTTTTTGTTTAATTCGTTGTTTCGCTTCTTTAAGAAGATATTTATTGTATCCCGAGAGATGGTCGTTCACATAAATTCTGTTCAAACTGTTCTGAAATCCAATATCAGATGCTTTTAAATTTCTTAATTTACGAAGTGATGCCATAAAATCATCTTTCTTATATCGGGCTTGCATTTTGACTATAATGGGCTTCGGTTTGGCGCCATCCGAATCGTTTCGTACAGCAACACGCGTAACAAAATCAATATCGGTGTTCGCGTTCAGCGAGTATCCACTCAGGTCAGCTAAAGATTTTACAATGGTGAAAAGGTTTTCTCCCCTACTTTCTGGCACACCATTGATCTGTATGTTAGATCGCCTAACCCACTGGTCATTCTTCCGGGAGTCATTCATCACATCGGCGATGGCCTTTTTTACGTCGTCCAATTCTGATTTGCACTCCTCCAAAGCGCAGACGCGAGACTCAATAGTGCTCATTCTGCCAGCCAAGTCATTCAATTTGGAGTCGATACTGCTCCTCATCTCCGAAATATCACTCTTTACTTGAGATAAATCCGATTGTATTGAATGAATAACCGCAAATTGAGTCTGCAATGCCGACACTTTTGACAAAATATCATTTAATATTGTTTCCGGGCAAGAGGTTAAAGACGCGCTATTGTTTCCTCTGTTATAGTAGGAGTTAGGCGGAGTTACTAACATGTTACTGTTATTAGGAATAACTGTTTGTGGGGCCCTTTCTTGTCGGGAGTCATCCAGGCCCCCATCCAGCGACATAACAGAGTCATCCAAAGCTGGTGCCGATTGATAACTATGTATAGGGGTGTTATCATCCCTTCGACGTCTAATGGTGACTGAAGAACAAAGCGAACACAGCCACGCCGATCCCTTGCTTGAAACTTGCCCCAAATGTATACCAAGGCAAGTGCAGTGATATGTTAAGTTACATCCCGCACATATCAGAAGAGAATTATCTGTAATCGGAAGATTGCAAGCTCCACACGACGGCATTGTGTATTCGATTCTGAACTGTATTACCGTAACACCAAGGTTCAATCTATAGTGCGTCGACAATGTTGCCGTATCTGTATCGCAAATTCGAGCCGGGTCGCTCAAGCACTCGTAGCGCAGTGGCACAGGCGGTGGACACGGAATCCGGAGGACGGGAGTTCAAATCCGCACAAAAACGCAAAAAGATAAATGATGTCCAACAGCGCTCCGGCTCAACACTTCGCTCACTATCGTCTTAGTCACCAGATTCACTCGCACTTTAGAGTAAGAGGTCCGACACTATCCAACATGGCCGACAAGCTAAGTTCGACCTCTCCCAAGCGAAACAAGGAGGGACCGAGTAACTAGAAATTCCAGTAAACCGCACCGAAACAAAACAAAAAAATTGAAATTAAAAAGATCTCGCAAATTCAAACACACGTCCAATCTGAGCAACGGTGCAACGCGGATTGTTTTAACTATAAAAACTTTAATGTACGGCCCGATAATTCGCGTCCATCCAATGCACTTGTTTTAAAAAGAAACCGACCAAGTGCGTGTCGGACTCGCGCGACGAGAGTTCCGTACAACAAATGTGATTTATCAATATATTGATATTTTTTAGTGAAATTTTCGAATCTTCAGTTAAAACATTGTATTTAGAGCAATTTAATAATAATAATGCCTTTTTTTATTATAAAAAAAATTTAATGGCTTTGCGTATGTCAAAATTAAGAAATTATTATCTAGTTAAATTCACAATAGGATCGTTAAAACATAAAAAAAATATTGTATATAAAATATAATAGAATAAACATTATCACCTAATTGCAAGTTAATGGGTCAATGGGAAGTAACTTAATTTTTTGGAACCGTTTGACCCTTCGGATACGGAACCCTAAAAAGAAAGTTTTAGTTATAAAAGTATGACCATCTAATGTACCACCTGATAAACCGCGTCCATCAAATGTACGACCCGATAATTCGCGTCCATCAAATGTACTGCCCGATAATTCGTAATAGTAAAATAATTTTTAAATATTAAAAAAAGAAAGTCAATGCACGGCCTTTGAGTGTACGACCCGATAATTCGCGTCCATCAAAATAGGAGCAGTTTGTTGTCCTTTATGCGGTGAATAAAGACTGTGTACGATAAAATCTGGCCATTAGTAAACATATGAAACTTTTTTTATTGCGAACTATTATGATTGTGCGTTTGTTTGTCGTTGCCATAGGAACTATTCTAATTATTCCAACTAGTATTTGTAGTTATTGTTCCATAATTATCAAGATGTCCACCAAAGAAGAAGTTATACGTAACAAAATCGTTTCCGAGCACATTCTGAATCCGCATTTGTCACATCGCAAGCTCGCAAAAAAATTAAACGCGGCTAAATCGACCGTATCTAGCGTGTTAAAACGCTTTGAGGAACGTCTGACGACTGAACGGAAGCCAGGCAGCGGGAAAAATAGGTGCCTCGATAGGACAAGTAAGGATAAAAAGGTCGTGGAGGCGTTTAAGAAGAATCCAAACCTGTCTGTTCGTGGTGTCGCTAAAAAAGTAAAGATGTCGGCATCCTATGTCCAAAAAGCAAAAACTAGGGCTGGCTTAAAGACTTTCAAAGTACAATTTTTGACACAACTGTATATCAAGAGCAAATGCACTGCCAACAAACTGTTACGCAGTTTGGCAGTATACTACCATATGTAACCATAAATGTGTCTTTTATGAATAAATGATTAATAATAATAATAAATAGCACCAAACCGTCGGGAAAAACAAAACGAGTCAGCAAAAACTAGAGCTCGCAAATTATATGAACAAATTTTGACGAAACACAGTTGCATCATAATGGACGACGAAACCTATGTTGTGGCTGACTACAAACAGTTGCCCGGCCAGGAGTTCTATACGACATCGGATAAAGCATGTGTTCCCGAGAAATATAAGAAAAAAAAGAAGTGTAAATTCCCTAAAAAATTTTTAGCTTGGCAAGCATTGTGCACGTGTGGTCGAAAAAGTCAAAGTTTCATTACTACCGGGACTGTAAACCAAGATATTTATGTCAAAGAGTGTCTTCAAAAACGGCTATTACCATTTATACGGAGCCATACTGAGCCTGTAGCATTTTGGCCAGATCTTGCCTCTTGTCACTATGCCAGAACAGCAATGGCATGGTATGAAGACAATAGGGTGGTGGTAGTGCCAAAATTGATGAACCCACCAAACTGCCCCGAACTTCGTCCAATCGAAACATATTGGGCTCTCGTGAAGCGAAAGCTAAAAAATACGAACAAGGAAGCAAAAGACATCGCTGATTTCAAGAAACAGTGGCGTTTGGCTGCCAAATCCATCTCGCAGACTACTGTACATAAACTTATGAAAGGTGTAAAAAGTAAAGTCAGAAAATTCTGTAGGAAACCAATAGAAACTTAAAATATGTAGTGTATATAGTAGTTATATATCTTATATTAAAATAAAAAATATATTTAAAAAAAACGGTTTTTTTTCATAGATATATAAATAGTTTAATGTGGCCAGATTTTATCGTACACAGTCTTTATTAGGTACATTTGGTTAATTTTAATAAGGATTAAACTAAATTTTCCATAAGTAATCAACAGGAGGAAAATAAACAATAAAACACTCCCTGAAAAAGTTGAAGGTCGAGGGCAAAAGTATTTGTTTTCTAATTGTAGTCGACAAGAAATGACGTACACTCACAAATCGTCACCATCTTAATCCCAAAGCGACACACACTTGATTAAGGCTGCGATGGGAATATGCGCCGTTTTGGCAGCAAGGGATCCTCCTTTGTCTCTCGCTTTTAACACAGATCTACCTCATGGTAGTTTTTCAGTCGTGAGCGTCTGTAGGCTACGGTGTCTGCTTACCCTTTGGCGGGCCGTAAGATCATTTACCACCTTTACGCTACCGGATCGATCGTGGAACGTTAACACATTCACTGTCAACGTTTTTTTAGCACTACGGAAACTGCAATGGATACGAGCAGGGAACTCTACTAGCGGTTAATACAGCGTCTGTGTCTTACTCGTAATGGGACTGCGTTATGGAATAACGAATCGAGCTACACTAATCTAAAGCTGAGAAAACAAGGTCTTGAAAATGTTTGTAGGTCGCTTTTTCACCGCTCGTAATGAATGTAAGTAGTGACTTAGTTGTGCGTTGCGCAGGTGTACGGGATCATCATGGCGCAGCTGGCGGTGACGGCGGCCGTCGTGGCGTGGTTCGTGTACGACGACCGCCTGCTGCGCGCCGTCGAGGACAACACCGGCGTCTTCCTGTGAGTCCCACGCCGGCACGTCACGTAACGTCACGTCACGTCATGTCGCATCGCATCACACGCCTGCGGCCCCCACTGAACCGACCCAAACGGCATCTCCCTTTTCTCGAAGTGCTTTGTCGAATTTTCAAACCCATCAGCCGAATAATTGACCGAGTGGAACGTAAGGTCTCCTTCGAGTAACGTTGCTACACTACATCTCTATCTACCTCCTTTCTTCGCTACTTCCCGTACCAGTCGACGAGTGAGATAGTAGTTTGGCGGTGCAAGTGTAGTGTCGTATTGTGTGGTGTTGCAGCGGCGTGTCGCTGGGCACGTACGTGACGACGGCGGTGCTACTGCTGTGCTGCGAGGGCCCGCGGCGGCGGACGCCGTACAACTTCGTGTTCCTGTTCCTGCTCACGCTGTCGCTGTCCGCCATCGTCGGCGTCATGTGCGCGCTCTACGACGTGCGCGAGGTGACTCTACAAATATACCTATTTACTTTACAAAACAACATGGTACACAATCCAGATTCTGAGCTGGGGGACTCCTGTGTTACAGGACCCAGTAGAATATCAAGCTTACAATTTTAACATGGCTTCGTACAGGATGAATAAACAATTAAACCATTTAACATATTCTTTCCAACTTTATCCTACGCTACTCGTGTAGTCGACTTGAATTCTGAAGATTTGTCTAGCGAATCAAATTGGCTATCACAGCTGCTGTAAACCGAGCGGTAAGGCACGACTTTCGATCTGTAGCTCGTGGGTTCGAGCTCCGGTTCGTCCGTTGGCATTTTAAATAAAATTCATGTACGAAGTATCATTACATATTTAACAGTATCTTATTTGTGAAGAAAAACATGGTGAGGTTACTGATCCAATACGAAAAGAGTATAATTTGATGAGGGAATTCAACCGATTCTGAATGTGTCTTAATAATACAAAACCGTGCCATTCGAATCTTGGTTAACGCAAAATATAATGACAGCTGTAGAGAACACTTCAAGAATCTGCAAACCTTAACATCAATGGCAGCATATATTTTGGAAATTTTCGAAATAATCCTCGTGAAGTTAGACATGTCTGATATGATGCTAAACGTATAACTAGATATGCTGAAAACTTACAGCAAAGTGTAGGCTAAATATGGCAAGAAAGCCCCCCAAAGCCCATGCAACATTATACAATAAACTGCCCAAAGCACTAAAAGCTCAAACTAACATCGTTACATTCCGTCACAGTATCAAAAAGCTGATTCTCACGAGTACAATATATACTATAAATGATTTTTTACATGGTGAATGGTAACATAATTAATAATAGTAGCCAATAGTTCTTGTTAGTAATATTTATTTCATCCTAACCTTTGACATATTTAATATCATCGATACAAAGACTAATATTGTTAGTAATATTTATTTAATCCTAACCTTTGACATATTTAATATCATCGATACAAAGACTAATATTGTTAGTAATATTTATTTAATCCTAACCTTTGACATATTTAATATCATCGATACAAAGACTAATATTGTTAGTAATATTTATTTAATCCTAACCTTTGACATATTTAATATCATCGATACAAAGACTAATATTGTTAGTAATATTTATTTAATCCTAACCTTTGACATATTTAATATCATCGATACAAAGACTAATATTGTATAATTCCTTGACGATATCAGTATGTGTGTGTTCTGTGTTTTGTGTATATTGAAACCATGCCATACGACTCTTGAGAAATGAATGATCTGAATGTGTAATGTTGCAGGTGCTGATCGCGGGCGGCATCACGTTCGTGATCGTCCTGTCGCTGACGGTGTTCGCGTTCCAGACCAAGATCGACTTCACCGTCATGAACGGCTCCATCCTGTGCCTGTGCCTCGTGCTTCTGCTCTTCGGTGAGTCCTCTTCCCTATTCTTACCCGACCCGTACACATTCTTACATGTATTAGAGAATTCAAATTTATTAAAATCAATTTTTTATTTAGGAAATAGGTCACAAGGGCATTTTTCCACGATTTGGCATAGGTGCATGAAACTGTCAACTTATTGAAAAAATTTAAACAAAATTTAAAGTTAAATCGACGCTAAAGCGTCTACCGACAGTTCGAAATATTTCGCTCCATTAGTGGTTCGGTCGGTAACGGAAAAACGCCCGCTGCTACGATTGAAATTATGCTACATTAACCAGCTTACTAGTCTCCCCAAGACTTCATTAAAAAGAGTGAACTGATTAAAAGATTCGTCACCTCGGGATAACCCGGAAGAACGGTGGACGGATTCCAGAGGCCGCGGGTTCAAATTCCGCTCGGGGTGATCAATTTTTCATTTTCGGTTGGAAGCTGAGTAATATGTCGCACGGGTGTACAATACAATATACCTTATTGCACGATAGAAACATGATGAGGTAGGCGTAGAAATGAGGGCAAGAGAGAGCAGGGAAGGGTTGCGTTGACGTACAGGCGACCGGCAAGATGAAGCGAGCTGAGAGTGTTGGTTGTGCAGGAGTGGCGGCGGCGTTCTCGCCGTACCCCGGCCTGCACCAGCTGTACTGCGCCGTGGGCGTGCTGGTGATGTCGGTGTTCCTGGTGTACGACACGCAGCTGATCGTGGGCGGCTCGCACCGCTACGCCTTCTCGCCCGAGGAGTACGTGTTCGCGGCGCTCGCGCTCTACCTCGACATCATGTACATCTTCGTCCGCGTGCTGCGCCTCATGCGCTAGAGCGGCCACTGCCTCTTATACTCACTCGTCTGCCGTCGGGACACCACGGCTCTCGTGTTCGGGCTCAATGAAACCGACTACCACTGTTACTCTATAGTTAAGTACTTTTCATTGTGTGTTCGTCGTATTCATTTATATTGTAGTAACTAATTACACGTTCGTAAATGTGTGTCAAGGATTTAACATTTTCTTATAATTGTCCACTTATTGTAATCCGATCAGTATCCGTTCCGCACGTGTCGCGCGCCCGATTGCGCTATATGTCGGGTCGGACGTTATGATGGCCGTACATTAATTTATCTGGCATGGCTCTAAATCAAACCGAAGGAAAATATTTTTTCTCAAACATGCAATGAAATATTGATGTTATGTTCCTTATAATAGGCTGCGAAATATGACATTTCAGGTGCGGCTAGGACAAGAGGTCGTTAATGCAATTTCATACAAATGTTGCAGGCCTAGGCCGGCAAAGTCCTCTTTTTTAATTTCCATTCCACATAAATTTGTGGCACAGGCATCATGACATTCTGCCACTATGCGTATTAAAAATAAAACAGATTTTATTTTTTGTTTATTTCATTTTATGTGTGAGAAAAGCACTATACATACCTCGGCGGGAAATATGGGGTTGCCCGCCTGAGACCTATCCGACCTCGCTTCACTCGGCCGTTTATATGTCTTCGGCCGGCAACCCCTTTCGTCCCGGCCTCTGTAGTAATGTACTATTAGTTACAAATTGTCCCTAAAAATATTTTCCCGCAAATGTTTGCATCTGTTCTTAAATCGAAAGAAAAATAAATACATTATGCGTTTGTACACAAAAATAAAATAATAAATTGAATATAATATTTGTTTCGTAATGAATATGCCATAATACGCACGATGGTATTTAATAATTATTGAACAATACGTTTATGTCTTAAAAAGTTGATGATTTCGTGAACTTAGTACTTAATCGTAACGACTCAAATTTATTTTTATACGTACTTATTAGTGTTACCTACTGCATTTTTATTTTTTATATTCGATGAAGTATTAAGTGTGCAACGTGGACGATACAAGTTCGGACTATTGTATTTTCATCTCCCCGGCGGAAAAGCAACTTAACACAGCAGTGCTGCAGTGGCAGAAGTGCACATGTAGTGAGTGAATAATTCTTTCCGATCGGCTAAACTCGGACTCGGAATACGACTACAACCGTACAAGTGTCAATCAATTATCGTATTATTTTATTTAGCATCTGTCATGTCAACTGGCAAAATAATACCAGTTCTCATTCATTGAAAATTTAATTTTAAATGTCTACCTACAGTTTCCATTAAAAGTTGAAAATTTTATGAACAAAAGAAATGTTCTTATTATGACATTTGACGTTTACTGATAACATTAACTTGTCAATCATTTGATACGATGATTGATAGCCACCTCGGGTGTAGTCGTGTTCCGAGTTTGGCCGACGGGAGTGGGAAAGCATTCATCACTACATCTGTAACATGTTTATTTTTACGTTATAGCTACTTCGGCTACTAAATACTTACTGACATGATATTGTGGCATTTTTTCAACATTTATTCTTAGTTTTAGTGCTTTTAGTTCTAGTCTGATAAATTGATGATTAGTGCCAAAAAACGGGAGTAATAATGTATGCAGGGTGAAAAGTAGTAGGTCGGTCAGCTCGGCTCCTGTAACACTTGCCGCCACGTCTTTCTCTCACCGACATTATTGTATAGTATTTCAGAAACAATTAAAATTATGTTTGTCCGACGCTGAGGCCCTACCGCGAACCGAAAACGAAGTAGCAGTAATTCGAGGGCTAAAGAAGAAGCGAACTTCTTTTTCCGTTTGACCTTTCTATCAAGTGCCTGATTTTTGGGGGGTAAATGGATTTGGAGGTAATAATCTACGTAGAACTTGAAACAAACTTGTTAGAAATTCGGTCGCAGTTTTCGAAAATCTGTGTAATCATTTACGAAACTGCATTGCGTGAAGTGATCTCTACATGGCAGCGAGTTAAAGTTTACAGCAGTTGCAGCGTTCGTACGGAAGTAAGTCGATATATCTATAATGGCTTACTTACCTTAAACATTAGTGATGATCAATCTGGAGCATCACTAATGTTTCAGGCTATTTGTACCGACAGAAGTAAAGAATGGAGACGTGGCACCCTCCCGTGCTAACTCCCAGTGATCTCCGCTATTATACTGTATCCTTTTCATTTAAGTGCAGGACTTTATATAGAAAACTCCCGTGAGTTTGAGACATATTAAAATATAATGAAACACGACTTTAGCATGTGACGTTGTGAGTGTGGTGTGTAACTCGGCATTGAACAATTGTGAAGAAAACGAGGGTAGATTCTCGCCTCCGCCGCCACCGCCCGCACCGAGCAGCCGAGCGGGCAGGGCACGGGCACGCAGTGCTACAAGAACCGCCGCCGCGATAGGTATGTACTGATCATTAAGGACCGCGAACCGATCTGAAACATGTTGAGCGATATTCGACCTTAAAGACGTAAGTGACCCGTTTCATTATATTTTAATATGTCGGGCTTTAATGTAATGCATTATAACTGATGGTAGGTTCAGCAGATCTGCAATTCTATGAGCGTCTCTTTGCACTGCACTTTAAATCAGAAGGATACAAGATGAACTGATGTTTATTGACAAAATGTCAATCTGCTAAGATTTATTTCTTATAAATAATTTATATTAAAAGGCATTTAATATAGTACTTTATTTCTTGTAATGTTAAGATTTTCTTTAATTTTTATTACAGTAAATTGTCTGATTTTCTAGCTGTGAATGAAAACAATTGATATATGTAGATTAAGTAGATAAGGAAAAAAACCCGATCTAAATGGATCCGCGAGCTTATGTGTGTTTAATACTAAAAGCGGTGATTTATACATTTCCGATTTTAATGATCTAATGATTTAGATTTTTTTTTAAATTTAATTTATTCAGAACACAAAAAGTCATATAAACATATTTAATTCACAGTACATAAAATAAAAAATGTATTAAAACAAAAATAAACAACAGACCTGGAGGTTCATTATTTTAAATAGTGTTAACTATGTATATATTAATTGTGTAAACAAAGTACAATAAAAAGGAAACATACTCATTCAACAGGTTTGATATCTAGCTACAATAAGTCATTAACTGTTGTACTAAAATATCTTATGTTGACAAATTATCGCTTTTTGTATGTCCTACAACAGGGATGGGCTCGCGACTCTAGTTCCCTGCAGCGCGACACTTGTGTCACGTGTGTTGGGGGAGAACAGTGATCGGTCACGTGTAACGTGGCCGTGCATCATGATATGTAGGTACTACAGAATTCAGTAATGTAATGTGATGGTGTTATGTTTGTATGATAAGATAAATGTTTAAAAAATACAACCTTATTTTGTATACAAATAAAATAGGTATTGGACAAACTGCCGTTTTATTTGTACGATCAACGTCGAAATTTTGACTGGAACTACATATAAGTATATGCGTCCTACCTGAGTTATTATTTCATTTCCGTGTTAGTGCTCAAAGAAACGAAGTGTCATGTACAGTCGAGTTCATAAATATATTATCAAATCCAAGCCTTCAAAAATCAATGTACATAGTAACGTACAAATACATCTAAACAGATTTATCATTCGAAAATATATACACGTGTCATCCGTCATATTTATCTGAGCAAGCCTCTCAATAGTATTTAAGCAACTGAAAAATAATAAATATCTGTACTACGATTTCTACGAAATTATTTAAACGAGTGGAAGCACATGACTACTGTTTATGAACTCGACTGTACCTTGCAGATTATGAGACATTGTTAATGTCTAATTAGATTTCTGTAAAAAATGTCCCTGTGATATTTATTTTTATTTATTTATTTATTATTGTTGTCTGATATTAATATAATAGTTAATGAACAAAATGCTTACAATAAGTAGTGCTCTTGTTTTCGATGTTTTACCAACGAGGCTCAGCTTTGTAAGGGGTAGGTACCTTTTATTATTATTGTACATGTGATCTTTTAGAGATTTCGCGGTGTAGCTGTGCAGCTGGGATAGTCTTTATCATTTCATCGATGTCATCATAAACAGGGTCGATAGATGTATACATGTTTATGATGCTGAACGTAGCTACGTCCTCTACAGGATAATCTCCTTCCTCGAAACCTCATGACACGGCCGTGTCAACCATAAATCTGATTTTCTGCTATCCTCAAAGAGCTATACAATTTCAACTGAATTGTGTTGAATTGAAACAATAGTACATTACGATACAAGTGCAGAGAACAGGAAATTCGCAACAAGTGGCGATAAATTGAAACACGACCGAAGGGAGTGTTTTAAATCGACACGAGTTGCGAGTTACCTGTTCGCACGTGTATCGTACAACGTTTTACAGTACCTATGGCTCTTTAAAGTTTCGACATATGCACGTAATCTGCTGATTACCGCACTCGTGCGGTAACATAGCACCATATGTACTGTAAAAGAAAATTAAAAGAGTATTTTGATTAGATGACTATTTATTGACAACGAAGTGTACGTCTCCGTCGGGGCCGGGGTTCCCGTCGGCGGGGTCGCACGGGCTGCGCTCGCGCACCGGCGGGCTGCAGCAGAAGTCGGTGTCGAGCCCCGCGCGCTCGCCGTCCGCGAGCGACTGCGGCAGGCGCTGCCCCAGCGTCTCCGGCAGCAGCAGGCTCGCCGCGCCGCCCGCCACCAGCAGCGCGCCCATCACCACCAGCGGCAGCGCCAGCACGTCCGACCCCTGCGCACCACACCCTCACCGTCACAACACGACAGGCTGTCACTCGCATCGACAACAGTGTTCACGTTACAGAATATTAAACAAACGAGAAAACCGCGATGCGATGCAATCCGTAAAGATGGAACTTTGCTTATAACTATCGAGGGAAGATACGAGCATTTATTCGATTATATGAATGATTTTATGATGCTGGCCAACTGAGCTTCGTATTTGCAAAATAGAACTTCATCAAATAGTTGACCGCCCCAGTATGTTGAGTGAGGCCCCGCGGCTCACTCACCAGGTAGTTGACCAGCGGGATGAAGATGGGCCCGAGCATGCCGAGCACTGAGCTGAGGCTCATGCCGAGCCCGCGCACCACGGTGGGGTACAGCTCCGACGCCATCAGCGGCAGCACCACGAACGCCGACGAGATGCCCATCTTGCCCACGCAGTACAATGCCAGCGTCACGTACTCCTCTGGAAATTGGAATAGACACCTCTTTGTAACGACGCAACACGGAACAAAACAATAAACTTTGGAGTAAAGAGTAAGGTCAATCTTAACTAAAGGCACTACAAAATATTGAACATACGACGAGGTTAAAACTCCCATTTTTAAAAACGGTCTCGTATCGTATCCAGGGTCAATCATAGTACTCGCCCTTATTATTTGATGAAGCATCCGTCACTTTTTATAAAAGTCGTCGAAAAGGACGAATC
Organism: Notocelia uddmanniana; assembly: GCA_905163555.1. Lineage (NCBI taxonomy): Eukaryota > Metazoa > Arthropoda > Insecta > Lepidoptera > Tortricidae > Notocelia > Notocelia uddmanniana. Next base: position 28,731,504 of record LR991064.1, on the reverse strand, counting down.
TTGTCGCTATCATGCTTAGAGCCTATCATGCGATAAACTCGTCCAAGTTAGACTATACTAGCTGGTCGAGTTTAGCAACACGAGTACAGATTCCAGCAGCAACGATGACCGTACCGTGCTGCACTAGGAAGGTGGTGAGGCAGGCGACGCCGCCGACCACCATGCTCATGCAGAGCGTCCAGCGGCGGCCGAGGCGCTCCATGGACGGCCACAGGAACAGGTAGGTGGGCAGCTCCACCACGCCCGCCAGGAAGAAGTTGAGAAACTCGTCGCCGCCCAGCACGGGCGCGTAGTACGACAGGCCCACGTACACGCTGGTGTTGGTGAACCAGATGAAGGTGATGATGACGGTCTTCTTGCGCAGGTTGGGCGTGCGGAACAGGTCGGCCACGCCGTACTTGCGCGCCTTCTCGCGCTCCAGCTCCTGCTGCAGCTTCTCCGACTCGTACTTGCGCCGGAGGTGCACCATGTAGTTGGCGGGCAGCGACTTGTTGTTAATCCTGGAACAGCCAAGGTTGTCATCAGTGCAGCTCTGCCATCTGCATTGGCATGCCATGTGACAAACAACCAGCCATCTCTCCTTGCACTGTATTATTAGAGAAAGCGGAAAAGGGTACAAATGCTAGTTTCTCTTAAGTTTTTATAAAAATAACCAGTAGGAGTAGTAGGAACAGTGTGGGATCTAGGAATGTTTTTGTAGGTATACCTAAAAGGTAACGAAAGAATAAAGCAGAGCATTAGGTACCTAGCCATATTTCTGAGAATGACCTCGGCCTTGTCGAAGTGGCCGCGCGCGAGCAGCCAGCGCGGGCTCTCGGGCATGGGCCACAGGTACAGGAAGAAGGCGAGGAAGGGCAGGCTGGTGGCCAGCGCCAGCTGGCGCCAGTCGCGCACCAGGTACACCACGCCCGCCAGCAGGATCAGCCCCGTCGAGTACGCGATGTTGGACAGGATCGTGCACAGCGTGCGGTGCCGCGGACCTACCAGCTCGATCGCTGCACACATCACAACATTTCGATTAGTAACTATTCTATTATACCTAGGGAATGCAATCCCGCATGAAGAAATCAATCCCGGTATTCAGCGTGATTGAGATTTCTAGTCCCGCGGGATCCCGGTATTGGCGGGATCCCGCAAGTTAGTGAGCTATTTTTCACTACACAGCTCGGAAAGTACCCACTTTGTCCTCAAATCGCTCGTCACCCATTTCAAACCTTTCGTCGAACGCCCCGTAGTTTTAATTATGGCTTTGCAGACCTTGCATTTCGCAATTTGCGAATCTTCTGCCTTCAAAAAATACCGCCACACAACAGCAGTACTAGAAAACTCTTTATATATGGTTTCTGACATAATTAACACTACATTTGTTAACGTAAGCACTTGTTAATGTTTATTATTTGAATATCTTATTGCAAGTTATTACAACAACACTAAATGAACTTAAAACGGCAAAATTCGATGCGTTATGACGTAATAACAATTTCAAACTAGCTAAAAAATAGACAAATTCGCACAAAAAAACTCTTCTACGGCTCCCCCTTCCCCCGACGTTGCATCTAGGCTCCGCCGCGAAGAAATTCCGGTTTTTTCGGCAGTACGCGCGTGCCCGCGCTAGGAGTAGCACGTATAAACTATGTCGCTCTTCAATAAGCCGCATAATTTACGTGCGGGATTAATACCGCATATAGCATGCGGGATCCCGGTATCCCGGTATTGCATTCCCTAATTATACCCTTATTTTTAAACGTTCATAAACACATTTTAGTTGACAGAAGTTTATGAATACGGGGAAGTGTAAAGAAATCATTGTGTTGCATGGGGTGACGTAGATTACTGACGACTTGAAGAGTGAAGACTGAGCCATGTTATCCTGTTATCATCCGACAGAGCGCCTGTGGTCGGCAAATAAAACGGTCACGGTACGGGAGAGCGGAACGCGCGCGAAGTTGTGAGCACAGATAGAGAGTATAACGTAGGATATGGTCGTACCCAGCACGTAGGGCGTGGCCATGATGGCGGGCACGGTGAAGCCGACGCCGACGCGGAAGGCGGCCCACAGCGCGAAGTTGTGCGCGAACGCCGTGGCCACGCCGAACACGCACTCGATCAGCAGGTAGATGAAGAACGACGGCTTGCGCCCCAGCGTGTCCTGCACACAACACACACGCGCTTAATAACGACCAATTCGAAGATTGCGTCTTCGTTCCTAATGGGAACTGTTTTTTCTTTCTTTTAATTATTTAATAAACAATTGAGCACAATGTTATTTACAAAACATCGTAAAACCACGTAATGGTTTGCCTCGATGTTCGAGCCAAAGCAGTGTACCTATAATATTAGTTTTACATAATTTATAACAGTTAAGCATTATAATTTAAATGATCTTAATTATTTATGGCCTTTAAAATTTAGTCACCTATTAATACATTCAGATAAAATATTCAGAATAACAAATCACGCAATGCTAAGGAATGACATTGGCTCCTGTCATCCTGTCCGAAAATAGGATTTAGATCTCTTCATAGCAAGTATAATTATTAATTAGAGACTTGTCTGTTACAGACCAAGCTAATATTATGACCTCGTAAGTAACGTAAGTTTCCTATTAGATGTTAGACTAGGATTTTATCCAATCATTTATCAATCACAGAGAATACTCCTACGAGTGTGTAGCAGCGCTTTCTATTTGCATATTTTTTAAGATTAGTAGATTTTGGTGCTGATTTCAACGCAATCAAAGAGTACATATAATACCATATACCGTGTGGAACTCCGGCACGCAAATACCTGCAGGTAGCCAAAGATATAGTTGCCGACGATGCCGCCCAGCGCCAGCAGCACGAGCCCCAGCGTGGGGTAGAAGTCCTTGCTGCACACCAGGTTCCACTGTCAACCAATCACATCGTTATTAGCACACCAGGCTCCACTGTCAACCAATCACATCATTGTTAACACACCAGGGTCCACTGTCAACCACACACATTGTTAACACACCAGGCTCCACTGTCACCACTGTCAACCACACACATCATTGTTGACGAGGGTCCACTGTCACCACTGTCAACCACACACATCATTGTTAACACACCAGGTTCAACTGTCAAGCAATCACATCATTGTTGACACACCAGGGTCCACTGTCACCACTGTCAACCACACACATCATTGTTAACACACCAGGTTCAACTGTCAAGCAATCACATAATTGTTGACACACCAGGGTCCACTGTCAACCACACACATCATTGTTAACACACCAGGTTCAACTGTCAAGCAATCACATCATTGTTGACACACCAGGGTCCACTGTCACCACTGTCAACCACACACATCATTGTTAACACACCAGGTTCAACTGTCAAGCAATCACATCATTGTTGACACACCAGGCTCCATTGTCAACCACACACATCATTGTTAACACACCAGGTTCAACTGTCAAGTCTATCACATCATTTTTATCACACCAGGGTCCACTGTCAACCACTCACATATTGGTTAACATACCAGTCTTTACTGTCAACCAATCACATCATCATTTGCACACTAGGTTCCATTGTCAACCATTAACGTCATTATCTAAGTATTTGATTAGATGATGTATGATCAATGCAATAAATGATATGATATGATATTCGTCGATCCTGCTTGTAAAGCTCGCTCAGCCAGCAAAGAACACGTGTTGGGCTGGATGCTGGATAGCCATTGAGCCATTCGCTAAGCGATATTTTTCCATCGTAATTACGTAATTAGCTTAAGAGGGCACCGCGCGAATGAAAAATTTCGAATTTAGGTATTAGCCAGCCGAGTCGACCGGCACTTGTCTATACGTCAACACTCACGAACTTTACAGATTAGGCTCAGTGCAGAGTAATAGTACATTACGATACAAGTGCAGAGAATAGGAAATTCGCAACGAGTGGTGATAAATTGAAACACGACCGAAGGGAGTGTTTTAAATCGACACGAGTTGCGAATTACCTGTTCGCACGTGTATCGTACAACGTTTTACAGTACATATGGCTCTTTAAAGTTTCGACATATGGACGTAATCTGCTGATTACCGCACTCGTGAGGTAATATAGCACCATATGTACTGTAAAATATAATTATTTACTAATGTTGCTTAGAGAAAATTAATGTTATTATATGATCATGATGATCGTTTAATAACATCATATCGCACCCTTAGAACAATATCAGCCGAAGTACTTTCACTGCTGGCCTCCCCCAAAGTGCCATAATAACGGATCCTGCACCACCCGCAAAATGAAATAATAAAATAATAACGTTATCATAATAGTAATATATGATAATAAGATGTAAACAATAAGTAGGCTTACTTATCTGCATATCTGGAAATGAATAAGCGATATACGAAAGCAGGAAACAAAAACAATCGTTATTTGTTATTTTTCGTTTATTTTGAACTGTTCTGTTTAGGGCTCTGTAGGCAAAATGGCAAAAACGGAACCCTTATAGTTTCTTCATGTATGTCCGTCCGGATGTCACAGCCGATTTACTCGGAAAATATACGCCCTACAATTTTGAAATTTTGTAGGAAGATGTATTCTATCAAATCAAATGTAATAAAAAAATACTTTATTTCGGACATATTCTAGTATCCATATTGGGTTAGTAAAGCAAAAACCTATATCTATGTTAAAGACTATGGCTAATATTTAAACACAAAATTAAATAAAAAGAAGACAAAAACAGGCACAAAACCGGTGTGGCACAGATCACGATAAACCGCTACATAAAAATGATATGATATTAGGGAAGTATAATATTAAATTAGGGGGAGCCCCATACATAAAACCGGGCGCTGAAAATATTTTTACACCACACCTTGCCAAAAAGCGCGTTTTTCCGCACGCTGCGCGTCCGGAATAACCCACTTTTTGGCACAGTGGTGACGTAAAATTGTGTACGAAACACGGGTCGTAAAACAGAAAGCCCTCTCTCGCATATTTATGACCCTCGCCTGCGGCTCGGGCCTTAAACATCTGCGATATCGGCCTTTCTTTGTTTTACAACCCTTGTATCGTAATGTACTATTACAGTACATAATAATATGGTGCTACATTACCGCACGAGTGCGGTAATCAGCAGATTACGTGCATACGTCTAAACTTGAAAGAGCCATATGTACTGTAAAACGTTGTACGATACACGTGCGAACCGGTAATTCGCAACTCGTGTCGATTTAAAACACTCCCTTCGGTCGTGTTTCAATTTATCACCACTCGTTGCGAATTTTCTGTTCTCTGCACTTGTATCATAATGTACTATTGTAATGCATATTAAGCGTGTGGGGTAGGTATCAATAGATATACTCGTAGAGGTTGCAAAAAAACTATTCCAATTAAGTCAACCGTTGGGGAGATATAAGCGTCAAAGTCGTAAAAAGTGCCCCCTTCTTTAATTTCCATTTTTTTTTAAACTAATTCAGCGCATAGTACGAGTCGCATAAAATTACGTCGATTTTCAGAATTTCGTGCAGGACTTCCTTAATAAAATCGCGTCATTCTCCTCTCACATCCCAGAAACTTAGCGGGCGTTCGTGTGTCAATAGGACATAAAGCATTTTCATTTAAGATTATTTAAATAGAAGAAGAAAAGAACAAAGATTTGTTGGGATGAATTACCTCACTGACGATGGTGTTCTTGTAGACGCTGCGGTCGTAGAGCCAGCCACGGGAGCAGGGCACGACGCGTCGGTCGGGGCGGTCGGGCGAGCCGGGCTGGCCGAGCGGGCCGGTCTGACCCGGCAGCGACTCGTTATACTCGAACATGTTGCACTGCGAATACTGCAGCACGCCATTCTTCAGCTCCATGGGGATGCTGGGAATTTCAACCATTTTGTGGAGGACAAGCGGTTTTACTTAAAGGAATTCTTAGTCACAAGGGTCACAGTCCACAGGGTGCCTGCACTAATGAGTCCCAGCTAATAATCTAAGTAGTCCGTGAACTAGGGTCTGTGGGTGTGGAAGCCACATAATTGGCAGAGTACTGATGGGCATTTGCTAAGAGTAGCTAGTAAAAAATATGGCCTAGACGGGCGTATAGGGGAGGTGATACCTGTTGTTGGAGGGTTCCTGGTGGTCGAGCGGCGCGCACCAGTGCGGCAGATCGGCGGCCATGAAGAGCTGCGCGTACGCGTGGAAGCCGCACGGCAGCACGGCCGGCAGCAGCACGCCGTACACCACCAGCTGCTGGTAGCGGCCCCAGCCGCCCACGTCCTCCAGGATCGCGTCGAAGTCCATGCTCTGTCATGTTTAGAGAAGTGAACACAAACCGTCTCTTGCCTTGCGTTGCGCCGAACAAAGTAAATTAGCGAAGTTCAGCGGACATGTTATTGGGATTATTTTTCTACACTGATATTTGCACCAATACGAGAAGAAGATCGGTTTGAACATCATCACCATCGGCAGTCTATATTCGTCTGATGAAATTGCTGGGCACATCCCGCGCGTGAAAGAGATGATGATTAAAAGTTAAAAAAATGCCTGTTCAATTTGTACATATACATTAATTTAGTTAAATATGTACATATGTGTGAAATGGATAGACTGAAGGACACCGAGAAAATTTGATGAACGACGTACAGTGTTTCCAATTTTGATACGCAACCCTAAACGCTACTTATCCATTATGGTCCAACAATATTTTGATACGCAACCCTAAACGCTACTTATCCATTATGGTCCAACAATATTTTGATACGCAACCCTAAACGCTACTTATCCATTATGGTCCAACAATATTTTGATACGCAACCCTAAACGCTACTTATCCATTATGGTCCAACAATATTTTTCGTCACAAGCTATCTAATAAAACTGACGATTAGGGCCATAAGCTATGTTATGTGAAACCATACGAATGCATATTATAAATCCGATCGTCATTTTGGTTTGCAGGCACTATAAGCCTACTGTTTGTATGATTCTGTAAAATATGTGTCGGGTAGTGTCGGTACCTGTAGCAGCGGCGGGAGCGCGGCGCGGACTGGCTGCGCCGGCGTCGGCCGCTGGCCACTTCAGCCTCCGCCCTGAACGCTGCCCGCTACTGCCCATACACAGCGGGATGCTAAATAACTAATTATTATTCCCCTCTTTACGAACATGCCTCTACTTTATTCCTTTCAACATTATAGGATAATATATCGAAGTGGGATAAGTCTTGTGTAACCGTGCGGACTCGTTTTACGCATTTCAATTATGTATGTGAGTAAATACGAGTAATTTTCTTGTCTTTCAAACAGTTTGATGCGCAAGCAACACCTCATGACTGCGTAAACATCTTGCTGCTGTCGCCAAACAGACAGACTACCTATAACATGCAATAAGAATACATACATATCATGTCTGAATCAAATAGACAATCAAAACATGCAATACCCTAAAGTTTGGATACGAGAGTACCCTAGTGTACTCGACTCGTAATATAGATCTGCCACCGCCGCAGGAGCGCAGGACAGCCTAAATGCTCAAGGCACAACGTCAAGTAAGCAGTTAAGCACCCAGAAGTACCAGAATAAGCCATAGGTTCCCAGACACGGTTGGGTTGTAATGTCACTAGGTAATTTGTACAGTGCGTAACGTAATGTCTTGGTAATGTCACTAATTTGTACAGTGTGGTGAGAGAGGAATCGAGTCAAATTGTGCTAGCCCCTCCCAGCGGCTTCTGGTGAGCCTCAGGCTTCTTTTTGTTTTCCTTCCAGGTATTCCAATTCCGCAAATGTCCACGATGGCCGATGGTTAGGCACATACAGAGCACCCTGTAGGGCGCGGTCGCGAGCTTGTCCCGAGCCGCGCGTGCACAATTATCCCATCAGCCCGACGCAGACAATTCGATTAGCGCATAATTGCACGGAACAAGGTCGGAGGGAGTAGGGAACTGCGAGTACATTGCTGCTGGTGCTGTCTTTTGGTTTTCTTCCTTACTGAGGACGGGAGGTAATTACTTAGGCCAGTGATTAACAGTTCAGTTAGGTATTATAATTTCTTCCTTCAACGAAACCGTCACCAAGCTGTATCTCAAGAACCGTAATTTCTGTTGCCGCTATAACTACAAGTACTAAAAACAAAAATAATAATGGGGGCTCCCATACAAAAAACGTGATATTTTAGCCCTTTTTCATGGCTACCACTCGCCGAGCTAGATTAAGGGGGCTCCCATACAAAAAACGTGATATTTTAGCCCTTTTTCATGGCTACCACTCGCCGAGCTAGATCTCAAGAACCGTAATAGATTCGTCATGTCTGTCCGTCCGTCCGTCCGTATGTCACAGCTGATTTACTACAATTGCGAAATTTGGTAGGAAGGTGTATGCTATGAACCGCTATAGAAATAGTATGTGAAATTACGAAAAAAATATTAAACTGGTTGGGGGGGGGTCACCCCATACATGTAACAGGGGGCCAATAATTTTTTTTCAACGCACATAGACGTGTGGATTATCAATAAATAGGCCTTCAAAAATGACATAGAGGTTTCTAAAAAACTTTTTCACCTTGTGAGATATTAGCTGTCAAAGTCGTAGAAAGTGTCCCCCCCCCCCTCTAATCTCCAAACTATGAAGTTTAAAATTCTAGAAAAATTCAAGATGGTGGACAATAATGGAATGAAATGAAATACATTTATTTGCTAGAATGCAGGTACATAAATGGTAACAGTCTTTATAGTAGGAGCCATGTACATTCAGCCATCTGGTGGCATGCAAAGTCAATATTAACTTTAATGAATTTAAAATTAAACAAAATAGTCATGAACAAAGAATAAAAATATCTATGCAATATACAAAATATATTCAGAGTATTTCAAAATGTGCGTAGGTCATTTGCGTTTTAAAATCAAATTTAATCTTATGGCATTTATTTATGAACCGTGAGATCTTCGAGAAGACAAGTACGGTTGCCAGTTTTTGTTGCACTTTTAGCACCACCGAGGGGTCACGTGTAGGGTAACGGTGGGTACTCCCTACTGACGTGGTGCAACTTCGACCCCCCGAAATCAAATTATTATTATTAGAGGATTTTTATGTCAAGATTTAAAATACAGTATGCAATGTCATTTTATGTCACAAGCTACAACTTGTCTATTCCTTGTATTGTATGGATGATAATAGTAGTTGAAAATAATTGAATGATTTAAATGAAATAATTGAAAGAAAAAATTTGAATAATTATATCAATAAATGATGTGAAATAATGTTTATTTTGGTTGAAAATTTCCGCAAATTCTGTAGTACTGTTTGTTCATAGACCACTTCAGTAGTTTGGACTTAAATTCTGGTAAATCAACTATTTTAAAGTCTTCTGGCAGATGGTTGAACATTTTGATCGCCATATACATTATGCTCTTGCGGAAGTGTTTGAAGTGGATTTGCATGTCGGATATTTGAGGTTTAGTCCACTTCGTGCAGAGGCTCGCCTAGGATTTCTTGGTGCTATGACAAACTTTGCCATATTCCGTTTTACAAACAAACATGACTCATATACATAAAGAGAGTGCAGGGTGAGGATCCCGCTCTTACGAAATAGCGGTTTGCAGGAGTCGTTCCAGTTTGCACAACACACCGCTCTTAGGCATTTTTTTTGTAATACGAATACTTTTTGGATACCACTTGAGCAGCCCCATGATATAATACCTGACGCTAGTTAGACATGACGTGCCCGTGGAATGCTAGGAGGGCTGCATTTGCCGAAGCTATTGGCGTCAATCTTCGTAGGGCAAAGACAAATCTGCTCAACTTTTGGATAAGGTGATCAGTGTGCGATAATAAATCCTTTCAACGATTTTGGGTTTGAACAAGAACGGTTTAACGGTTTCTGAGTTATTGCTGAAAAACTGTCTTGCCCAAACAAAAAGGCGTAAGTGCCGTGAGTTTTCTATGAAGATACAACCTTTTTTGATTCAATGTATTGTATAGTGGTTTTAAATGTAGATTAGGAGGTGTCGGTACGGAACCCTTCTTTGTGCGTGGTCCGACACGCATTTGGCCGGTTTTTTGTTGTTTATTTCATTGCATGTTTAAGAAAAGCACTATACATACCTCGGCGGGAAATATGGGGTTGCCCGTCTCAGACCTATCCGGCCTCGCTACGCTCGCTTTCGTCCCGCCCGGCCTCTGTAGTATGTAATGTACTAGTGGCTCTGTGAGCTGTAGCCCTTGCAAAAAATAATAATTTAAATTTCCAAAACATGCTTATCGAACCTGCTCACATAATTTCACGAGAATCGGTTGAGAAATGCGACCTGTAGAGGAGAACACCCGGACATACGTACGATAAAGTATTGTTTTTCCAAATTTTTTAAATATCCAAAAACTGATTTGACAAGAAAAAATACGATAAAATTTTGTATATTTTTTCAAATTACAAAATTTCCATAAACTGACTTGACAAAAAAAAAACTATAAAACATATTTCTGATGAGAAATGCGACCTGTAGATAACATCCGGACAGACAAACCAAAAAAATGTTTTTCCAAAAACTGACTCCGACATAAAAATCTATATAATTATCGAACCTGCTCACAAAATTTCACGAGAATCGGTTGAGAAATGCGACCTGTAGAGGAGAACATGCGGACAGACATACAATTTTTTTTTTTCCAGGAATTGACTCCGACCTAAAAATCTATATAATTATCGAACCCGCTCACAAAATTTCACGAGAAGCGGTTGAGAAATGCGACCTGTAGAGGAGAACATCCGGACAGACGCAGACAGATAGACAGACAGACATACGAAAGAATATTTGTCGAAACCTGAAACGGAGACGCTTCGCTCGCTCGGTCAATAAAAGGCTGGCGAACCTGGTGCTGCGGCGCCCCTCCATGGACTGGACAACCCGCAATGGACGCGGCCGCAGGAAGCGGCCTGAAAGTGGAGCAGCCACGGGGCTCTGTCACGGTCAGATTTGGTATTTGTTTACCATTAACCAATTGCAGCTAATTGAGGGCCATGGGGACCGCTCGCTACGGGGACCACGCCGCACGCCACGTCATTAGCGCTTACTACGAGGTGCCTAATAATAGTACATTACTACAGAGGCCGGGACGAAAGGGGTTGCCGGCCGAAGACATATAGACGGCCGAGCGCAGCGAGGTCGGATAGGTCTGAGGCGGGCAACCCCATATTTCCCGCCGAGGTATGTATAGTGCTTTTCTCAAACATGCAATGAAATAAATAACAAAGAACAAAGTTTTATTTTTAATATGCATTGTGGCAAAATGCCATGATGCCTGTGCCACAAATTTATGTGGAATGGAAATTAGAGGACTTTGCCGGCCTAGGCCTGCAAGATTTGTATGAAATTCCATTAACGACCTCTTGTCCTAGCCGCACCTGAAACGTCATACTTCGCAGCCTATTATAAGGAACATAACATCAATATTTCATTGCATGTTTGAGAAAAGCATCAACTGCACCTGTTTTCCTTTTGTGAAAAATCCGGGATCCAGGAACCAACTAAGGTAGGGGAGAGAAACATTCAATTTCGTTACTTAAATGAGAGTATTCCTTTATTAATTACAACTTATTTACAAATATTGTAAAACATTCATCGATTGGCATTAGCACCGACCGAAGGCATTTTTGCCACGAAATTTTTCCAGAAAGTACATAGGAATGTCAAATTTATGTTCAAACCCAATAATTGGGGCAGTTCCACTTATCAGTACTTTTGGTCTACAATCGCAAAGTGTCGAAGCTGAGAACTATTGGGAATAAAACTGTCCCATTTGTTTGCAATTCGGATATAAATTCCCAGTAGTTCGGAATACGGACAAGGAATGCCGACTAGCAGGAATGCGCCATAATTGGTGTGGTCAGTTGTGCCACGTGCCTCATAATAAGGTATGTTTTCTTTCAAGTTCTTATCGCAGTCCATCTTGGCCAATTTGTGTCAGAATCAAAGCACCGTCTGTGTTCATCGAGAATGTGGCAACTGAACCGCCCGGTACGAAAGCGGTCGTCGCTGCGCGTCTAGACCCTGTGGCACATCTTGCGGTACCACTCTGGGTCGGCGACGGCGGCCTCGTCGGGCCGGCCGCCCTCGCGCCGGTACTGGAACTCGCAGGTGCCGCGCCCGGGCACGCCGTTGACGGTGTACCGGCAGAAGCGCTCCTCCATGCGCGCCTCCCACTCCGCCGACACGAAGTGCGTCGCCGCATGCTCCACCTCCACCTGCAACGCGACATCACTATCACTTGTAACCAGCTTATGAAGGTAAGTGCCGTGCGGGTGGAGAATGTTGTTTACAGGATTGAATCAATATCTTTCAATCAATCAGCTAGTTGGATTATTCTACCGGAAATCGCAGTGTGGATAGACCCCCTACAAGGTGGACTGATAAGCTGCGGTAAGGTCGCGGGAGTCTGCTGGATGCGGGTGGAGCAGGACCGGCCATTGTGCCACTCTTTGGGTGAGGCCTATATATCCATCCGCAGTGGATGTCTCTCGGCTGAGGATGGATTGGATTAGCCTGGCTTAGGAGGAAAGGAAGGTTACCTGCACGTGGTAGGTGTGGTCGCCGGCCTGGAAGCTGAACCCGTAGTCGCTGGGCGGCGTGCCGGCCTCGCCGTGCTGCCACAGCGGCAGCCCCACCGCCCGCGCCGGCAGCACGCGCCCGTCCGGCAGGCCCACCACGCCCACCTCGAAACTAAAACGAAACATTTTCTTATGTAAACACAATTGTTGATAAATTATTAGCCACGGGTTATTAGCCACACAACTTTATTGCATTTAATAATTTTTTTTTTACTGCATTTATGCATACCTAAAACTATGTAGTATTGTGTAATTGCCAAGTCACAAAATTTTATTTAGTTAGCAAATAAAGAATAATTAGAATGCCTCAGACTTGGTACTACAAAATATCTCACAAATATAAAGGTGAATGTTCAACACATTTGTACACAGAGGATTACGTAGTATGAATGTTCGTTTAGAATATAATTTGAACATTCTTTACACGTTAGTGGGTATAAGTCAACGGCCAAGTCACAAAACATTAACTATAAATAATAAAGAAATCGCAGTAAAGAAACTTAGACTTGGCACGACTTTGTCTAGATTTCATTCAATAATCAAAATCAAAATCAAATATTTATTCTGCAAATAGGCCACAAGGGCACTTTTACAAATCAAAGCGTGAATTTATACAATTAAAAAAAAACTGACAATCTTACTTAATAATAATGATTAAAAAAATATACTGATTAACAATTAAATAAAAATAAATTTACAAATATTAAGGACGTATTGAATACGATCTGTCCGAAAAAACAAAAGTACATAAAATTAATTTAATATCTCAGAGATGTACTTATATATGGTCTCTGAGCGTCCAAATACGATTAATAACAATTATTTAAAAGTACTTAGAGATGTAAATGATCTCTAAGCGCTAAAATTAAAATAAGTAAACTTAATATTGTTAGAGATGTATAAGGTCTTTTCACGTAAACATTTTTTAACGATTTGTTAAGTCTGAGCCGTGATTGTCGTGAGCAGATCGTTTGACCACTTCATCCGTGATTATAATCATTCATAATTATTAAGTCTATCGAGTCTAGAAATTTTAGTGACATGGTTTGATTGACAACTGTTTTTAAGGATTGCCTTAAATAATGTCAATGGACTTGGTCAAACCGTACCGTAGACCAAGAACACAAACATCAAGGTGTGCGTCGTGCCAAAAGCGTAAATCTAAAAGCCAGCTCGGTATATTTAAAATAATTTCAACTGACCGAATTGTATCAAATTAGTCCGTTCAGAAAGCGACTCTACTGTCCAAGCAAGGGGTTCGAATCGAATGGCAGTTTTTTTTTAGTCGGAATTTTTCAGTAATTTCAATACACGTACTTGGTGGCGGTCGAGGGCTGGCAGATGACGCCGACGGCGGCGCGCGTGCCGTCGGCGAGGAAGATGTGGTGGAAGGCGTAGCGGCGCATGAGCGACCAGTCGCGGCGCGCGCCGAAGCTGTGGTCGCGGAAGGCGGGCAGCGAGAACCGCAGCCGCTCGCCCGCCACCGCCAGCTCGCAGCGCAGCGTGCCGAACTGCTCGTAGTGCGACTGGTGCGCCCTGTTCACAGATGTGCAAGCTTGTAATGTTCTCAGGAAAAGCGTAGGTAATTGATAGATAGCTTGATTTTATATTAAACCTGTACTGAGATCAGCGGGCGTATGATGGTTACCGTTTTATCACTTATATCGTCGTGGATAAGACGCCCGTCACTCTCGCATACTTGTCAGAACGTGACGGATGGCTTATCCACGACGATAAGTGATAAAATGGCAACCATCATAGGCCCGCACATGACAAAAGAGTTTGGTTGCCGCGTTAGGCTCGGTTGCTCTCTACGCGATGCCGATAGCATGAGAAAAACATGGGTAAGAATGTAGTAAAAACTCGCTAGAAACGAAACACCCACCTAGCGGGTTCCTGATACTTGACTGTTAAGTAACTTGACTTAACGAAGTGAAAACGACATAACGAAGAGCTCTTCCTCTATCACGAGTCACGAAACTTAAGCACAAACTTATCTTTATTGTGCAAGTGAAGATTAAGACTTAAAATGCTACTCACGTCTTAAGGCCATCGAAGTACTGCCGGCTCCAGGGCTCGCGCGCGATGGAGCGGATGACGGCGGGCGCGTGCAGGTCGCAGTCGAAGTCGAAGTGCGGGGTGGTAGCCGACCACTCGCCCGAGAACGACACGTCCACGACGCGGGACGGGTCCTTCTGGAACCTGGAATACCACATCGTCATCTTTACTTACTCGGCTGGGCACGTGGGCACAGATCTCCTCACAGGGATGAAAGGGAAAGGATTTGTATTGGGCCAGTGTCAACATAAAAATACTGAGATAAGTACTGAATTTAGGGTCAGGGCGGACCCTATATTCCGTACCGGTGCCCAAATACGATGAAGGTGTGGAACCGCGGTGAACGAGAGGGAGAAATTTATGATTTGGAAACTTCACGCATGAGGCACGTCACTACGTTTACGGTGCGTCAGCGCGTTTTAAGTCAGCGTTGTGGCCGGACCTTAAGCCTTGGTCCCCCGTTTTCATTAATCGCTTGCTCTTTTTCCACTTGCTTGGAATTGACGCAGAATTGTCTATTTTTCATACATCTCTGCCAAGCGAATTAATTCTAGGATAACAGTGGAAAAGACTGCTGGGGCGGCGGAGTCTACACCGATACATGATGTTGATGACTGATGATTTATTTATTATTTATTTATTTAAAAATAAAATTTAACAGCATTACAGCATACTGCCAAGGCGCTGATAAACTTGAAAAAAAATCTAATCTAATATCTGAATCTAAGAATCTAAGGAAACAATACAAAACAGCAAAATAATAACTAAGAAATACTTTCACAAAATTGCTTAAAGATAAGTAGAAGTTTGCTCCACTTGTAGGCAAACAGATCGCAATCTGGTGCATATAAGGTTACTTCGTTAAGTAGCCCTTGCGCGTTGACAATTGGTGAGTGCTCATGCGCCACCGTGCGAGCCGCCTCCTTCGCCAAGACAGCCAAGAGGTGATGGCTGCGGCCGCGAAGGTACTTGTCAGGAACAAACAGACAACATGTTCTAGTGACCAAGTCGGAGCAATCTGACTCTCCTCTCAAGAGCCGACAAACAGTTGCCAAAAGTTCGATATTGCGCCGGACCTCTAGGGAATTGAAACCTAACATTCCAAGTAAGTATTTGGTAGGATAAAGAAAGGGATAGAAACCGTAGACCTTTTTATACAAAAAGCGGAGAAAACCTTGATGTAAGAACTCATGGAGTTTAGTGGCGGCGTGGTTCGTTCACCTCATGGGTCCATGGTAGTTGAGCGTCCAGCGCTTCATGGGCTCGACGGGCGCAATGCGGATGCCCTCGGCGCCGAACTCCGCGCTGCCTGCTCCGAACAACACCGTGTCAGGCAACTTCGCGCTGCACAGCAACCCCTTGCCGGGCAACTGGAACACAACACGGATTAAAATAACAGTCGGTTTGGTATCATGCCGACGGATTAACGGAAAAGTTCGCTTCGCAGGTTACTTATACCTCCATAGTAACAAGGCAAAATTTATGATGATAATGCCTATTCCAGTTTTTGGGAGTAGGTAACGGACCCCGGGCATTCTTCGTGGGAATTCAGGATGCATCGTTAAGTACTTATACCTACTAGTACCTACTGGAATAACGCTAGAATTAGATGAAATGATGGATGATGGTGCCATAAGCCGAAAACGTGGTTAAATATGGTTTAGCAAGCAGCCCTAGTGAATCTTACCCCGATGTAGAAGAGTCCGTTGCACATGCCGAGCGGGCGGCGCTCGCAGCCCATCATGACGTACACGCCCGCGTCGGAGCAGTCCGGCGCGCTGTCCGAATCCGCCGCGATGAAGAACACCGCGTCGAACGCCTGCAAGACGACCAATATGTACTTGATCAAATTAAACTAATCCGCGACTTCTTCGGGTCTCCTCTCGATGTTTTCGGTTACCAAAAATCGGTAAATATCAATAAGATATCCTGAAAAACTCATTGGCATGGGATTCAAACCCACGGCCGACGCTTCATAACTGCATGCTTCAAACACTAAGTTATTAGGCTGATACCGTAGCTTCAAGGAATAGACCTAAAGACGACTTAATGCTTTCTTTTTCGTCAAGATAACATCTGAGCACAATGTTCATTTCATATTGTTTATTACAATCTTATTTACGCGATGTTGAATGTACGAGTACATAATGTAAAGTGTGGTTTAAGTAGTCGGTGTAATAGCCAGGCCGGCCACGATACTTTGTGCGACTTGCGGCGCGTCAAGCGTTTTATCTGTCTGTGGTTGAGTTATGCTCATACCATACGCAATGCGGATGTTACAACGTTAATAAATTCTTTAACCACAAAACGTTGGATTCGGAAAACCGCTGCCGCTGCCGCTCGAAGTCGTGGCCGCGCCGTTAGGGGGGTGCAGTGACCTTGGGGTGGTCGGAGAGCGGCTGCGGCCGGTCCATGAGCGCAGGGTCGGCGAGCGCGCGCACGCCCTGACCCGCGCGCGCGCCCGCGCCGCCGCCGCCGCTGCTGCGGTACGCGTACTGCAACAAACACATGCATCGGCAACCAAGTCGTGACGAAATTTACTTTTTCATTCTTAGGGGGTAAATGCCATAACTGCCACGCTTAACATGCGGGCTGGTGATCGTAGTATATCCACCGCATTCTATAGGCACGCTGTCGCCCATCCCCCGCTGGATGCGGGTGGCGCAGGATCGGTCACTGTGGCACTCTGTGGGATGCCTATGTCCAGCAGTAAACGTTCTTCGGCTGATATGATGATGATGATGATGTACTACATATTTAAGTCTTATGAGCCGTGGCAGTTGTGGTAGGATCAAAGCCTAAAGACAGGCAAATAGGCAGCACACTTTAAATAATTAAAATGAATCTATTATGTCAGCCTCTGACGCCTTTTCATTTTGTGCCATTTTGATGGTTTATGACTATAAACTCCAGGCACAGAACAAGTAACTAGCCTCCAGGGATGTACGAAATTCGACATTTTCGAGAATATATTATTTTATAGCAATTAGACAACCGTTGGTGTATTAATATTAAGACATCGATACCGTATTTAATAATTGATTATCAAATCAAGTTGACGCGCAATCTGTAATCTGGCTCGCCTACCATCGTCGGGTGATAACACCTCTTCTTCAATTATAACTGAATACACACAGAACAGAAAAGTAGAATTAAATAGTAACAATTAGTTTTAACTAGTAGGTAAATAAACCCACCCAGTACCCACGATCAGGCCGGATTACATTTTAGGAAAAAAGGATAAAATAAACTTTGTAATTAGGTACATAAGTTAAAAACTTTAAGTGCTATTCTATGAGTTGTTTGTTACATTTTGATATGGTTAAATAATATCTGTAACACCTGACTAACTGACCTTCCTGAAGTAGTAGATGGCAGCGAACACGGCGTACTTGAGCGGGTACCACCTGCCGGGGCGCGTGTACACTCCGAAGATGGGCGGTGGGTCCCTCCACCGCCCCCTCCCCCCACCCCACGCCGCGAGCACGAGCAGCGCCAGCGCAGCGCACAGGAGCCACCACGCCATGACGACGGACGACGGACTGGCCGACGCCGACGCCGGTGCCGTTGACATCGGCGGCCCGTGTTCACATCGCTCGCCGACTTGGGGGGAGAACCAGAGTAATCTGAACTCTGATTACTTATAGTTGGAACGAACCTCAGCGTCAGGTTATGCTAGGAGAGAGTGCTGAGGTGACTGGAAATAGTGAACCGCGCAGCTGATAAGATACCGAGAATACCGACAGGTGGCCAGAGCTGATTAGGCTGATATGGTTTCTGGCTACCTACATTTGCATGTGGCCTTGTGTGACATTACTTATCTTTTAATCACATTTCGTTAGTATTTAATTATTCGTGAATTTTCATCAAAAAAGTTGGCCCGCCTGATGTTGGTAAGCTGTCACCTATGGAAGCTTGCAACTCCAGAGGTGTCACATGCTCCTCGCCGACCATTTAAAATGTATGTAGTGTCCCATTTAAAATATAAGATAGGTAAAAAAAATTGCGAACTTTGGAAAAGACCAAAAAAAACCAGCGAGTAGTTTCCAGCGACGTACAGGCATCTAAAAAGCTAGTTGTGCTCAATAGCGAAGCGATACGTCAGCCCGGGACAGCTTCTATTATACAGGGTGTGGCCTGTAATAGGAGCAAAAAATTAAACGGTACACTATTGAGTTCTCCAGCAATTATTTCCAAATGATTTTAATTGACCACCGGGGGATGGGCAGCATCCCTGGAGTGCGGTGGAGATACTGCGATCGCCAACCCGCATGCCAAGCGTGGTGATTATGGCATATACCCCCCGTGACTTTGGGGGAAGCCCATGTCCAGCAGTGGACCTCCTTTGGCTGACATGGTGGTGGTGGATATTAATCGAAAAAAAAAAAATTTTTTTTGGATTTTTTTTTCGCAAAGTAGTTTATATGTACTTTTTTACTCTACTGGAGTGATATTAATAACTATTTATTAAAAAACACTAAAAAAAAAAAAAAAAAAAACAAAGATCCAATTAAAACAAAAATGTGACAACAATAATGAGTCATAACTTGAAGCAACTTCGAAATCAGCATTCACTGCCGCGCTATAATCTCTGGGTGCCAAGATCCATTACGAGGTCATAATTTTAGATCAAAATTTCTCCCAATTGAAAAAAGTAGTTTATTCTTTAAATTAGGCATATTACATGCACCTATGAACGTCAAAAAGAAAAATCAAAATCAAAAAATTTATTCTGCAAATGGGCCACAAGGGCACTTTTACAAGTCAAAACATGAATTATACAATTAAATAAATTGTCAATGATAATTATAATGTTTTCAAAACAGAATTGCAGAACTAAAAAAAAAGTAGACAATAATAATAATGATTTTAAAACTATAGTGATTAACAAACTCACAATATTCAATTAAAATTAACTTATAATAAAATATATTAAAAAAATAAAAATTGTGACCTATATATACGGTCTCTGTCCGAATACACAAAAGTATATACAATAAATTTAATATCTCAGAGATGTATATGGTCTCTGAGCGTCCATTATTCCTAAGTCCTTAGAGATGTACATGCTTTGGCTCTAAGCGTCTAAATTAAAATAAGTAGTAAATGAAAATAGCACTTAAGTAATTTAATATTCTCAGAGATGTATAAGGTCTCTAAGCGTCAATAACAATAAAATTAATCCAAAACAGGATGATGTCTCTCGTCAATCTCCAATAAAATAACACGAGTATTAAGGTATTAATCATGCCCTTGCAAGCATGAACAGACCGGACTCCACAAACAGCACCCGATCACGAGTATGACGCGTATCTCAGCCATCGCCTCCCTCGACCATTTGTTAGGGAAGGTGGCGACCCGATCAACGACGCCACCGTAAGCAAAGCCTTTTAAGCGAGCATGACATATTCAGGCTGCCGGACATTAATAAATAATATAAAAGATTAAAACAACTGTTCGGCAAGAAACAGCATCATGTTTCATAAAACGCAACGAAAGAGCTGTACAAGGAAATAGGCTAAGTGAAGCATAGGTATTTATATATATTTTAACATTTTTAACTAACAAGATTATACTATCACTGGCTTATACTACCACCGGTTATACTACTGGCGTCAATAAACTACCACCGGTTCGGAAAAATAAACCTCTGCCACGAGAAGAACCGGCGTAAGAAACTCGGCGAGGTGTCATTTTTTCAAAACAATATACATTGTATAGTTAAATATAAAATTACAGTCTCAGTTACTACAAAAATAACAAGCTACAGAAGAAAACCTATTTTCGCGATAGACTTGCCGTGCAGGACACTATCACTGCCAAACATCCCTGTCCATGATGTAATCGTTTACCTTATAATATGCTTTTGAAATAAGTGTTTGTTTTACTACAGATTTAAATTTAGAATTGCTAAGTTTAGTAATGTGTTTTGGAATTTTATTGTAGAATTTAATACCATTTCCCAAGAACGACTTTTTCGCCTTTACTAGTCTATAGAAGGTTATTGTCAGTTTCCCAGTGTTTCTGGTGGCTATTGGTTTATCAGCGTTCGTTGGGAAATTGCACAAATTCTTCCAACATACATTATTATTTCAAATACGTATAGGGACGGCAGGGTTAGAATATCTATTTCTTTGAACAATTCTCTTAATGAGTCACGCGACCCCAAGTTATAAATTGCCCGGATGGCTATCCGGGCAATTTATCAAAATATATGGGGTTTTGCAAAATAAAAACAGTTTCAATATCTGCATTTGATCCCCACAAGATAAGACCATAAGTAATTATACTAGTAAAATAAACAAAGTAAACTAACCGTGCCGTTGCCACATCGGTAAGCTGCCTTATTCTCCTGACTGCAAATGCAGCAGAGCTCAACCTACTTCCTAACGCTGTTATATGGGAACCCCACTGCAATTTTGAGTCCAATATAATACCTAAGAATACAGTTGACGTAACAAATTCTAATGTTTGGCCATTAAGTTTAATATTTGTATCTAAGTTTCTATTTGATGAGTTCGCTAGAGAGAATTTCATACATTTAGTTTTTTTCGGATTCAACACTAAGTTATTGACAGCAAACCAGTCAGATATCATGGACAGGGTATTATTTGGTTCAATGAGTTCAGTATCTTTCCTATTTACCTTGAACAGTAATGAGGTGTCGTCTGCGAACATTGCAATGCCTGATCTTCGGCTTACCATATATGGTAGATCATTTACATAAACAAGGAACAGGAAAGGGCCTAGAATAGACCCCTTGAAAAAAATTTTTTTTTTGCACACAAGATGTTCTAAGATAGCGTCGTTTAAATTTATTGCTCCTATTACAGGCCACATCCTGTATAAGTCACGTCCGTCCCCACAATCATGGAGTATTGCTGTCACCTCTGGGCGGGAGCACCTGGATACCAGCTTGGGACTTTTGACTCGCTTCAGAGATGTGCTGTGCGAATCATGGACGATCCCAAACTCACGAGCGATATAAAACCGTTATTAAGTTTAAGGAGAAACTTTGCCTCCTTGTGCGTGTTCTATGTAAAGTAGAAGTTATTTATTCTCAAATTAGGCATATTACATGCACTTATGAACATCAATAAACTACCATACGTATACTAAGGCTGAGTTGCACCAACTTACGATCACAGGCCGATCAACGTTAAATATGGCGCCGACAGCTGTCATCCCATAGAAACTTGTCAAACTTTCTATACATCCAGATTTTAAAAACACCGCTTACGATTACAGGCGGTTTGGTGCAACCCAACCTTAGTATCGCTTGTGTAATGGATTGTGCTCCGAAGAACTGTTCGGCATGAAGCCCACGGCCGCTTTCTACCATCGCACCGCTCGCCGTCGGCAGGGCATTCATCGTCCTCACACCTTAGAACCTAAATGGTCGCGTACGGTACGGTTTCAGAGGAATTTCCTCCCTCGGCCTCTCCGATTGTGGAATGAGCTCCCTGCCGAGGTTTTCCCGAGGGACTACAGTATGGGGTTCTTCAAGAAAGGCGTGTATAAATTCTTAAAGGGTTGGCAACGCGCATGTGCCAACAACCCTGGAGTTGCAGGCATCCATAGGCTGCGGTGACTGCTTATCATCAGGGGGGCCGTACGCTTGTTTGCCACCGACGTAGTATAAAAATGCCATAAATATGGTAGGTATAAATTAGCCACCCATGCTCACTGTGAGGCTAATGGGGACGCGGCCTTAAGGTAAACGTCCTAATGTGTGACACCTTATAAATCTGATTGACAACATTTCAAATTTTCAAGTAATATGAAATACTAACTTATTTAGTAATTTTTTTTTATATATTTTTATAGCTACCTATATAGTTTTCAAGATATTCATTAAATGTGAAGAAAGCCTACCGACGTCTATATGACGTCATAAGGCTGAATTGTGACAGTCACAACACACAAAAAGAACGCTTTCCTTAGGAAATCCTCTTTCATACATAATAATAGTGTGCTCTGTATGATTTTGTACGCTGTGCTGTGACGCCTTACGTATAGGTACTTGTCATTTACTCTCTTTTAGAATGAGTAACTTTAGAAAATAATATTATTATATGAAATTGGGACATTTTCGGGAATTTAAAAATGTGGTTATATCAGGGGGAGACACGGCCTATCGGTGTGAGTCGAGCGCCGGTGACCTTGTAACGTCACGTCTGTTGCATAGGGTTGGCAATGTAGCTGCCTTGGCCAGAGGAAATAATGTTTATTCATCAATCAAACACCGGGAAGCTAGTCAAATTTAATCTGTAAGTTTTGATTACAAACAGACAGACAGATGCACTGAGTCAGGAGAAAACTTACTAAAAGCTCGTAAAATAAGTACCTACAAAACTTCTCATAATATGGAAACTTACTTTTCTTGTGTAAATCTAAGCTTCACATGAATATAATTGTATGCTAAAATAATAACAATAATATAAAAAAATATTTTTTTAAACCTTAATCCATAGAAATTATGTGATATGAAATGAAGTCATTCACTGCGACCGCGACACCCGCGTTAAGTATAATTTGAAAGACTCAATTGACATTTCATCTATTTCGCCATTTCATTTTTTTTGTTTAATTTATTCCGAAGATGTAGATACTTCTTAATGTATAGCAAGTCAAAATGCATCCATACTCATACCAACCTTTCGTCTTTCTTTAGTCTTTCGAATTAAAAAACTGATTTTAGGTGAAGTCTTAATTCTAAATGTAGGGAAGGACACAACATATAAAATTTTATAACTAATTTATCTGGATCGGTAGGTAGCCTAAAGTAGCTTTTCCCTTTGTGGCTTTTGGTATTACTGTCACAACCGTAGACACAGAAATAAAAAGCTCCAGCCATAGTTGATTACATTGAATTACAAATGAAAAACTACACGCCCGCTACCGGCCGATCTATCTCTGTTGTGTGAGCGCACGTCACGCGAGCGAATGTTGAAGCGAGCGGCACCCCTGCGATTCATCTTGCCGCGGCTAGCTGTCCACACACCGCGCGCCCCTCGCGCACCCCCGTTCACGTCCGGACGCGCACACATAGCCGCGAGACGGGTTTACAGCACACATGCTTCGGTGTCGCTTCTTGTTACGTTAGTATATATCTTCTTTGGTTATATTTAATTGTTTATCCTCTACTTGGTTTCATCGGAAAAAAGCTTAAAAAATGAAATGTTGTCAATTGTCACCCTGTTCATCAACTTCATTGCAACGAATTAAGATGGAACATGTCAAATGGTTGTGGGCCGGTGACGAGAACTGGGACTGTTTTTACGGTTTTAGACGGTTACCTTACTGCATTTAAGAAAATACAATTATAATAAGTTTCTCTATGTATATTACAGTTGTTGATATATGTTTCCCCTGTTAATATTAATATGAATGTCTACAGTCTCGTCTTGAATTTGCATGAAATTGTTATTTTGTTATTTCGATCTGAGCAACAGATGTTATTGATTAGTAGTGGAAACTATTTGGCTTATGAACTTGTGTCATGATTAATTATGTGTGTTATATTTGCCTGTTTGTTTCCCAAAGGATTAAATAAATAAATAAATAAATAAATAAATAGTGTTCATTTTAGGGTTATATGAAAATAAAACAATAAAATTTAAGTAGGTACTCAATCGTCGACTTCTACACGCGCGTGTCGCGCGCGCGCTTCGAGGAGCTCTGCGCCGACCTGTTCCGTGGCACGCTCGAGCCCGTGGAGAAGGCGCTTCGCGACGCCAAGCTGGACAAGAGCCAGATCCACGACGTGGTGCTCGTCGGCGGCTCCACGCGCGTCCCCAAGATCCAGAGCCTGCTGCAGGGCTTCTTCGGCGGCAAGCAACTGAACTTGTCCATCAACCCGGACGAGGCGGTGGCGTACGGCGCGGCGGTGCAGGCGGCCATCCTCAGCGGCGCCAGCGACTCGCGCATCCAGGACGTGCTGCTGGTGGACGTGGCGCCCCTGTCGCTCGGCATCGAGACCGCGGGCGGCGTCATGACCAACATCATCGAGCGCAACTGCAAGATCCCCTGCAAGCAGTCGCAGACGTTCACCACCTACGCCGACAACCAGCCGGCGGTGACCATCCAGGTGTTCGAGGGCGAGCGCGCGCTCACCAAGGACAACAACCGGCTCGGCACGTTCGACCTTACCGGCATTCCACCCGCGCCGCGCGGCGTACCCAAGATCGATGTCACCTTCGACATCGACGCGAACGGTATCCTCAACGTGTCGGCCAAGGAGAACAGCACGGGCCGCTCCAAGAATATCGTGATCAAGAACGAGCGCGGGCGGCTCTCGCAGGCGGACATCGACCGCATGCTGGCGGAGGCCGAGCGCTACAAAGAGGAGGACGAGCGGCAGAGGAGGCGCGTGGCGGCCCGCAACCGGCTGGAGGGCTACGTGTTCGGCGTACGGCAGGCGGTGGACGAGGCGGGCGACAAGCTGAGCGAGGCCGACAAGCAGGCGGCGCGCCACGAGTGCGAGCAGGCCATCGCCTGGCTGGACAACAACTCGCTGGCCGAGGAGGACGAGTACGAGCACCGCATGAAGGAGCTGCAGCGCGTGTGCGCGCCGCTCATGGCCAAGATGCACGGCGCGCCGGACGCCGGCTCCGGTCCGCAGCCCGGCGCCGGCCCGCAGCGGCAGGGACCCACCGTCGAGGAAGTCGACTAAAGAGTTCAACCTGCATGGACTGTGTGAATAAGTGAATAAATAGCTTTAAAAGCAAATCTAGTCCACCTAATATCAGTGTACTTATTATTTAAGATGTGTTAAAAGACTGATCTCATATTCAAAATAATTTAAACCGCTTATTAATAAAAAAAATATGTTAAAGTAATATTTCGCCTGTTTTATTTCTGACTCTGATTTAGGTCGAGATTTTTTTAAATAAGACTTTCATTTCAAGAGCTAAGAGTTTTAATGAAGATTATCAATGAAAGGATCCGGTCACCTACGGCCACTTTTTGTGACCGGCCACTTCCCGTGACCGGCCAATTCATGAAAACCTTAGGTTAGTTTATTTTAACTGTTATTTTTTATTAAAATGGAAAAAAGTCTTGATAATGTGAACAGCATTTCATAGTTCATTTGGTAAGTATGTCCAGGCCTATTGGGCCCAGTGGGGTCTGTTACACGGCTATTATTACTTATGATACTGGTGTGCCAGTATTATCAGCAATATTCATTATTGAAGTTGTATTGAAAAGGCCATTTACACAGTGAATATTATCACGCCGATCACGCGTCAGTACCAAGTTGTTATTCAACTGTGACACTTCTAACCTAACATTCGACGCAAGTAAAGAGAATATAATCACTACGTTTTATTTAAGCGTCGGAGTTACTTTTAGTGCTCGGTGCGTTATTATTACGGCGTAGTTAGTACACACCACTATAAAACAAAAGTATTATAGGACCATTACAACCTTGATCCGATAAAAAGTGAGTTAATCTTGCCTGGCTTCGTTACTCGGAACATTGAGCGAGAAGAGATTCCGTGATATATAATAATCATTAGATAATTTAACATTTAGTCCCAAGTCCAACTTTGCATTTAGTAAAGACAAGAGGATACGAGGGTAAAACTGAAAGTTTCGGGAATAGAAGAAAATATGCAGTATAAGTGAGTTTATTTATTTTTATTGTTTTTCAAAATATTCTCCTTTGTATTTCATGCACTTATGCATGCGTTCAAACCAGTCCATAAAGCACTTTTTGAACTCTGAAGTAGGGGTCGACAAAATGGCTATTTTATAGGCCTCCACTGCTTCTTCTGGCGTCTG
The DNA here is from genome assembly GCA_905163555.1 of Notocelia uddmanniana. Taxonomy (NCBI): domain Eukaryota; kingdom Metazoa; phylum Arthropoda; class Insecta; order Lepidoptera; family Tortricidae; genus Notocelia; species Notocelia uddmanniana. The sequence continues at coordinate 28,705,096 of LR991064.1, read as the reverse complement.
AAACCGCTGACCACGCAGTTTGTCCTTGATTCTGGGGAATGTAAAAAAGTCGTTGGGACTTAAGTCAGGGCTATATGGAGGGTGGTCCAATATTTCGACTTTTTCACCGTCCAGGTACTCAGTTGTTGTCCGAGCGGTGTGTGGGCTGGCGTTGTCGTGGTGAAGGATGATGCGACGACTAGGGTTTGTTTTTCGAAGTTCAGCAAAGACGTTCGGCAAACAAATAGTGGTGTACCAATCAGCATTGACTGTTCTACGATCCTCAAGAGCCACAGTAGCTACGTGACCAGATTTAGAGATAAACGTAGCCACCATCTTCTTAGCCGTACTGCGAGAACGAACAACTTTTGTGGGTTTGAGCTCGTCTTCGAAGACCCATACTCGGGATTGGTTTTTAGTTTCAGGCTCATAAGCGTATATCCACGACTCGTCACCTGATACTATGCTAAAAACAGCATTTGAGCGTCCCTTGTTAAATCTTTTCAAAGTTTTGCGGCACCAATTGACACGGACTATTTTCTGCTCGTCAGACAATAGGTGAGGTATCCAACGGGAAAATAACTTTTTCACGCCTAATTCTTCTTTTAAAATAATTTGTATTTGACTCATTCCAATACCCAGGTGCTCTTGAATTTCCCGATATGTCACATGTCGGTCTTCATTTATCAGACGACGCACAACATCGACGTTTTCTTGCGTGACTGCCGATTTTGGTCGACCTTCACGCACTTCGTCGGTGAGGGATACACGGCCACGTTGAAATTCTGAATACCACCTGTATATTGTAGTCTTTGAAGGAGCTTCAATATTAAAAGCAGCAACCATCCGCTCTTCACATTGTTTTTGTGTTAGTCCACTTTTAAAGTCATAATAAATCATAGCTCTGAAATTTTCACGGCACAATTCCATTTTAAGCAGTGACTCGACGACTTCAATAAACAATTGAAACCGAACCATACTTTTTTTTTCTAAGTGGCCAGTGTGTTGAGATAAGGAAACTTCAGAGATTATAAAAAGGTATAATACATGTTAAAAATAAATTAATAAGTATTCGATTCCCGCCACTTTCAGTGCAAGCCTCGTAAGGCTAGCGGAATCATGGACTCCTGGCAAGGAGTTGTGTGACCTATCGTTGCAGGCACCAGGACAGGGAACATGTTAAAATAATGAGTGGTCTTAGGCAGCAGTTCTGTCATTAGAATCACCACAAATAATTAATTCGTCTTGGTGGTGGTGTTACAAGGTATGCACCTTTCTGTATGTGTGTACATCTTGGCAGAAATAGAGGTATTCCACTGGCTTCCACTGATTTTGCCTACAGAGGCTCCATTAATATGGTGTTCCTAGTGAAATTGACATGGTTAGGCATAGTATCTCTTGTTGTGGAGGCCAGGGAACAGTGAGTGAGAACATCCTAACTAGCATATTCCATTGACATGGACAATGGCGATGCTATCTGGGCAGATTCCATGATAGAAGGCATAATTCATTAAATATTATTTTAATGAATTATGCCTTCTATCTTTAATTAGTGCTTGGTTGAATTAATGCTTTATTTCCCCGGTTCAGTTTGTTTGTTTGTCGTTGGTTGCAAGTTAGAATCGTTTCGCTTTTCGTTTATCACTAATCTCAGTTTATTTAAAGTCAATAAATTATGAATTATTTTCCTGTGGTTTATAGTTAACTATAGGGCCCAGTTACATGGTCACTATTATCACGCGATCCAGGCATATCATGATACGTATCACGTGAATATTGACGAGTATCGCAGTATCGTGATAATATCGGAGCAAATCCGGATATTTTGAAATCCGCGATATAAAAGGGGCGGGCCTTCAATAATATTGTTCATCCAAAGGCATCATGATAATATCATGATATTATCTGTCACATTTTGCCAAATCTTGTGGGATTCCCGCGTCACTGGCTCAGGCATGAGCATGAGTAAATTATTAAATACTTAACTATAAACCACAGGAAAATAATTCATAATTTATTGACTTTAAATAAACGGAGATTAGTGATAAATTAAAAGCGAAACGATTCTAACTTCCAACCAACGACAAATAAACAAACTGAACCGGGGAAATAAAGCATTAATTCAACCAAGCATTAATTAAAGATAGAAGGCATAATTCATTAAAATAATATTTAATGAATTATGCCTTCTATCATGGAATCTGCCCAGATAGCATCGCCATTGTCCATGTCAATGGAATATGCTAGTTAGGATGTTCTCACTCACTGTTCCCTGGCCTCCACAACAAGAGATACTATGCTTAACCATGACAATTTCACTAGGAACACCATATTAACGGAGCCTCTGTAGGCAACATCAGTTGAAGCCAGTGGAATACCTCTATTTCTGCCAAGATGTACACACATACAGAAAGGTGCATACCTTGTAACACCACCACCAAGACGAATTAATTATTTGTGGTGATTCTAATGACAGAACTGCTGCCTAAGACCACTCATTATTTTAACATGTTCCCTGTCCTGGTGCCTGCAACGATAGGTCACACAACTCCTTGCCAGGAGTCCATGCTTCCGCTAGCCTTATCCTCTTGTCTTTACTAAATGCAAAGTTGGACTTGGGACTACATGTTAAATTATCTATGATTATTATATATCACGGAATCTCTTCTCGCTCAATGTTCCGAGTAACGAAGCCAGGCAAGATTAACTCACTTTTTATCGGATCAAGGTTGTAATAGTCCTATAATACTTTTGTTTTATAGTGGTGTGTACTAGCTACGCCGTAATAATAACGCACCGAGCACTAAAAGTAACTCCGACGCTTAAATAAAACGTAGTGATTATATTCTCTTTACTTGCGTCGAATGTTAGGTTAGAAGTGTCACAGTTGAATAACAACTTGGTACTGACGCGTGATCGGCGTGATAATATTCACTGTGTAAATGGCCTTTTCAATACAACTTCAATAATGAATATTGCTGATAATACTGACACACCAGTATCATAAGTAATAATAGCCGTGTAACAGCCCGGCTAGTATGATAGCTTATATGTCGGACATATAGCATTCGTCCCTCTCGCACTTACATACTTGACAGTACGGGACGAAATGACGAATGCTATATGTCCGACATATAAGCGATCATACTAGCCCCTCAGACCCCTATGGATTTTGCTTCAATATTCAAGTGATAGGTACGTATAACTGTGTAAAAGGCCTCAATGATCTACGCTGCTCTGTGTGATTTCAGACAAGTCTCAGAATAAGGATTTCTATAGAGATCCTATGTGAGTTTCACTAAGGGGGATAGAAAAGCTCTTATGCACCTAAATTCAGAACTAGTATTAAACGTCTGGCGGCTTTCAATAAGCAACCTCTTTAATTTGGCCGGATAATCGTTTATTTGCTTCAAACTATTTGACTTCACGTTTAGATGACATTGAGGCAAATAAAGAAATGCGGAACTATGACAAGGACAACAAATAATATATCTCTCTCTGTCGCTTTTATACAATTTAGTATATGATCTTCTCGCTTTTAGCGGTATTATTATTTAACGTAGACTCTAGGTACTCTGAGAGACAAGTCTATAGCTTACATTTGACATTTGTCAGTGTCAAATGAAATTATTTGTCAATTTTGACAGTCGAGATTGGTTGGTTGAGAAATGTCAAATGTACGGTGCGGCTCGATAAAAGATTATGAAATAATAATTTTAAGGTTCTTTATTTAAGTTTCGAGTAATATGGCATTATCTTTTCTACGTACGAAATTAATAGCACGACACGCGAAGAAGCAGTTTTATCAGAATAAACGCAATGCAGGATATGTCGTTCTGTGAGTTACAATCATTTGTTTAGTAAAAAGTGGTTAGTGGTAGTTTTAGGTATCTTTTTCAATCTTATTCGGATCCACGGTGATGAACAGTCGCTGAGACCTACAGAGTGTGGTGACACGAAAAATGCAGCTGTGAAATAGTGGTTCAACTGCTTATAACGGCTCTATAACCTCGCCATTGCATGTCGTGTCTGGATGCCGTCCGGTCTGTCATGTTTTCTATATACCCAAATATTTATAGTCGATCTTGTTCGGCACCCCGGCGGTCATGTACGACGTAAAGCACGTCCCTCTCAATATCACTGAACCATTGATATAAAGTAAAGGTCAACAGATAAACAGCATAACATGCCAATTGGATTTACTGAGGGAAAATAGACGTGTTTGTTACAGAACATTGGACAGGATTCAATTAAAAGGGTGCAGTTTACAGAAATTCATAGATAACATATCTATGAGACTAGTTTTTGCCAGGTTTTAATTTCTAACCCATCAAGAGCATAAATGTGAAAATGGCAGCCAAGTTCAATATGCGATGTGGGGTTGTCGTCTTCCCTGACAAAAAAAAGGAGATCTAAATGGGTGCCAAATTCCGTAGATTATCTGAAAAGGTGCCAAGCCTGGCACAAGATTGTTTACAGTAAAACAAATTTATTGCGACTTAATGCATTTTGAGCTTTAACTTGGCAGTTTTCTAATATCCAACAGCTTTCATCGTATTATAACATACTGCATAGACACACCTATTTGCATTGAAAATTTTTGACCCCTCTGTTACATTTACGGAGTGCCCTCCCAGATTAATATTTTTTTCGTAATTTCACATCATATTTCTATAGCATAGCATACATCTTCCTACCAAATTTCATTGAAGTGCTCATAGTCTCGAAGTAAATTGGCTGTGACATACAGACCGACGGACAGACATGACAAATCTATAAGGGTTCCGTTTTCGCCATTTTGGCTATGTAACCCTAAAAATGACCCAGGACATGGCCACTAGCGACAGAAAACAGTTGATTGGCCCACTTGCACCCAATCCTTTTTGTACTTAATAATAATGGCGTAGGGATGTGGCGACCCCATCGCCCACTGGATTTCCAGTGCAGTCAGTCAACATAGGGCAGCTTGTGGCGAGCTGTTAGGGAGCAGCGACCCTATATACCTGAGTGCTCCTGGGGGTGTCCTGTAGGTTGGTTGTATGAACAGGCCCCCCGCCTCTGGCTTGCTTTAACCGGCTGTCCAGAGTGGAGTCGCTAGAGCTGTTGCTTGGGGGTGGATGTGGTCACTTAAGTGGCGAGTTGGCTATATGTTTAAAGTCCAGTGCAACCTCTCTACCCCCAGCCCTCTGCACCGGTGTTGCCCTTAGGCCATTTTTAATGTCGCTATTTATAGGGGCCCATCTAGCAGAGGGCGAGTCAGAGGACAGTTTTATTAGGCAGACGTCAGTTGTCTCACTCAATAGCCCAGCCATTAGTCCATCATATTCACCCAATAGCCCGGTTCATTTAGATTCCATCAACCAGCAATAGTTCCTGTACACCCTGGCCGGTGCTGTCTCTGTGTGCGTCCCATGACACGGGCAGGGACCTCGTCCGCTCGGTGTACCCCTTGCATTTCATTAAATTGTCAAAAGGGCCTCTACGTGTTGGCTATGTGGTACTCGGTTGGTACTTCGGCTCCGCGCACGCCTTCCAAAGGTCCGGGACACCATTGTCCCGTGAGCGGAAAAGACATACAATAATAATAAATATTAGGCGACATTTTTTTACACAAATCGAACTAGTCCCACAGTAAGCTCAATAAGGCTTGTGTTATGGGTACTAGAGGACGATATATTTAATAGATATATACTTAAATACATAGAAAACATCCAAGTCTCTGGAACAAATGTCTCTGCTCACCACAGACACATCTCACAACAAATGCCCTTACCGGGAATCAAACCCGGGACCTCTAGCTTCGGAGGCAATGACACTACCAACTAGGCTAAAGAGGCCGACTTAATATTGTTATAAGTCAAGTCTTGTACTAATATTCTTTATTGTCAGTATTCCAGAAATAGGCGAGGATGCGGACAACACCACGCTCCTGGGGGACAATGGACTCCCAGAGTTCAACGACATGACCATAGAGAAGTGCATCGCCGCCATCAGCAAGCAGAGCCTGGACTACGAGAACGGCGTCGCGCAGGTGGAGCACTGCGCGCACACCTGCAAGAATGCCTTCGACGAGGTCTTCAAGCCCCTGGAGAAGCTGGACGCCCAACTCGAGCTCACCTGGGGCATGGCCAAAACTTTATACCTCGGGAACAGTTCCCTCATGCCGACGGCGTCCTACAGACACATAAACGAGCGAGCACACAAAGCAAGGTCAACCAAGTTTAACAGTGTCCCCATCTTCCAGGCCGCAGTCAATGAGAAGAACAAGCTGAAGAAACTCACAGACGAGGAGCAGAGGCTGCTTGACAAATATATCTTAGAGGGCAAGTTGAACGGTCTAGATGAAACAGGCGTAAATCTGGAAAAACTACATAGTATTCGAGCTGAATTGCAAAAGCAAAAGAGCTTGTTCCGCGAGAAAGTGCAAACGGCTACCGGCTTGTTCTCGAGCACTATAACGGACAGTCTGACCGTCCGGGACTTCCCCGAGAGTCTGCTGGCGGCGATGGCGCGCGACGCGGCGCGCGGCCCGTGGAAGGTGACGCTGCAGCCGCACGTGTACGAGCCCTTCATGCAGCACTGCCCCGACCGCGGCCTGCGCTGGAACGCCTGGAACGCGCACGTGCAGCGCTGCTCCGGCTACGGGGATCCGGCATTGGAATCCAGCACGCACCTGGAAAAGATCCGCGGCTTACGCGCGGACCAGGCGAAGCTGCTCGGCTTCGAGACGTTTGTCGACATGAGCATGGAGACAAAGATGGCCGGGTCGGCGGACAACGTGTTCCGCATGCTGGACGGCCTGCTGGAGCACGCGCGCCCGGCGCAGGACGAGGAGCTCGACGAGCTGCAGAAGTTCGCGCAAGAGCGAGGCTTCGATTTCAAACTGGAGCACTGGGACGTCCCGTACTGGCAGAGGAAGCAGAAGAGAACACTGTACAACTTTGACGAGGACAAAATAAGGGAGTACTTCCCGCTGCCGCGCGTCGTGCGCGGGCTGTTCAACCTGTGCCGCTCGCTGTTCGACGTCCACATCGAGGAGCGGAGTGCCGCGGCCTGGCACCGCGACGTCAAGTACTACGACGTGCGCGACGCGGCCGGCGCGCCGCTGGCCGGCTTCTACCTCGACCCGTACGCGCGCCAGCACGACAAGCTGCGCGTGTTCGAGGACGCGGGCTGGCACGTGGCGCTGCGCAGCCGCTGCGCCTCCGCGCGCACCGCGCCGCTCTCCGCGCTCGTCTTCAACTTCCAGCCCCCCCGCGGCGAGCGGCCCTCCCTGCTCACCTTCGACGAGGTCGGCGTGCTCTTCCAGAAGTTCGGACACGCGTTGCGGCATCTGCTAACCCGAGCGGGCTACTCCGAGGTGGCGGGGCTGTCCAACGTGGAGTGGGACGCGGCCGAGGTGTGCGGGCACGTGCTGACGCACTGGCTGCACGACCCGCACACGATCCGGGCGCTCAGCGGCCACCACCGCACGCAGGAGCCGCTGCCGGACGCGCTGGTCGAGGGCCTGCGGCGCGCGCGACGACACATGGCCGGCCTGACTCTCTGCCGCGAGCTGTATCTGGCTCGGCTCGACCTAGAGTTGCACTCGCGCAAAGTGTTCTGGCGCGAGCTGGTGAAGGAGCTGTGGCCGCGGCACTTCGCGCTGCCGTTCGACAAGTACGACTCGCACCCGCTGTCGTTCACGAAGGTGGTGTCGGAGGAGTGGGCGGCGGCGTACTACTGCCGGCTGTGGTCGCGCGTGCTGGCGGCGGACGTGTACGGCGCGTGGCGGGAGGGGGGGGAGGCGCGGGCGGTGGGCGCGCGGTACCGCGACACGTGGCTGGCGCTGGGCGGCGCGTGCGCACCCGCGGAGGTGTTCCGCCGGTTCCGCGGCCGCGACCCCTCGCCGCAGGCGCTGCTCGCCGACCTCGGCCTCGTCAAAACCAAGAAACTCCACGAATAAAACGACTGTATTTAAGTAGTGTAATATAATTCCTATTAATATTATTTATTAGTTCTTGTGGCGTTATTTATTTCCCTAAACACCTACAGTTACGTGCGAGGATTTCGACGATTCTTGTCTACACGTTTAATGCAGTCATTTCAAATTCATTTAGGAACAGAGGGCCTACTACGAACTTCGAAAATCAAACTTCGTGTCGTGCCGTCCCTTTCACTCTCGTGTTATACACTATATGACGGAAAGAGACGTCACGATACGAAGTTCAAAGTTCGGAGTAGGCCCTCAGATGTCTCGACAAAGCATGTAAGATCAATTTAATTGCAATAGTGGTTGTACCTAGTGTGCAAGATTGCACAACTTTTTATAGATATTTACCTTTTTATACCTTTTTATTGTCTTTGATTTTTATTCGCTTTATATGTCATGTTTTGATTTGATTATTATAACTTTTGTCTTGTACGGAACCAGTGTATTTTATTTTGTAGGATAGGGACGCGCAAAGATTTTTATGGCGCGACACCCCAACCGAACCGATCAGAACATACCGAATGTCGTCCATGATTTTCGGTGCTGCCTCTAGCCCGTTTACTGCCATTCACATTAAAAATAAAAATGCCTTGGAATGGCAGGAGACTTACCCGGACGCAGCTCAGGTAATCATCGCAGACCATTACATGGACGACTGTATAACTAGCTTAGACAGCGTCACCGAAGCCACCAAGTTGGCGTCTGATATTTACACCGTTCATTCTCACGCTGGTTTTGAAATGCGAGGATGGATATCTAACAATCCTTTAGCACTCTCACCACAATGTTTCTAACAAAATAAAATACACTGGTTCCGTACAAGACAAAAGTTATAATAATCAAATCAAAACATGACATATAAAGCGAATAAAAATCAAAGACAATAAAAAGGTATAAAAAGGTAAATATCTATAAAAAGTTGTGCAATCTTGCACATTTGGGTTTTGTTTGGTTTCGGTTGCAGTAAAACTAGACAGGTTGACGTTGTCAACTACACCACAATAAACGAACCTGACGTAGAAAATGATCGGTTTATCTTAGAACAGCTTATAAGGGAGCAATTTAAAATAGATTCATTAGGAATATCGAAGAATGAAATCCGGTCTGCCGACGACGAGCGCGCCATACATGTTGTCGAGCGCACGGCGCATCGTTTGGAAGGAGGCCGCTCTGAGGTAGGCTTGTTGTGGAAGGCTGACAACTTGGATATTCCCGATAGCTATAAGTTGGCCTTATCTAGATTTCTCAGTTTAGAAAAAAAAATGCTGAAAGACCCCTGTTATGCCGAACGTTATCGTCGTAACATACATGATATGCTGTCAAAGGGATATGCCGAACCCTGTTCACCACGTCCTGATTCGAGGTGTCCTCTTTGGTACTTGCCTCATTTTGGCGTAACGAATCCTAATAAGCCCAATAAATTACGCACGGTACACGACGCTGCAGCCAGGTCTCACGGCGTATCTTTAAACTCTTTGTTATTGACAGGCCCTGATCTTCTACAACCTTTGTTAGGTATTCTGATGCGGTTCCGAGAGGGAAAAGTCGCCTTGAACGCTGACATTCATGAAATGTTTCCTCAAATAAAAATTATTGAACAGGATAGGGACGCGCAAAGATTTTTATGGCGCGACACCCCAACCGAACCGATCAGAACATACCGAATGTCGTCCATGATTTTCGGTGCTGCCTCTAGCCCGTTTACTGCCATTCACATTAAAAATAAAAATGCCTTGGAATGGCAGGAGACTTACCCGGACGCAGCTCAGGTAATCATCGCAGACCATTACATGGACGACTGTATAACTAGCTTAGACAGCGTCACCGAAGCCACCAAGTTGGCGTCTGATATTTACACCGTTCATTCTCACGCTGGTTTTGAAATGCGAGGATGGATATCTAAAAATCCTTTAGCACTCTCACTGTTGCCAAAGGCTACCTTACTTGAAGTTCCAGCTCTGAATAATATTGATATAGATTTAGGTCGCCTAGCTACGCCCGTTCGTACATTAGGCCTTATTTGGCAACCCGCTCACGATTTGATCGGTTTTAACACAGGAGTTAAGAGAGAGACTGTGTTGCCAGATAGGCTTACCAAACGAGAGGTGCTAGTGCTCGTGATGCGTATTTATGATCCACTCGGAATTCTCGCGCCAATCGTTGTTCGCGGTCGCATTATGTTTCAAGATGCTTGGCGCAAGGGTGTCGACTGGGATCAAGAGCTCTCTCAAAGTGACTGCGCTTTGTGGAAGTTGTGGTATCAGGACTTAATCTCAATCTCCACCTTGCGTATTCCTCGGCGCTATAACTTGAGCGATATTAAGGTAGTAGATTACGAGCTGCATTTGTTTTGTGACGCGAGCGAGTCTGCCTTTGCTGCTGTTGGTTACTGGCGTTTCCTATACGAGAACGGTAACGTCAGGCTCTCTCTTATTTGTAGCAAAGTTAGAGTATCGCCACTTAAACCTGTGTCCATTCCTCGCTTAGAGCTTCAAGGTGCTCTGATGGCTGCACGTCTTGCGAAGTCTATATGCGAAGCCCACCGAATGAAACCCTCACGACGCGTATTCTGGTGCGACTCAATGACTGCTCTGGGTTGGCTTCGCAGTGATGCTCGCACTCTCAAACCCTTTGTGTCTCACCGAGTGGGTGAGATTCTGGAGTTGACAAATGCTAGTGAGTGGCATTGGATCCCGAGTAATTTAAACGTAGCTGATGACGCTACTCGTTTGAAGCGTTCTGTGCTGTCTCCAGAATCTCGCTGGATTTCAGGACCCGACTTTCTTCTTTCATCGGACTGGCCCGCTGAGCCTCAGATCGACATCAGCGGACTAGGCCGTGAAGAATACAAACATACCACTCATATTCATCTCATCACAGAAACGAATCTGCCCACACCAATCTCTGCGAATCCAAACCGCTTTAGCTCATGGTTGAGAATGGTGCGAGCAACAGCAAAAGCGCATCAATTCATTTCATTATTGCGTATACGTAGCTTGCGACGACGAGATCCTAATTTCTCTCTACCTCGTGTTGAAGGAAGCTTGTGTACCTTCCAACCTGCTTGCACATCCTCTCCTAGTATCCCTTATATTCCCAATACAACGGAAAGAATATCTGCGAGTGATTTACTCTTAGCTGAGGCCCACATCTTACGACAGAGTCAGCTCGACTCCTTCAAAGAGGACTACCTTCGCATCAAGAACCAAGAACCGTTACCCCGAAACAGCCGCCTTCTCAAGTTTTCGCCCTACATTGATGATAACGATCAGCTTCGGATGTCTAGTCGCATAGTCGCAGTGACGGCCATCACTGATGAAGTTAAGCGACCACTGATATTGGACGGAAAACATCCAGCTGTTCGCCTCTTGATAGCCAGATACCACCAAAAGGCTGCGCATGCAAACAACGCACTAGTTTTGAACGAGTTGCACCAAAGATTCTGGATTATTGGCCTTAGAAATGCTGTTAGGTCTGTGGCCCATGACTGCCAATTGTGCAAACTGCGACGCTCCAGAACTTTTCAGCCACCAATGGGAAACCTGCCCGAAGCTCGTTTAGCTCATCATCAGAGGCCGTTCTCCTTCGTCGGTATTGATTACTTCGGCCCAGTTCATGTCACCGTTGGTCGGCGACAAGAGAAGCGCTACGTGGCCCTTTACACTTGCCTAGTTGTTCGCGCCATACATCTCGAAGTAGTCCACAGCTTAACTACCGACGCGGCGATAATGAGCCTTCGCCGCTTTATTGCTCGTCGAGGGACTCCAAAGGAAATCTGGTCCGACAACGGAACTGCTTTTGTGGGGGCCAGCCGGGAATTACAAGCCCTCTATGGCAAGTCTATGGAAGATTATGCGGCCAACGAGTCAGTAAATTGGCGTTTTATCCCCCCTGCGGCACCATTTATGGGTGGAGCATGGGAGCGTCTCGTGCGCAGCGTTAAGGACACGTTAAAAGTCACACTGAGAGAACGGGCTCCCTCGGACGAGGTTTTGTTTACACTTTTGGTGGAGGCTGAAGCTTTGGTAAACTCGCGACCTTTAACACATGTTTCGCTAGATTTGGACGCGGAAGAAGCGCTGACGCCGGCACATTTTCTTCTGGGGTCCTCATCCGGTCGCCCTATTCCAGCCACACTTAATGATTCGGATCTCATCAGCAGGAGCAGATGGCGTAGGGCGCTCAGACTAGCGGACCATTTTTGGAAGCGCTGGGTACTGGAGTATCTTCCCTCATTATCACTTAGAACAGGGGGTGGTACTACCCCAACTCTCGCTGAAGGTGACGTCGTGATAATTTGCGACTCCAACCTGCCACGCGGTTCGTGGCCTAAAGGACGTGTTACTCGGCTATACCCAGGGCGTGATGGAGTAGTTAGAGTGGCAGATGTCACTACCGCTGCCGGAATCCTTCGCAGGCCTCTAAAAAAGCTAGCCAAAGTTTCCGTCTCTTAAAAAAGGGGAGAATGTGCAAGATTGCACAACTTTTTATAGATATTTACCTTTTTATACCTTTTTATTGTCTTTGATTTTTATTCGCTTTATATGTCATGTTTTGATTTGATTATTATAACTTTTGTCTTGTACGGAACCAGTGTATTTTATTTTGTTAGAAACACCTAGACTGAAAGTGCCATCGCGCACTGATGGTAATTTTACCTTATATGTACTTGGCAAGAAATGCAAGAATAATAGGTACCTATACTTTGAGAGATTCACAGTCAGCTTCCAATATTTAAATTCAATTAATCCTCCACCAAAGATCAAAAATGTGTCAAACTTTCCATGCATTCAAATTTTAACGAACACAGCTTACGATTACAGACAGTTTGGTGCAACCCAGCCTTAGTTTACTAATATATGAGACAAAAGCGGTTAAAAACTGAAATGTATAATGTAATGATATACCTACGTAATTGTAACCTAATCTTATTCTTATATGAATAATGTCTATTGGCTATGTGCGAAGTAGGTGGTGGGGGTAAACTAAGCCGTTTATTCCCAGTAGTCCCGTGGAAGTATTTCCGTGGCGGAACTAGTGAGACTTTTTTTCCCAATAGTTCCGTTCCCAATGTTCAGTTGTGGTGCTTCGCCGGCCGCTGCCGCGGCACGCTCGCTTCGCTCGCTCGGCTCGCGCGTTGTAGGGTCACAGTTCTACTAACACTCCTCCTCGCTTCGCTCGTCGTCGTACCTAACTACCACTCTGTACCGTTGACGGAACTATTGGGAAAAAAAGTCTCACTAGTTCCACCACGGAACTACTTCCACGGGACTACTGGGAATGAACTAACTAAGCGATCGCAGCGCACACCATGGCAGAAATGTGCAATTTCCGGGGACTTATTTGTCAAATTTTCTTCGACGTTTCCTATTGGTTTCCTACGATTCGTTTCGTTTGTATTTATTTATTTATTTTCTTATTTATTTCAGTCAAATTTCCAGTAAGGGGTCTTTCTCGCTTACTAAAATAAATAAAATATTCATGTGCCATTATTTGACATCTCTGAGTTTGACATTGCCCCGGGACCCGTGATGTTCGACGTTTCTGACGTGCACATAGCCAATACGAGTATGATATTGATGATGGTTTGAATTTTGGCCTAATAAATAATAGTTTCAATAAATAAGTAATAATGCATGCAGTTAAATAATATTAAAAAAATCGTTATAGTAATTTATTTAACTTTAATTGTATCGTAAGCCTTAAAAAACAAGTAGTAATAAGTCAAGTAATCAGACAACCAGCCTGATAGTGAGCAGACACCTTAGCCTATGACGCTTGCGACTCCAGAACAATCACAAGGGCGCTGCCGACCCTTTTTTGAGTTGAGGATCCGTTATAGGTACCGTCAGAGACAAATATAGATCCTGCACTCTCGACTCAGCGCATCCTATAGAGCTCTGGCGACCTTAGTCCCATACACACGGTACCCCTTACTAGTACCGTCTGGAAGAAGTTTAGAAGCCGTCTACAGCCTTAGGGTACTGGAATCGCGCAGGGGAATAAATAAACAACACAACTACGTGAAAGTTCAGTCGGAGTCCGGGTTCTGCTCCCAAGCGCGCTCCATGTCGTAGATATCCTTCTTGATGGTGTCGTCTTCGGGCAGCAGCCTGGAGGCGGCCTTCATCTCGCCGATGGCCTTGCTCAGGAAGCCGAGGCGCGCGAGGCCGGCGGCGCGGCGCGCCACGCAGGCCGCGCGCGCGCGCCGGTTGCCGTCGCACGCCGGCGCCAGCAGCTCCAGTGCGCTCGAGCAGTCGTTCACCTGACACCAATATTAAAGTCAAAGTCAAAATATTCTTTATTCCAATAGGCCTAGTAACAAGCACTTTCGAAACGTCAGTTGTAACATGTATTAACATGTATATTAATTTGTAGCTGCCGAGTCCCGTCAACTACAAATTGATTGACCGTTCTGAAAAGAACGCTTTCGATTGACGTAGCGACAAAATGATTGACCGTTCTGAAAAGAACGTTTTTCGATTGACATCAAATATAATCGATTGACGCAGTGCTCCAGGAAACAGAAGTTTTGTTTGGCTGTGACAACAGCCGACAGACGTGCGTTCCCGCCGAAGATTCCTCGATACTGACTGCACTGCGCGCGCGACAGGGTGTATTTATTCCTTTGGTCTGCGCATGCGCCAACGCGCCGCAGTCGCTCCCGCCTGCCTTCGCGAGTTCTACGCATGCGCACTACGAATCTACAGCGCGCGTTAGTTTCCCGCCAAAACTTGTATGGCTATCCTTGTCTTGTATAAATGTAAATAGTGAAATAGCAATAGTTAAGTTTTAGTATATAAGAAGCCATTCTGTAAATACAAAACATTCCATTATACGATCTTCAAGTCAAGACATCTTTTACTAGGGGAAACTCTGCCCAATCATCATCCCCTAAAGTGGTGACCCAAGAAAGAAGAACATCAAGCAACAACATGAGCCCAAATCCAGAAAATAATGGAGTCAACCAACAAGCCGAAGATCCGTCGCGAGTCCCGTGTACGCCTGCCGCTGCATCAACGCCGGAGCCTGCACCTCGCGAAGTCGCCGGAATCTCCCTCAGTCTACGCATACCAGCCTTTTGGCGCGACAAGCCGCGTCTCTGGTTTTATAGCTTCGAGTCCGCAACCGACGAACTAAAGAAGACCCAGAACCAACTCGCACAGATGGTAATCGCGCAGTTAGACAAGCAAGACATCGAGCAACTGACCGACATCTTGTACAACCCACCTGCGCACAACTACTACAACGCCATCAAAGAACGCCTGATCGCCGTCTATGAAGAATCCGACAACCAGCAGATACAGAAGCTACTCTCGCAAATGGAACTCGGCGAACAAAAGCCTAGCCAGCTGCTAAGAAGAATGCTCGATCTCGCCCGCAACAAATTCACCGACAGCACTATCCGAATAATGTGGACGAATCTCCTGCCGCCGTACATCCGCTCAGTCCTCGTCGTCAGCGAAACCTTCAGCCAGAAAGCCACACTCGACGAAATAGCGCAGTTAGCCGACAAAATGATGGAAGAATCGCCGAATTCACATCAAATATCCGCCGTGTCCACATCTTCGCATAGCCAGCCACAACATCACCCGCAAGCACCACAACCATCAACATCACAAGCAAGCAACGCCGACATCCAATATTTAATCAGCGAGATGCGAAAGCTCGCGCTAGAGGTCGCCGAACTACGCGCTCGCCCGCATCCCGAGCCACGCCAAAGTCGCCCTTTTAGCCGCCATCGCTCGAAATCTCGTTCCCGCAGCTATTCGAAGACCGACGATAACAGAGGCAAATCACCATCACCATATTGCTACTACCACCGTCGCTTCGGAATGGACGCAATGAAATGCAACCCGCCGTGCAGTTTCCGATCTCTCCCGTCGCCGCCGGAAAACTAGAGAAAACGCTGGCTGCGGCGGAACCCAGCGTACCGCAACACTCATACCGCCTTTTCGTAACCGACAAGAAGACGAAATTATCGTTCTTGGTAGATACTGGTGCCAACATAAGCGTCATACCAAGAGCCAAAGGCACACCTGCAACGCCGCTACCTTTTCAACTGTACGCTGCCAACAATACAACTATACCTACCTACGGCGAGAAGACTTACGAGCTCGACTTCAACTTACGCCGTCCCTTCAAATGGAAGTTTATCGTCGCCGCCGTGTCGAAACCTATCCTCGGAGCAGATTTCCTCAACCATCACCAACTGATAGTCGACGTGAAGAACCGAAGATTGATCGATGGCAAGACGCTTCTAACTACCAACGCACAACTATGCAGCTCAAATATACCTACAGTTCGAAGTATCGACGAGCACCAAACTTACCACGACATACTAGCCGACTTTCCTGGAATTACAAGACTCACATCGATGAAGCTCAGCCCGAAACACTCCGTCGAACACGTTATCGAAACCACCGGTCAACCCGTTCACTGCCGAGCCCGCCCAATCGCACCGCATCGCTATGAACAAGTCAAGAAAGAGTTCCAGAACATGATCGAGCAAGGCCTATGTCGTCCCAGCAAGAGCCCATGGTCCTCACCGTTACACGTGGTACCTAAGAAAAATGGAGATCTACGCGTATGTGGTGACTACCGAAGACTCAACGCTATCACCAAACCCGACCGCTATCCCATACCACGGATACGCGATTTCACCTACCAACTCGCCGGCAAGAAAATATTTTCAACACTCGACTTGAACCGCGCTTATCAGCAACTACCTATCAGCGAGCAAGACGTCGAAAAATCAGCCATAATAACACCGTTCGGATTATTCGAATTCCCGCGCATGTGCCCGGGATTGAAGAACGCCGGTCAAACATTTCAACGTTTTATACACGAAGTACTGAGAGGCCTGGACTACGTTTTCCCATTCGTCGATGATTTACTAGTCACTTCAACCACCGAAGAGGAGCACCGAACACATCTCCGCACCATTTTACAACGACTCGACGAGTATGGCATCACTATAAATCCCGCCAAATGTGTTTTCGGCCAGCCATCGGTGAAGTTCCTCGGATACGAAGTAAACAAAGACGGAATCCAACCACCTAAAGAAAAAGTTCAAGCAATAGTCGATTACCCTAAACCTAACACAATAGAAGAACTACGTCGTTTTCTCGGTATGCTTAACTTTTACCGGGAAAATATCAAGGACGCCGCAACCATTCAATCGCCGCTCTGCAAGTACCTACACAACGCTCGGAAGAGAGACAAGTCGCAAATCGAATGGACCGACGAAGCTACGCAAGCCTTCGAAGCGTGTAAAGTGAGCATACAAAACGCCGCTCTACTCGCACACCCACTGCATAACGCTTCGCTTGCTATCTTTTGCGACGCCTCAAATTCCTCCGCCGGCGCCGTGTTACAACAATCCATCGGTAACCAATGGCAACCGCTCGGATATTTCTCACGCAAGTTTACAGAAGCCCAGAAGAAATACAGCGTGTACGACCGCGAACTTCTAGCTGCCTACCTTGCCGTGAATCACTTCAGAAAAATGTTCGAAGGAAGACCGCTAATAATATTTACGGACCACAAGCCATTAACATTTGCATTTACGAAGCCATCCAACGACAGCGAATCTCCACGACGAACCCGACACCTACTTTATATAAGCGAATTCACCACCGATATACGCTACATAAGTGGGAAAGAGAACGCTGTAGCGGACGCACTCTCACGCGTCGAAGCAATCAGTTGTCCTTCGCCGATCGACTTCCAGGAATTGGCCGCCGCTCAAGAAACAGATAGCAACATCGCACAACTACAGCAACAGAATAATATCACACTAAAGCAAATTACGATTCCCGGAACCGATCACAAGATATACTGCGAAACATCAACCAATACCAATCGTCCATACCTACCTGCCGACTACCGACGCACTATTTTCGACCTTATTCACAAGGTCAGTCACCCCGGTATACGGACTACGCGCAAGATGATTACAAGCAAATACTTCTGGCCTGCAATGAATACGGACATCGGAAAATGGGCGAAAGCGTGCATTTCATGTCAACGAGCGAAGATACAGCAACATACTACAAGTTCTTTATCAACGTTCAAACCTACAGCGCGTTTTGAACACGTACACTGTGACGTCATCGGCCCGATGCCCACTACGTCCGACGGTTACCGTTACTGCCTGACTATCATCGACCGCGCGACCCGTTGGCCCGAAGCGATCCCGCTAAGGCAAATAACCGCCGAAGACATCGCCAAGGCCGTCTACGAAGGATGGATGTCAAGATTCGGTTGCCCAGCAACAATAACAACCGACCAAGGCCGACAGTTCGAAAGCCGAGTTTTTGCTCACCTAACGCAATTACTCGGTATCAAAAAAACACGCACGACGCCATATCATCCAATCTCGAATGGGGTCATTGAACGCGCTCACCGAGTAATGAAGAGTGCGCTGAAAGCTAGACTCCTATCCGCCAACAGCTGGATTAACGAACTGCCTACAGTGCTACTCGGCGTGCGCGCAGCATTACGCACCGACACGAGCGTAAGCGCCGCACAACTTACCTACGGTTGCAACATTCGCCTGCCTGGAGATTTCCTCGCTACCGAATCACACAATGACGTCATAATGGACAGTACCTACGTCGAACAGCTGAGAGAAACCATCCGAAACCTGAAACCAGTACCAAACCAGCCGCATAGCAACAAGAAGCCAATATTCGTTCATCCTCACCTAACTACGTGCGAATACGTATTCCTACGTGTCGACGCAGTTAGGAAACCTCTGCAAGCACCGTACGATGGACCCTACAAAGTACTGAAACGCAACGACAAGATATTCACCATCCAATTACCTACACGTCAAGCGAACATATCCATCGACCGACTGAAGCCTGCATACACCATCGCCGAAAACGAATCATCCGAACCAGCGCATACTCCAATAACAATAACTAACTACAACTACACAAATTTGCCGCCGCCGCCGCCGATACACCCGCCGCCCCCGCGCCCCTCGCGCTCGCAGTCGCCGCCGCCCCCGCCGCTGCCCCCGCTGTCGCCATCGCCGCCGCAGACTCCGAGATCGTCGCCGCCGCCGCAGACTCCGACATCATCGCCTGCGCACATCACTCCGACGCCTGCACCGCCTGCACACACCACTCCGACGCCTGCACATGCACAGCAACCACGAGTGACCCGCAGCGGACGCACCGTACATTTCCCCGTACGCTATCGCTAAGGAGGGAGCTATGTAGCTGCCGAGTCCCGTCAACTACAAATTGATTGACCGTTCTGAAAAGAACGCTTTCGATTGACGTAGCGACAAAATGATTGACCGTTCTGAAAAGAACGTTTTTCGATTGACATCAAATATAATCGATTGACGCAGTGCTCCAGGAAACAGAAGTTTTGTTTGGCTGTGACAACAGCCGACAGACGTGCGTTCCCGCCGAAGATTCCTCGATACTGACTGCACTGCGCGCGCGACAGGGTGTATTTATTCCTTTGGTCTGCGCATGCGCCAACGCGCCGCAGTCGCTCCCGCCTGCCTTCGCGAGTTCTACGCATGCGCACTACGAATCTACAGCGCGCGTTAGTTTCCCGCCAAAACTTGTATGGCTATCCTTGTCTTGTATAAATGTAAATAGTGAAATAGCAATAGTTAAGTTTTAGTATATAAGAAGCCATTCTGTAAATACAAAACATTCCATTATACGATCTTCAAGTCAAGACATCTTTTACTAGGGGAAACTCTGCCCAATCATCATCCCCTAAAAATTGATTATTTAGAGCAATTTATTGATGCTATTATTATTCTTTAAAATAAATACGAGTATTGTATTGTTGTAGACATGTCAAATTAAGAAATTATTGTGTAGTAAAATTCACAATAGGATCGTCAAAACATAAATAATAATAATAATAAAAAATATAGAAAAAATAGAAATCTAGACAGTTTCTAGAATAAAATCAAAATGTCAAAAGAAAATAATAATCATGAATCATTAGTTGGAGGACTGAGGTTGGGTTGCACTAAATCGTCTGTAATCACAGGCGGTGTTCGTTCTCCATTCCATGCAATGTCATTGTATGGAATGGATTGTTTAACAATTATGCAGTTTCTATGAGATGACAGCAGCCGGCGCCATATTTAACTTTTCATATTCATATTCATATATTTATTGATAAAATAATTTACACGTCCAATATTTTACAAAATAAATGTTTACATAAATGTAATTGGTACAATCAATATTTTTTGTAACAAAATCAAAACGTAAAACAAAAAATATTTACATCAATGGCAATTACAAATACATTAAAAATATTAAATTAGTAATAATAAAAAATAAATTTCAGAATTAAAATAATTTCAAATTATAAACACTAAAAAATTACACATTTTGTGTGTGGGTTAATGACACCTTGTCGAAAAATTCGTCGATGGTGTAGCAGACCATTTGTAACAAAACTTTTTTTATTTTGTTAACAAATGTGACATAACAAAGAGCATCCTTGATGTCAGCGGGTAGCGCGTTGAACAATTTCACCCCCAACACACCAAGTGATCTCCTAGCCTTTGCGGTAGAGTGAGCCGGCACCAGCAGGAGACTTCCACCGCGCGTACTTCTACCTGACTGCTGCTCACGGGTTGTATACGCGTTGAGGTTACTTCTCACGTACTTACACGCTTCTAAGATGTAAACACTTGGTAATGTCAGGATTCTGTGCTTAACAAATAGGTCACGCGCTGAATGGTCGTATGGTTTTCTGGCGATTATTCGTATTGCTCGCTTTTGGAGCTTAAATACTCGGTCGCGATCAGCCGCTGTCCCCCAAAGGTCGACACCATATATCAATATGGAGTGAAAACATCCGTAATACGCTTTTTTTATATTGTCGTCTGAGAGAGTTGGGACTAGTCTGGAAAGTGCAAAGGCTGCCGACGATAGTTTGTCGCACATGAAGTCTATGTGAGCTGACCATGTTAGACCAGAGTCAATTATAAAGCCTAGATATTTTGTTTGGTCGACTTGAGGTATTGGGGTGTTGTTAATATTTATTTGTATTTTGCTATGGCACTTACGTAATTTAAAATGGATTAAGTTGGTTTTCTCCACGTTTAAGAGCATACCGTTGGCATGAAACCACTTTGATATCTGGGTCATAACATGAGTCAGCTTGACTGTAAGGTTTTCAATATTATTAGCACTGACAATCATACAAGTGTCATCCGCGTAATTTACGTATTCAGCATCAGAGCTAGCGGCCGTAATGTCATTGACAAGCAACAAAAATAGATAGTTCCCAATCGTTGATCCCTGGGGCACGGCACACTCGCCTGTGTCATCCAGATTGGATTTGGAATTGAGGACGTGAGTGCGCTGCGTTCTGTTTTTTAAGAATGACACAATTAATTTGTGGAAGTTACCGCCTATTCCATAGCACCACATTTTTTGAAGGAGAAGCTTGTGATCAACCATCTCGAAGGCGCGCGACAGATCGCAGAAAACTGCCGCAGCCTGCCGCCCGCCGTCGAGGTGGGCGAGCACCCGCGCCTTCAAGTCGCGCGCCGCGCTCACCGTCGATCGCCCCGCTTGGTACGCGTACTGGTGTTTATTGAGTATGTTATTATCTACAAGATGAGTCATAATTCGCTTACTTAGTAATTTCTCGAAGATCTTGGATATAATCGGTATCAATGCGACAGGCCTAAAGTTCCTGAGAATATGCATCTCGCCTTTTCCCTTATATATAGGTTGGATTTTTACGATTTTGAGAGGCTCAGGATATACTCCCTCTGAAACGCAATCATTGAACAACTTCAGTAATAAAGATACTAAGATAGGTGGTAGGTATCGGAGTATATTCGTAGTCATGTCATTGCTATCTTTAGATGGTTTACACTTTATTTGCTTTATAGTCTGCATAATTTCGTCGAGGTTAAAAGGTTTAAATTGCAATTCCAAGAGCTCAGCTGGTAAGTATTTTTCTAGGTAAGCGAGCGCATCCCTAGGACACGGTTTGGGATTGTGTGCATTAGCAGAAGTGTAATACCGGTTTAGCGCATTCGCGGCCGCGGTGGCACGCGCCTCAGCGCAGTCGCCCTCCGACCTGCTTACGAGTACGTCGAGTGCTCTGCTCTCGCGCTTGCTGTTATTGCACGTCTCGGATGCTATAATACGCCACACACCCCGACACATGTCGTCACATAGACTTATTTGTTTATTTATAAAACTAGTGCGAGTTTGTTTTAGTTCGAGGGAATAACAAGACTCGAGTTCCAGTAAGCGCGAAAACATATCGATATTACCCATAGACAGGCTTTGTTTACAAAGACGAGTCTGATTACGTAATTGTCGCAAGGTGTCACTAGCCCACACATTTGACCTATTTTTTACGGGACATTTCCGTACAGGGAAATGTACATCAAAAAAATGTTTTATAACATTTAAGACAGACTCACATTGTTTACTTGGACATGCGCTCTTTTCAACTAAGGAGTTCCAGTCATAAAAACTTAAAGTTTGTTTAAAACCATTTATTTTTTCCATTGAAAAAATACGCTTAGGTATGTAGTGTGTTTTTAAGTCATTTTTACAAACATTCACAACAATACTTGTGCTTAAGTGATCAGACACATTCATTTGATTACAGGATATATTTATAATGTCAGTTTTAAGTAAGTTAGCGTATATGTGATCGATACAAGTTTCTGTTGATATAGTTATTCTAGTCGGTTGGTGAATCTGTTGTTTAAATCCGAATTGTTTCAAAATGTTACATAATGATTTAGTGTTATTATTCTTAGTAAGTAAGTCTATATTTATATCACCAACTATTACAACCTTATTATTACTTATTATATTTAGATTAAATAATTGATACATTTTGGGAAAAAATAAGTCGATGTCACTGCTTGGAGGCCGATATATACACACTACAATTAGGTCCATGCTTATAATCTCAACTGCACAGACCTCAAACTGCTTCTCCATTGATAGCTCAGATACTTCACGTCGCTCGATGGTCGTTATTCCAGACTCGACATAGATGCAAGCCCCGCCCCCTATGCGTGAAGGTCTGCAGTACTGGGAACGAAGACTGTAGTTCATTATATTTACGGAGGATATTTGCGCGGATGTTAGCCAATGCTCCGTCAGACACAGCACATCCACTTGATCACGAAGTTGTAATTCACACTCTAACTTATACGTTTTATGTTCAAGTCTATTTATATTTTGGTGGAGAATTGTGACCCGATTGGTGCTAGACTTGTTATTGTTGAATGGCAGCGGCGGTGCTGGCAGGTGCAGTGGCAACGGCGGCGGCAGGATAGGTGGATGCGGCAGCGCCAGGGGCAGTGGCGACGACCTCATCAGCGGCGGCGGACCGCCGTCGGCGGTTGGGGGGCGCGCCGTTCGCACGCCCGGCGCCGTAACGAAACCACTCGCGAACCTCTGTTAGCGGTGGCCAGTTATCACTTTGCATAAGAAGGTCAAAACTACTTCCAGACACCGTTATCACAAAAGATGCGTAGTAATTGTGTTTCAGCTGTAGTTTGTCCACTGTGCAGTCAGTGACGGCGCACTTTTTTAGGATGTAGGATTTTATGGCGTCAGAAGTCGTGTCAGTTGCAAAAAAGCATGCGTGAATTTTTTTTGCACGTTCAATAGTTTTTAAGTTAATATCGACAGATCCAGTCCCAGTGACAGCCTTTCGGCGCGGTATGTTCTGCATGCGGCCCCTGCTGTAAATCACTTCTCGCCATGGTTTATTAACTACTGATTCTGTAACGTCAGTGTTGCGAGTAGCATTGTTAATTTTAGGTTTTGCTGGGCCCTGTGGACTAGAGTTAGATATTGAGGTAGAATAGTCATAGATCATAGTAATAGTAGGATCATCCCTGTCCTTGGGAGTATCAATCGTGTTGCATTTGACTTTCAAAGATGATACCGAGTCAGAGGCAGTTTGTTGCTCAACTTTGTTCGCAGCAGGTAATGAGTAGCGCCGAGGTTCGTCAGATGTGGGTAGTGGTCGAGCGGTAACAGCCGGCGGTTTTAACTTGGTTGCGGCTACGGGCAGAGGATTTTTTTCGCGTGTCTTCGGTGCGATCGATCCGTTCGGGTGATTATTGCATGCAGCTACGTCGCTGCATTTCTTGCATGTTTGTTGAACGTTTTCTAACTTATTTATTTTATCCTCTAACTTTTTTAGATCGGCAAGTAC
Organism: Notocelia uddmanniana; assembly: GCA_905163555.1. Classification (NCBI taxonomy): domain Eukaryota; kingdom Metazoa; phylum Arthropoda; class Insecta; order Lepidoptera; family Tortricidae; genus Notocelia; species Notocelia uddmanniana. The sequence goes on along the minus strand of LR991064.1, from coordinate 28,680,939 downwards.
ACGTCCAATTTTTTCGTCAATTGGTAATAAGAACTTTTTAATCACTTTTTCTAACGATTCTATGGTGGATTTCGACATTTCGCACCAGAAAAAATAACTCACGATTACAAACAGACGCGCACCGATTCGCGGTCAAACGACAACTAACTTTGACCGGTCTGTAGTCGTAAGTTGGGTAGGTAACCCACCCTATATACCACTGGATAAGCGTTCATAGAGAATTTTACAAGGTTACAAATTTGGACCGACTAAACTTAAATTCTCATAGTTGATTAAACGCTATAGTTTCCAGTTTAACCTTTAAAAAAAATTTAAGTTTAAAATGTAAGCATTCGTGTTCGTAGTAAACTTAGCTAGATTACCTAGTGGCAAATGAGCATACATCAACGGCCCCTCTGATGGTAACCGCAGCATATGGACGACTCTAGGGGTGTCACATTCGCGTTGCCGATCCTTGTACTCTTTTTCCCTGTCCGTTGAGTTAGGATGTTGGGTGGGTTATCTTAATTAAACGCCCTCCATTGCTCTTTGGGTGACTGAGCCTTCTATGAGACCCATAGTAAGCGACCACGCTGTGCCATATGTCATCACTGGTAACGCATACTGGGCGGAGCACATAACACGTGGAACCGATGGCCGTTGGGGCGGGGCGCTTCTCGATTGGTGACCAGTATTGCGCGGCAGACCCCCACAAAGTAGATCGGTCATTGTGGCACTGTTTGGCCGAGGCCTATATACAGCATGGACGTCCTTCGGCTGATATAATGATGATGATGATGAAACGTAAAAGAAGGCTTACGCATTTGTTAAAGTTCCCGAGAGCGAAGTGCGTGGCGGCGCGGTTGGCGAACAGGCTGGGCAGCCGGTCGGACAGCAGGATGCCGTGCGTGTACGCGCTCACGGCGCCCAGGAAGTTGCCGGCGCGGAAGAACTCGTCGCCCTTGTCCTTGCACCACTGCGGGTCCTGCTCCTCCGGCCGCAGGTCCTCCGACACGAACCCTGCGCCGACACTTCTACGGTTAACAATAACTCTTGAGGAAAAAAACGTAGTGGTCTTAGAAGAATTAGAAGAACCTTTTTTTCTATCAGTGCATTACTTCTTATGGGTGTCCTACTGCTGAGCAAAGGCATCTCGCCTTGAATTGACACCCGTATCTATGCTAGAAGAACCTACCGTTTATAAATTTTGCTTGATGTTAGTAGAGTTAGTGATGAGCGTGCCTTGCAATGCATGCTATTGAAATGCCGTACCGCGACCTCAGGAAACAATAAGGACGGCTTTTTGTATAGATAGAGCCAACATATCTCAAAAAGTTCATTGAAAACCTCATTACCCTCCCTTGAGAATACACGATGATTATGATTGTCTGATTATCATAGAAACATGGTAGCGTAGAACTGTCGCAATAGAAACAAATTGGGTCTTTTCTATAGGTTCCTACTTGAGCACAGTCAAGTTTAGAATGATGGACATGATCGTATTTTACCTCATTTAAAATCTTACAGGAATAAAGCTTCACAAAGTTTTGTTTTCATCGAAATTTATACAAAAAAAGTCATTTCCATAGACTGCATCTCGTTTTCTCGTACGGGAAGTCACTCGGTAGTCTCTTACACAAGTCGAGGCATTCCTTTAAGGAAGGCAACAAGCACTAACCGGTGGCACGGCGCGCGAGTGTCACATTCTTGAGCCAGGCCTCCTCCTCGGCGCGCGAGCTCTCGCGCGAGGGCGTGGGGAAGGCGCGCGGCGTGTGGCGCACCTCCAGGCCGCCCGCCGCGCGCGGCGCCGGCAGCACGCGCCGCGCCGCCTCCGCGCGCTTCGCCTCCACGTACTCCGACCTTACCGGCGTCTGACAACAACGTACTAAACATACCTCAACGTTTCTAATAACCCGGCAAACTGACAAAAGTTAAAGATTCTCCACGGTATTTTAAGGAGGTGCCCAGGGCTTTCACCTTGACTGGTTTCCTGGGTCGAGGCGTAGCGGGTTGCAGAACTTTCGGCTTGACTTTGACTTCCTCTGCTGGGGCTGTTTTTATCTCTACCGTCGTGACCTTTGGTGTCGGTTCTTCATCCGTTAGCTCTTCTATCTTGACCCCGTTTTCTTTATCATCAGGCAATTCTACTATTTTAACCCCCGATTTCCCGTCGGCGTTCACTCTCCATTCCTCCAAAGCGTCCATGGCCATCTTCCTCTGCTCGTCTCTCCTCTTCTCCATGATCTCGTGCTGGCGCGAGTCGATCTCCATCGCTTTCTGCACTGTGAACCGATCCATCTGGCTCTTCTTTATCTTCTTCTGCTCGGATTCCTCTCTGGCCTTTTCCTGGCATTTCTCGTGAATCTCTTTCCTTAATGACATCTTCTCGGCCTTTGTTAATACTTTCTCCAAATGCTCCCATTCTTGTTCTTCTCTCTTCACCAGGTCGAGGATAATGTAGTCCTCCTTGACCACGCACTTGCTCTTGTCGATGTTGACGTCATGGCAGAGGAACACCTCGAACAGGAATGGGCTGTAGTGCGCCTTGATGTAGGAATCGGTCGCGAATAAGTCTACCTTTTCCCTCCTCGCCTGGCTGAGAGGTATCGTTATGTTTAAAGCCGATCGAGTCTGCTTCCAAGAGAACTCTCTCACTATAATAGGCATTGTGAGCTGCAAAATCTTCCAAAAGATTTTAATGCTGCGTGATCATTTGATCGACAGTCTTAATGACAATGTCAGAAAATTGTTTTCTCGTTGCTATGGATATTTAAATCAATGGTGATGCCAGCTATAAAGCGCATTCATGTATCGTAAACCTAATTATAAGGTTTTAAGGATTAATTAATGACGGCTCCATGGCAACATTGATTTGTTTTTCTCACCCATACATACATTCTCACGATTCTCACCAAACCTATCCTGCGATTCCTGCGAGCGCGCGACGAGCGCTCAGAATGTATGATATGAATAGGCCGCATTATTCAAACAAGAATTCTATAATTAAATTTCCGTCTTATCAGTGCCACTCTGCGAGTGCGGTACAGCGCACGTTTCAGCTGATCGAGAACTCAAAACTAGAGATAAACAGACAAGTGTACAACACAGTTCTTCATTCATTATTTTTTATAAATTTGGAGACTGTATTTTAAAGGTGTTTGGATATTAAAAGCAACACTGCATCTGTAAACATGAGCGGCCGTGTGCAAACCGGTGAGTTGTTTCACTTTTGTCTCTATTTTATTTACTATTGCATTAACAAGATAACATTGAGACAAATTACTAAGGTATGTGTGCAGTGATCGTGATTCTTGACAATACTTCACTACTTACTTATGGTAGGTATCTACGAGTGTCATTAAATGGTTTAGCATATTTATGTGATTCCATTAGTGACTTCATATTAATGTGGACCGAGGCGAGACCGTACCGCACTCAGAGTACCCAGAGTAGACGTCAAATAATAATACCGCTAAGAGCGAGAAGATCATATACTAACAGTAGAGGAGAACATCCGGACAGACATACGAAATAATTTTTGTCGAAAGCTGAAACGGAGACGCTTTGCTCGCTCGGTCATCAATAGGAACCCTTATAGTTTCGCCATTTCCGCCCGTCTGCGTCCGCGGCTTAGCTCAGTAACCGTTACTACCAGAAAGCTGTAGTATAAATTTGGTATGGGTATACAACTCAATCACGCTGACAAAACGGTAAAATAAAATTATGATAAAAAAGTCACATCCGCTACACATGAAGTGGGGATGCAATCTTTTTTCTTGCGAAATTCATCGTGTTGGATAACTTTAAATAGCTAGTTTAAAAAAAATTAGCTTTCTTGAACCATGTTTGGAGTTAGCATTTTGTTTGCATGATATTACTACTGGGTATATGAAAAATCATGGTAGTAGTCTAGTAGTATAGGTATATATAGCTCATGACATATATAATGAATACCTACATTAACTAGTTAACGAGTAAATAGCCAAACTTACTAAAGTGTTCTTGGAAAAGCAAACTTTCGTACAATTTCCACTGAACGTGACAGTACATGTTAAAGGGATAGGAAAAAGCGTGACTGGGGGGGGTTCAAGTAGTCGAAATTTTGCGTGACGTAATATGTGAACGGGCCCTTAACATTACTATAAAGGCTCAAAGCTTAGTTGCAAGAGATCTCTTATAGCGATTAGTTCGCCTTTGTACTTCAATCTTGTGATACATGTATAGGTAAGTGTTTTAACCTGTTATTGTGGGTACAGTCGAGTTCATAAATATTTGAGCAAATCCAAGCCTTCAAAAATAAATGTACATAGTAACGTACAAATACATCTAAACAGATATATCATTCGAAAATATATACACGTGTCATCCGTCATATTTATCTTAGGGGTCATCCATTAATTACGTCACACCAATTTCATGATTGTTTGACCCCTCCCTCCCCCCTTGTCACACTTCGTCACAATTAACTACACCCTCCCCTTTTAGTGTGACGTCACATTTAGATTTTTAGTTTAGGATGGTAAAAATTACAACGTAACTTTGAAACTAACTTTTTATTAGGATTGCTTAAAATGATTTATAAAATTAACGAAGAGAAAATCAACAATACAAAAAAAATATTAAAAACTTATTCTTCCTCCGTCCAAGGATTTTGGATCCACTCTTTCATGTTCTGGATGCCTGGCGTATCAGAGACGTTTGTCACACTCTCGACAGATTCTGGTACATTATTCGAGTCCACGTCTCCTTCGTCGTACCACAATGCATCATTGTTAATTATACAGAGCACTTCCCTGGCACGTCTAGCCGCAATTCTTTCCGGCCGGATCCTCGGAGCAGGGATAACTTCTTGTTTTTTATGTAGCTTCTTATGTAGGTTCGCTGCTTTGTATGATGCAAGATACAATCCACAAACGTCACAAGACCGTTTGAACAGGTACGCTTGAACACTGGGGCAATATGTGTCGTACGGAACCTGCTTGAAAAGTGATGACGCTCGTAGATCCAAAGACAACTGCAATATGCTAAATTCGCCCCACTGGGCGCATTTAGCATCGGTGTCATTGGTTCCTACATATATAATCCACAAATAAAATCACGGCATCGACACTTGTCGGCTTAGTCAAAGGTTTAGCGCGTGCGGCTGCTATGTCACAAAGGGCACCGACACAAGTATCCAGCGCGCTTACGGCGTTGTAAAATGAGCCTTATCGCCTTAGTAATACATTCGCTAAGTATTTCGAAAACAATAAATCGTTAAACTCGGCCAGAAAAATAGTATCAAATTATAGGGAACGAAAGTATTCAAATTCTAACTAATCCGAGTATGTAGAAAATTAGTTTTGTACAATGTTTGTTAACCATTGAAATTATTATTTTTTAAACTTAGATTTTGTAAAATTAAATTGTATGTGAGGATTGTGAGTTGTGAGGTCACAAACATGGAACTCCTCCCTCCCCCCTGTCACGATATGTCACATTTTGTGGACCCCCTCCCCCCCCCCCTTGAGGTGTGATGTAATTAATGGATGATCCCTTAGCAAGCCTCTCAATTTGCTCATATATTTATGAACTCGACTGCACAATAAGACATTGCGGCATGTGTGTCAGTGCTGGGCGCCGTCTCCCCGGCGGAGCTGGGCCGCACGCTGACGCACGAGCACCTCTCCATGGAGTTCCAGCACTTCTACCGGCGGCCGCCGACGGCGCTGGCCGGCAAGTTCCCCGCCAAGCACATCTCCCTGCAGACCGTGGGCTACCTTCGCCAGTACCCGTACTCCTCGCGGTACAACCTCACGCTCAACGACGCGGACACGGCGCAGGCTGTGCTCAACGATGTCAAGATGTTCAAGGAGTCCGGGGGAGGCAAGTGCTCATGCACATACTTAAGTAGATATTTAGCAAATAAGATTTTGAAAAAGAAAACATGTTTGGTACAAGCCAAAGACTACAATTTAACATATGGAGAGTACAAGCATTTATTGCCGTGCCGACTGTAGTATTTTTTGCATAGTCATTAACTTACTCATTAAGAACGCTCCAAATAGCCCAAACACAAGGAATCTTGTATTGTAGTTTAGGAGTTGCTATAGCCACCTTCTGTCTCCATCATCAGATCAGCTCGGTGCATTGTACCTACCATAATTGAGGTCAGTCGGGTACCGGCAAGTGCCTGAAAAAGGATTGCCAATTTTGAGGACAACTTACAATGTATGTAAAAATTCAGGCTTCTAGGTTTACTGCCCAAACTTGTTTGCATTCCAAACTTTTCTCACACCTAACTTTTTTTCAACCAACCACCTTAGATACCTTATTTTCTACCTTACTAAGTATGTACCAATGGTTAAAACTAGTTTTCGCAGACATCGTCCTGATCGTACCACCTGCAAAATTGCTAACAATCGGTTCTGAAACTATTTTGTCCCTCAAGGCACGATCGTGGAGAATTCCTCGGAGGGCCTGGCCCGCGAGCTGGGGTTCCTGCGGCGCGTGGCGCAGGAGACGGGCGTGCGCGTGGTGGCGGGCGCGGGCTACTACATCGCGGACACGCAGCACGACGACGCGCTGCACCGCTCGGCCGAGGAGATGTACGCGCACATGCTCGCCGAGCTCACGCAGGGCTGCGCGGCCGACCGCAGCGTCAAGGCGGGCTTCATCGGGGAGGTCGCCAGCGTGTGGCCCATCAGAGGTCGGTTACACGTGCTATTAATCCAAGCAGAGCCGACTTCTTGTGAATTTAAATCGGCCTTTCAGCTGAAAGACGTCCGCTGCTGGACAAAGACGACAATGGTGGAGATCCTTGGATTGGGGGAATTTGACCGGTCTTGCTTCCTTTATAAATATAATATCATCAATAACTAGCCTGACACTTAGGGCTTGCACCAACTTACGATTATATAGAAACCGAACGGCTGCTGTCATCCCATCGAAACTGTACAATTTCCCATACAATCAGATTTAACCAATACCGCTACTACCTCTTGCAGACGGTTTCATGCAAGTGCTGCTGATGATGTGAAAAGTACCTTACTTTTGAAACATAATTGTTTGGACACCGAACCAAGCAAACATCGGTTTACGCATCGACAGAGTAGTGAGAGCAAGCTGCGGTTATTCGAATTTTCGTGCGATGATGATATGAACAAGAATTTTTGTGTGGTATATAATCAAGTATACAATAGACATCTACCGACTGAATCGTTAGTGGAAGTCCGCTGGACGCTACGCTTATTCTTGTGCTTTTTCGTTTCTTGTGATGAGCTGAAGACGGTCTCGTGTTGCAGAGTTCGAGCGGCGCGCGATCGTGGCGGCGGCCGAGTGCGTGGAGCAGCTCGGCGTCGGCGTGAGCTTCCACCCGCACCGCGAGCCCGCCGCGCCCGCGGAGATCGTGCGCATCTACCTCGAGGCCGGCGGCCGCGCCGACCGCGCCGTCATGAGCCATCTCGACCGTGAGTCCTACAAACAAACAGTATTGGATGGCGGATCGGTGGACGCGCTATGGGAGTAGGGATAAGCTTGGGAGCCGTGTGGTGGTCCCACAACGGAACCCCGGGGCTCCAGATATCGTGCGCATCTACCTCGATGCAAAGGCCGCGCCGTCTCGAGTCATCTCGACCGTGAGTTAGTAACATGTTAGGAAGTAGATACCATTTCTTAAAATATTCGTATACGGGTCTAACACGAAATTTATTTAACTTGCTGAGACGTCAATCTGCCGCGACCATGACCGGTGCAACCCGCGTCGAAGCGACCATCACCGGTGCAATCCGTGTCGAAACGTCGGTAATTAAGGTAAATAAATAAATTTCGCGTTAGACACGTATACGAATATTTTAAGAATGTGTAAAAAGCGCGAGAGTTTAAGTGTTTTATATACCAATTCTTATACTTAAGAATGTGAAAGGATGGATCCGACAAGTCTTAGAACGACTGCCTAAAATTAATCCGGCGGGCCAGGTATCGATAGGGAGAGGCGACAGCGTGAAGGCGGACCTGCGTCAACTTCGGGCCGACAAAGATAAGAAGCGCCGCAGGATAAGGATTAAATAGCATGATCTAGTATCAGAGGCCATATCTCTTTTTGGATCACCATAATTGGTATATTACGGCTCCTCTTCCCACAAGTGATCATACTTTAGTTAAGATTTATTTACGGGTCTAATAATAATAATAATAGATGATGAGAACCTCGTGAAGGCCGAGAAGGATAAGGCTAGCAAGTACCTAGACCTGGCACCTGAGGTAACCGCTATGTGGGATGTTGATTCGACGATCATTGTCCCGATAGTCGTCTCTGCGAACGGTCTAATTGCGAAGAGTCTCGACCAACATCTCAAGAGACTCTCGTTAGATGGCTGGGTCAAGGGTCAAATACAGAAGGCGGTACTCCTGGACACGGCGCGAATAGTCCGGAGGTTCCTCTCTCTGTCGCCCTAACCACCGGTAGCTTAGGCCCTGCCTCGCTGTCGGCGGCACCCTAGGTTAGGTTTTTATAATGATTTTTTGTTTTGTAAATATTGTTTTATATTTTACTTTTTATTATTGTAAAAACCTAATCAAAGAAAAAAAACGAATAAAGAGTTAATAATAATAATATAATATTGTGGGACAATCTTACACAAATCGACCTAGTCCCAAACTAAGCAAAGCTTGTATAGGTTGATTCACAAGAACTGGCGCGGAATGTCTATGAATTTAATGACAGTTTTATACATTTTCCGCGTCAGCTCTTGTGAATCGACCTATACTATGGGTACTAGACGACGATATACATACTTATATAGATAAATACATACTTAAAGACATAGAAAACATCCAAGACCCAAGAACAAATATCCGTGAAAAATGCACAAATAAATGCCCTGGCCGGGATTCGAACCCGGGACCTCTAGCTTCGGAGGCAGAGTCACTACCAACTAGGCTAAACAGGTCGTCGGTCTAACGCGATAGTTATTTATTTTCCTATGATTTACCTTTAATACCGACGTCTCGGTTAAGAAACTTTTCTGAAGTTTACCCTTCACATTTTTATAAACTTTTGTGAGTTAGTTAAGTGTTGTAAACTCATATTTCTACCGCAAACATGACCGGTGCAACGTCAGTGTTATAGGTAAATAAATATCATACTTTAGTTTTCCAGACTTGTGAAAAGCATTGTGTTTGAGACTAATCAGCCATAGGCCATAAGTTATGGCCCATAACCATAAGTATCACTTGCAGGCACGCTAGTCGAGGAGGAGAGTCTGCTGACGTTCGCGGAGCTGGGCACGTACTGCCAGCTGGACCTGTTCGGGTCGGAGGTGTCGTACTACCAGCTGGCGGGCGGCGACATGCCGTCGGACGCGCGCCGCCTGCAGCTGCTGCGCGCGCTGGTGGACGACGGCCGCGGCGACCGCGCCACCATGTCGCACGACATACACACCAAGCACCGCCTGGTAACGACACACTTTCAGGGCCTTTCTTTCTCAAGCCGTAGGCTTTTCTTTATCAAACCCTAGGCATCAAGTCCGTGGACCAACTGCTAGATCACTTTTGCCCCAACCTTACACTTTCCCGATTAATTTCCCATGTTATATAGTCAGCACAAGGAAATACCGATTATGCTGCGAGGGCAGCAACGCAAATAATTATAGCTTTGCTTTCGGTTCATCTCAAAACTATTAGGGATCATCCCAAAACAGTAATATCTTGTACCTGACGACTGAAATTTCATGACAGTGTTCAACTTGAGATTTCGAAGAGCAGAGACGAGATGTAAATACTTACTCGACGCTCAATGCAAAAAGACCAGACCATCTGCAGCTACCAAATCAACTATGTAAAACAATACCATTGTGCTGACCTGCAAGTAGGTATAGCACGCTCGCAAATTCACTGCAAAAAACAGACTGTCAGACATTTAGTAAGCCGCAAAAAATATCATGTTAGCTTTGATACGGGCATCCTTCAGGATGCGACTATACAGGGGTAACGCTAGGATGATGATGAGTCGGTAAGATGGCTGTCCCTCTGTAAAAGACTTAAGTTAGGACGGTGTTGCAGGCGGACTTCGGCGGGCACGGCTACGCGCACATCCTGAACAACGTGCTCCCGCGCATGAAGTCGCGCGGCTTCACCCAGCAGGTCATCGACCTCGTCACCATACACAACCCCGCGCGCTGGCTCACCATCCACAACGAGTTTTAACATTCACCTACTGTTCCCGGCCAGTCGGTCATGGTGGACCGAATAATGGTGGTCAGTCCCCAGCAGGAGTAGATCTAAATACACGCGACTGTGACAGAAACGCGCGTCAGTTCAGCAGTTCCAGAATGTCAGTTCACCGTACACCGCGTGATAGCTATAAGAGACCTTGGACTGTCTCACCATATATCAAACTGCAAGTACTGCAATACACGGCCTTCGAGTGCCTTCTTACTTCAGTTTGCCTATCTAGCCGCCGAATTGGAATTATATCTGAGGTAGGAGTTTATCTTTGTGGACCTTTCATCCATTCCACTGTCTGCTAAGATTAATTGAAATGAGTATTTTACTTTGTCAAGAAAAATATGTTATAAAGAGTACAATAGTTTACTGATATGATAAGCGGACCAAATAAACCTCAGTGATTTGTCTTGGGAAGAGTATGATATTGTTATCTTGTCAAATTGTTACATAATTTTATCTGAACGTCGACTTGTTAAGTTAAGAATAAATACAAACTTATTTAAAGATAATTGTTTTTATTTCATCGTGTCTTAACTTTTATATATACAGCCACACTGAAAACTCGCCGATTCTTCACAAAACGAGAAAATGTTGAGTTCGTACGTATTGTCCATTTTTTTCCGGACACTAACGGAGATGAACCGGAACAACTTGGGTAAAAACCATAACACTTAATTTTTGATGCATGGTTCCAGGTGTAAAAATATTAATAAATAAAATTTTACTAATGTAAATTAGTTGAGGTGAGAAATCAGGCAAAAGTCTATACGTTGATTATGTTCCACTCAAAAGCAAACGTTTTATTTTCTTTTGGGTGTACATAAAGCAAAAGCTAAGGAGGTTAAATTTTGTCCTTTTTTGACTTAACCTTTTGGATGTAATTATTATTATTCCGCTCCTTACCTATCTACTAAAATGGTGTTACAAGTGGGCAACATGTAAACCACACTAGTATTTGTGTTATACGAGGATGTCTTGGCCATTAAAAGTATGGGATTATTGCAAATAGCTGTTACCGATGAGACAGACTCGATATTGAATAATCGATTGGTAAACTTGCCAATAAAAAGTGATTAAAGGACATAACATAATACAAAGTATTGTAATTTTTATCAGTCTGAAATGTTCGAGTTTGGCTTTTTATATTTCCATGATTTAACTTAATGTTACCTTTGTTGTTATATTTGTAATTTCTGAATTCAAAAAAGCCCTTGAGGCCTACTAGCAGAACAAATGTTTAAATTTTGAATTGAACAAAGCTCAACATAGTATCCATTGCACACCGATATAAATGAGATTAAATGACAAATATAAATTGATTTTTCTACATTGTCGTCCATTTGTATCGAACCCTGCATGCTGTCTCGGTGCCCGCTCCCTCCCCTCAGTCGTCCAGGTCCAGCCCCTCGAGTTCCTCATCGAGCTCGTCGTCAAGGAAGAGGTTCTCGTTGATGGGCACGGCGCCGGCGCCCTCCCCCTCCCCCTCCCCGTCGCCCTCCCCCTCTCCCGCGGCGTCGCCGTTGCTGAGTCCGTGCGAGAGCTGCTGCAGGCGGTCGGAGGTCGCCTTTGTGCCGGTGTCGTCCACCTGCACACACGACGTAACATTCGCTTATATTCGCACAACGGGTCGGCCCAACACATGAACTTTTATTGTAATCCATTTCCATGCCGCACCAATCTAAAAAGGCTTTAGCCGAATAGTAGAATAAGTAATAAAATATGGGTAAAATATGCAAAAAAAAAGCAAAGCGGAACGGGTTGGGGGCGGCGTATTCAAAATAGTTACTGCTATGGTCATTCACTTCAAACCGAGTCACTTTATACGAAAATTTTTAATTCTCGAGTCGTTAATCGGAGAACTTAGATTGAAATTATATTGACCAAGTCTGTGGTCGATAAATCGTACTATGTCTGGAAAAAGGTTAAGTACCAGTTATTGTAAGTTTGAAGATGGAGTAAATATGATATTACAGTGATAAACCTACAACCGCTATTTCAAACGTTAATTTTGCAAGGGCATGAAGGGACTGGTGCTACTCTAACCACCACACAGGGACCTATTTTTAAGCCCCCACGGATGAGAATCGTTCCGTACATAATACAATATCATCATAATATAATCATCGTTCGCAAACATTTGTGCACTGAGCCGGTTTCATGGGCAGTAAGCAGAAAATAGCCAAGTCACTTTATATTGGCCGATGATATTTGAGATGTTTCGTCGATTTCTCAGGGAACCAATACTCACCTTCAGTTTCGCATCGTAAGTTGCACTTCAAATGTGTATTTTGACGAGCATTAGTCGCTACATTAACGAAATTTTAGCGGAATGTGAGGAGCGCCTACATCATTGAGGATTTCCATCATCTGTGGCCATCATCATCAGTTCCGCTTTACTAAATTTGTGGTTTCCGAGAGCAAACGCACAGTTAAGTATAGAAAATACGGAAATCACCATACAAATCAAATTTATGAAGTTCTCTCGACCCCTCCCGGATCCCATCATCACATCTTTACCAAATTTATATGGGACCAACTTGAGGGTACCCGCTTTGTAACAAAAAAGAATTACCAAAATCGGCCAACGCGATCACGAGTTGTCGGGGAACATACATACACAAAAAATTAAAGCAAACAGGTTCTCAGTTCGTCTACTGAAGTCGTTTAAAAACCGAGAGTCGCGCGTTACCTCGGAGGCCTCGAGGCCGATGCCGTCGAAGTGTATCTCGCGGTAGTGCGTGGCGTCGTCGTCGCCGGCGCCGGCGAGGGCGCGCAGGTCGAGCGCGCCCTCGCCCTCCGCCTCGCCGTCCGCGTCCGCGTCGGCGGCCAGCGCGGGGTCGAACGAGAACATCTCGCGCCCCGACAGCCCCACCGCGCGCCCCGCCTTGAAGTCCGACCGCTTCTGCTCCTCCGCCGCCGCCATGTTCTCCTGCACAACACACCAGTGCCCATCCATCATGATCAGCCCATATGATTGCTTGCATGTGACTAAGATAAGAATGCATGAAAATGAGCACTATCTCGCCAATAAACTTGATGTTTGGCGATTTTATTGTAAATGTACCATACGACGTTTTAGAACTAAATTAAGATTTAATTAAACAAATGTTGCCTATGCGGTGTTCGAAGGCCCCCGCGAGGAGGGCCGATGACCTGGTTAAAGTCGCGGAAGTCCGCCGGATGCGAACAGCCGATGACCGGTCGTGGCGGACTCCGGGGGAGGCCTATGTCCAGCGGTACATGTATTTCGGCTAGAAATGATGATAAACGTCCCGTTGCAAGCTTTCTTTTATTGTAAACACCCTCGAAACTGACTGTCTAGATGTTGCCTTGACACTAATAAATAAACCATAGATTTTTGGGATAATCACTTATCATCTTACGAGTCAAATATCACCCTATATTATAAGTTGAAATGAAAAAGAAAAAAAAGCTTAACTAAATAAGGGCTCGGTCACGTCGCGCAACGTCAAGAGTCCGTATAAAATACTTCGCTTTTTTCTTAAACTTAGTAAAGTTGTTTCTCACAACAAAGCAGCATTCATACCAGTTTCAATGCATTAAATTGATAAATAGTTTCAGGCTTTAGGAAAAAAATGTGCCACTTTTTAAATTTTAAGTCGATTGTTAATTTTATACCTCAATTCAATAACAGTTTGGCCAATTTAAACTTAGAGAAGTTTAAAAATGGCATCTGAAAACATATAAGTTGGCGTCTAACCGGTATGCAAACAAATATGGATTGCACTAATAATCTCCTAGAGAATAAATGGAGCGCTTTTTTTCAACTTTCAAAATTTTCTATGAATAAATGTATATATTTCTCACGTATCGGGTAATAGCTCGAGTCAAAAAAATAGGTACTCAGGAACCAGCTCTCTACAGCCAATAATTTGAAATTTTAATTCAAAATCTTATACAGACTCTTAAGGATTCTTCATTATCGTGAGAGCACCACGTGCTTTGGCGTTTTTATTCTAAAAATCTTGCAGTTAATATAATCTGCCACTAACAGAGTTTCCAGCTGTTACTAACACTGTGTACCTACATGGATTATAATCCAAAATAAACAATTTGAATTTATATATCCTCTACTTTTACTGCATGGAAGAAAAACCGGCCAAGTGCGCGTCGGACCATGCACAAAGAAGGGTTCTGTATCGACACCTTCTAATCTACATTTAAAACCACTATTCAATACATTTTATTAAAAAAAGGTCGTATCTTCATAGGAAACTTACGACACTTACTTGCGGGCCCTTTGTTTTGGCGACGACAGCTTTTCAGCAATAACTCAAAAACCGTTGAACCTATTTTGTTCAAACCAAAAATCGTTGAAAGGATCATCTTGATCTTTTTTCAGAATATTAAACTTCATAGTTTGGAAACTTTTCACTTTTACGACTTTTGACAGCTAATATATCATAATATATTTTTTTGTAATATCACATCATATTTCTATAGCGGTTCATAACATACACCTTCACACCAAATTTCATAATTGTAGTGGTAAATCGAGTAAATCGGCTGTAACATACGGACTGACAGACAGAGAGACAGACACGACGAATCCATAAGGTTTCCGTTTTTTGCCATTTGGCTACGGAACCCTAAAAAGGCGGGAAGTATTTAATGATTGGTATACTTAGTGTTACGTGGCCATACCTGTTTCTCCTTGATCTTCTTCTTCTTCCAGGCGAGGAAGGTGTCGAGCGTGATCTTGGTCTGGTTGGGGCCGAGCGCGGCGCGCTCGCGCTCGATGAGGTCGACGAGCGACACCTCGTTCTTCTTCTCCTCCAGCTTCTTCTTGTCGCGCTTCAGCACGAAGCCCGGCGGCAGCGCGTGCCGGTAGATGCAGCGCCCGCCCGACGGACACTCCCAGAACCACCCGTACTTCGACTTCTCCACCGCCTCCAGGAAGTGCTTGCAGATCTACACACGCAACAATACGGGATTTAATTGACGTTTCTCTAAAGGCTTGTTCAGAAATCATGTGATAGTGCATGGGGATGGGGGGAGATCACCTAGAAAAAATGAGAACATGTATGAAAAAGGAGGAGGTTAAATGATTTAAAATTATACAGAAAAGGTTTCAATCGCAAAGATATGTAACATCACATCGCATACTGGAATATGCATTTTCTATTATTAACTTATGTAGATATTATTATCATGCGAGAGATAGGTAGGGTTACTACACTCGGTGGTATCGTTTAACTTTAAAAGACCCACCGTACCACCAGGTATATGGCCAGGGGTATGGTGGGTCTGAAGTGGTGTATTTTTGTATTACACAGCACGAAAGCCATTATGTACTATCGGCCAACGCTGCGGGTTCACACTTTCTCAACAAAATCGTCTGCAGGCTGGCCGTTTCTATTGGTAGATAATTTAAATAGAGAACGCTGTGAAGTGCATTCAAAAATAATCCTTGAGGTGTGTACCCGTGGCGTTAGGCGACAGTACGTATTGGGTCTTAGGAAACTAAGAATATTCATGCAAGTTGTGTTTGAACAAAGCTTTTTTGTTTTTTGCTGTCTTTCCAGCAGCCTTGGTTCGTTGGCCCAACCCCGACACATCGTCGGTGTCGGGGTTGGGGTTGAAAGGGATCTGTCTGAGTCGGGTCGGTCTGGGTGGGAGTGTAGTCCACCGCTTTGCGGGCTAGGGGGTTTGGGTGGCGGGGGGCATTATCGAAGAAGTGCCTGGAAGCCTGGTTTGAACAATGTGTATGTCTGTGTGTGTGTGTATACTCACGATGTCGGTGGTAGGGCGCTGTTTCTCCTCGGCCAGTTTCTTCTCCACGACCTCCTTGAGCTTGTCCTCGTCCCAGTTGTCCATGGTGTCGTCGTCGCGCATGTCCACGTACAGGGACCGCTTCTCTGCCTGCGACACACATATTAAATCAGGGGACCATTTCTTTTTACACATTTTTTTTTTTTAATTGTTAATGGGATTACTTTTGACCTTAGTCTAACCTGATGGAAAGTTAAGACAAAGTCTAAGATGGAACACGCTCACCCAGAAGATGCCAATTGAACAAGTCCCATTGTAAGCTCAATAAGGCTTGTGTTATGGGTACTAGACGACGATATATTTAATAGATATATACTTAAATACCTACATAGAAAACATCCAAGTCTCAGGAACAAATGTTTCTGCTCACCACAGAAACAAATGCCCTTATCGGGATTCGAGCCCGGGACCTCTAGCTTCGGAGGCAGTGTCACTAACAACTAGGCTAAACAGGTCGACAAAATTATTTATTTGTTTATAACTGCTTATTGAGAAAAAAAGTTACAATGTAATACTTAAAACTACTACAGTAACCGTTAAGGCCATATAACCTAACTTGACATACATACATACACTAGTGTCTGTGAGCTATAGACCTCGCTAGCCACTGAGGCTTCACCATTAAAAAAAAATCGTCAATAAAAACAATATAATTATCGAACCTGCTTACATAATTTTACGAGAATCGGTTGAGAAATGCGAACTGTAGTGAACAGCGGACAGGCAACAAAAGAGCATTTTTGCCCAAGCTAAGCTGAAAGGGAGATGCTTCGCTCGCGTTTCGGCGCGCATGTATTCTCAAACGTCATGAAATTTAATTTAGTGTTACTTTAGCAATTTTAAGTTTTAAACTGAAAATAAATGTGATATTACAGGGATATATTGCTAGCCCATCAGCCACAACACACTTCAACCCAGTTCCCATAGTCGAGTGTTACATCACCCATGGCATGGGAAGAAAGGAGTGGTGCTATTCAGTCCCTGCAACACAGGGGGCACTCACACAATAGCTAACAGCAACTGGCAAATTTCAAACAACATCATAACATTACTATCGTTAATAGTACCATATGTCCCACTGCTGGGCACAAGCCTCCTCCCATTGATGAGAGGGATCGGGCAGTGGTCCCCACACTGGCCCAGTGCAGAATTTCTTCGGAATATTTGCAGGTTTCCTCAGAATCTTCCTTCACCAAATTAGTAACATACTGCTCATTATTGATTCTGTTGATTTCTGATGAAAATAATGAATACTTGTGATATGTAACAGACCTTCCTTTCGATGGTGAGGTCGTGTGAGAACTTGCAGCGGTCGCCCTTCGTGCACTGGCCCTGCTTGAAGAACGCGCACACCACCGACTTCGGGTCCGTGCCTGCCAACATCACACATTTTTACAATTAAAAAAAAACTCCTATCTATTATACAATCTGTGCTCCTGTGCTGGATTTGCATGCTATAGTAACAATAATAAGCCTTTTATTTCAGACATTTTACAATATGAATCAGTATTCTATAATCTCACACTTCTTTTTCTTCCGTATGTCTGTTTGCCAATTGGGAAAGGCCTCCTCCAATTCTCATACTATAATTATTAATCTAATTAGCAGAAAAAAAGTTTTTGAGACTCATAACTAATTTCATGATGATGATGATGAGTTCCTGTTATCAATCATTAAGGACATAAGGTTTGTATGTAGAAGGGTTCTCCATTTGATAGAAGATTAATCTGATACTAATTTCATATTAATTTAGTTCTATGATTTGATTATAACCTTCAGTTTCACATGTCTATCAGTAAAGTACTCGAGTTTGGGGGCTGTGTGCAGGTACAACCCATGGAGTGTCTATAGGCTATGGTGACTGCCTCCCTTGGTCGGTCGGTCATATGCTTGTTTGCCACCAACGAAGTATAAAATGAAACCCATACTATAAAGTGAGAGTACAACTTCTGCAACTTGTGTTGAAGAGTGCAAGACAGCCATGTGTACCTTTCTCAACCTTCTGTGTCTGTACGGGCTTGAAGAGTGCGGCAAGCTCCTTCGCCTCCTTCAACTTCTGTTCCTTGTCCTTCTTCTTGTCCTCTATGGGCTTGGCGGGGTGGATGCCCCCACTCTTCACTTGCTTCTCCACCTGAGACACACAATTAATATACTATATCAAAGGTTCAAAAACTTAAACTGTACTTTGTTGAACACATCAAAAAAGAACAATACAGAATTAAATGCTGAAGGTAGAGTGGGTGCCTTTCCACCAGAGATGTGCTATGCAGTTATGCTACGAGGATGTGAAAGCTACACTATGATAACCCATTTACACCAGTGCTATGCTATATGAACTAATGAATATGATGGGTGGATTCAAACACATCCATACCAACATAGCATAGCACATCTCTGGTGAAAAGGCACCCTAAGGGTGGTATTCCACTCGTCCAATATCTTTGTCAAATCTTTGAACAAAGTTCTTTGACGTAGGCCCATTCCACTCATCCAATATCTTTGTCCAAGTTTTATTGTTTTTCATGCGTAGCCATATTGATTTAACTGTCATTGGAATCTTTGATCGAATGTCGGGGTCCCATCCAAGTTTGATGAAATCATCCAATTTCTTTGATCAAAGATATTGGATGAGTGGAATACCTCCCTAAGGCCTATCTTGTTTTCTGTCCTTTCAATTTACAAAAAGAATACTAACATTACTAACATGTGTAGGAGAGGGCACAGAGTAACATTAATATTTCCTGAATATTAATAAAGCAATCCTAGGAAGCATTTAATACCAAAAATAGATTACCAGAGACTCAGTAAACAGTTTCAAAAATAGACCAGACAAATATTTAAAACAAAAAAAGAATGTTATTTTATAATAACCAGTGCAGTGATATACATGCATGAGCTTGTAGCTCCTAGTGTATTAAGAAATAATAATAAAAAAATCTTGATCTAGTGCTGAAACAACAAGACAAGCAAGAACAGCTATTCTAGACTGGTTTTTACAAAATAGGGAGTAGTTTCACCCATGCAAACCAGTCATTCAATATTATTCCATTCCATAAAAGTTTTGGTTCCTCTAAGCTCCTGAGAAGCTCCTTCCCTATAGTGGAAATAAAGAGTATTGTTAGTTATTTGACATGATGTAATAATACAAAGTGGGTACCTGTTGGATGAACTTTTGCTGTTTCGCTCCTTTCTTGTTTTTGATACCAAAAGTTTTGTCCTGAAATTAAAAATTAGTAAATTGTATACGAGCTCTTGTCTAATTAAATTCTAAGATTCATCTATGTATTCTTAATAAACCATTACTGGACAGATGTTCCAGAATGTTTCACAACAGCAGGGCATGGTGGCTCTTTGTTTACTTTCTGCTAACGTCACAAACACAGATTTTCGTTTGTAGCACAGTACTGACTTCAGCTATGCTTACCTCTATTACTTTCTCCTTCTTCTTCTGCTCCGTCTTTTTGCTCGGAGCTCCCGAACTGACTTTTTTAGGAGGCATGGTGAGGTTATTTTCTATCCACTTGCAAATTAACTAACTTCAACTATCCAACACTGACTGGTTAAGATAAATGCGGCGCTAGCCGCATTCACATCCACAATCTAAATAAATGGAAATGGAACAACGTGAGTAGGATAAAATTAAAACTCATACGATGAACACGAAGATCCAGCCACGAACGAATTTATCGTGGTAAAAAAAGATCTAAAGATGACAGCTGACAGTTTGATTTAGTGTTGCTAGTTCTAAAGTAATTTTATCGTATGTTAGATTTCCGTCTAACATAACATACATCCAAAACCCCGATAAATAATTGGCCTATCCTATCTTACTTCATGGGCATTAATAAATAAAATCATATATTTTTAAATTTATTTGCGTATTGTGGGTCTTTCTTTTAAGCCATGAGTACGAATATTGTTGACGAAATAAGGAAGTCACTTAAAGAACAAAATGTCTCAGAAAAATACATACATTACACTTACACACCAATACGAATAAAAAAAAATCAAAAATAGTAGGTAGAGTAAAGATTAAATAAGAAAAAATAGGAGAAGAATTCTCAATGACGAAAGGAGTCCGGCAGGGCGATCCTTTATCACCCAAGACAAGAATTCATTGCTGTCCTAGAAAATGTTTTAGACATATGACTAAATAACTATGGGCTAAATATTAATGGAAGAAGACTCGACCACCGAAGATTTGCAGATGATCTTATACTGATTACTGATAACCCAAAAGACGTATCTCAGAGGAACTCGAGAGACAAAGTAAACTGGTTGGTCTACCTATGAATATGTCAAAAACGAAACTCATCATGTCAGCCGAAAGACGTCCACTGCTAGACATAGGCCTCCCCCAAAGACTTCCACAATGACCGGTCCTGCGCCACCCGCATCCAGCGGACACCCG
Organism: Notocelia uddmanniana; assembly: GCA_905163555.1. Taxonomy (NCBI): domain Eukaryota; kingdom Metazoa; phylum Arthropoda; class Insecta; order Lepidoptera; family Tortricidae; genus Notocelia; species Notocelia uddmanniana. The sequence goes on along the minus strand of LR991064.1, from coordinate 28,660,550 downwards.
CGACCTTCACCAGGTCATCGGTCCACCGTGTGGGGGGCCTGCCCACGCTACGCCTTCCGGTACGTGGTCGCCACTCGAGAACCTTTCCGCCCCAACGGCCATCGGTTCTACGTGCTATGTGCCCCGCCCACTGCCACTTAAGTTTAGCAATTCGGAGGGCTATATCGGTCACTTTGGTTCTGCCGCGGATGGCCTCATTCCTGATGCGATCACGCAGAGAAACTCCTAACATAGCTCTCTCCATTGCTCTTTGGGTGACTTTGAGCCTTCTTATGAGGCCCATAGTAAGCGACCACGTTTCAGTACCATATGTCATCACTGGCAACACACACTGGTCAAAGACTTTCGTCTTGAGACACTGCGGAATATTGGACGAAAAGATGTGCCGTAGCTTCCCGAACGCTGCCCAGCCGAGTCGGATTCGACGATTAACGTGCTCTTTCTCGAAGTTGGACCTACCTAACTGGACAGTCTGTCCTAGGTATATGTAATCGTCTACAACTTCGAGCGTAAAGTGTCCGATTGTTAAGGGAGTTGGTGCGACATGGACATTTGACATGATCTTCGTCTTGTCCATGTTCATCCTTAGACCAACTCGCTCGGAGGTTTTACTGAGGTCATTGAGCATTGTACTTAAATCTTCCATGGTCTCAGCCAAGACTACTATATCGTCAGCAAACCGAAGGTGAGTGAGGTACTCGCCATGTATGTTGATGCCTAGCCTTCTCCAGTCCAGAGTCTTGAAAACATCCTCCAGTGCAGCGGAGAACAGTTTAGGAGAAATAACATCTCCTTGCCTGACTCCCCGCTCCAATGGGATAGGCTTCGAGCTCTGGTCCTGGAGTCGGACTGACATAGTGGCGTTCTCGTACAAACACTTCAGCACTTCGATATAGCGGTAGTCCACTTGGCACCGCTGGAGAGATTGTAGTACAGCCCAGGTTTCGATCGAATCGAAGGCTTTCTCGTAGTCTACGAACGCTAAACAGAGGGGCAGGTTATACTCCTCAGTCTTCTGTATAACCTGACGGAGCGTATGGATGTGGTCTACGGTGCTAAAGCCTCTTCGGAAACCGGCTTGTTCGGGAGGCTGGAAGTCATCTAGCCTGCGTGCGAGACGGTTCGTAATGACTCTTGAAAACAGCTTATAGACATGGCTCAGAAGTGAGATGGGTCGGTAGTTCTTCAGTAAGGAGTTGTCACCCTTTTTGAAGAACAGGACCACCACACCTCTGTTTTTTGTTGCACCGTCGGGACTCATCCAGGTCCACTTCCTGTGCTCGCGTTTCTTGAAGAAGGAGTTCATCATGTAGAGTCCCTCCTTCTCCAAGAAACCAGCCAGTAGTTGGCCCCGGTGGTTCCGACTTCCAACTCCAAATTGCCCCACTTTCAGTTCTTCACCATCTCTCTTGCCCAGTTTCGCGTTGAAATCCCCCATAACAACGGTGAAGTAGGTTTTGGAACTATGCATGACTTTTGATATATCCTCATACATAGCCTCCACCTCGTCGTCGGAGTGTGCCGAGGTCGGCGCGTACACCTGTATGACCGTCAACGAGTACCTCTTGGATACTCTGAGTATAAGGTACGCCACCCTGGCCGACACACTCTCAATCTTCACCACGTTGTTCACGAGGGATTTGTGGACGATAAACCCGACACCTCCCTGGGTCTATTGGTCGCCCTCCCGGAAATAGAGCAAGTTGCCGGACTTCAGGGTTATCGTGTCCTCCCCCTCTCTTCGGACTTCAGATAACCCTACGATATCCCAACGCAACTTGCTCAATCCTTCCTCCAGTTCCGCTACCTTTTCGTCGGTCCGCAGTGTTCGTGTGTTATATGTTGCCAGGGCCAGGAGTCGTCGGTGGTGGTAGCCGGATCTTTGCCGGAGATTCTTCGCACCCCTGACCCCGCTAGTACCCTGGCCGCTACCAAAGCCAGGGCACTGGGGGTCGCCGGAACCTCGGGGCCGTGGCCTGTTTGTATCTGTCATAGGGGGTAATTGCCATAATCACCACGCTTGGCATGCGGGTTGGCGATCGCAGTGTCTCCACCGCACTCCAGGGATGCTGCTGCCCATCCCCCGGTGGTCTTGGTCGTAGTTTTAGGACATACCCGGGTCCTTAAAAACCCTTAAAAACGAAACTAATGACTAGTTATGGAGAATAGATAATAATCGGAAATATTATTGAGTATAATAAGGAATATGTGTATCTCGGGCAGATAGTATCACCCAGAAGCATAAAACTTGAAGATAGAGTCAAGTTGTCCATTATTAAAACCAAATCAAAAAAGTGGGTTAAATAATAAAATATCTAAAATGGCGCTGGACCAGCCACATGATTAGACCAGACTTTGACAAATGGACAAAAGAAATTGTGGGATGGCATCCAAGAGGGGCAAGAGGAAATACGAGGGTAAAACTGAAAGTTTCGGGAATAGAAGAAAATATGCAGTATAAGTGAGTTTATTTATTTTTATTGTTTTTCAAAATATTCTCCTTTGTATTTCATGCACTTATGCATGCGTTCAAACCAGTCCATAAAGCACTTTTTGAACTCTGAAGTAGGGGTCGACAAAATGGCTATTTTATAGGCCTCCACTGCTTCTTCTGGCGTCTGAAACCGCTGACCACGCAGTTTGTCCTTGATTCTGGGGAATGTAAAAAAGTCGTTGGGACTTAAGTCAGGGCTATATGGAGGGTGGTCCAATATTTCGACTTTTTCACCGTCCAGGTACTCAGTTGTTGTCCGAGCGGTGTGTGGGCTGGCGTTGTCGTGGTGAAGGATGATGCGACGACTAGGGTTTGTTTTTCGGAGTTCAGCAAAGACGTTCGGCAAACAAATAGTGGTGTACCAATCAGCATTGACTGTTCTACGATCCTCAAGAGCCACAGTAGCTACGTGACCAGATTTAGAGATAAACGTAGCCACCATCTTCTTAGCCGTACTGCGAGAACGAACAACTTTTGTGGGTTTGAGCTCGTCTTCGAAGACCCATACTCGGGATTGGTTTTTAGTTTCAGGCTCATAAGCGTATATCCACGACTCGTCACCTGATACTATGCTAAAAACAGCATTTGAGCGTCCCTTGTTAAATCTTTTCAAAGTTTTGCGGCACCAATTGACACGGACTATTTTCTGCTCGTCAGACAATAGGTGAGGTATCCAACGGGAAAATAACTTTTTCACGCCTAATTCTTCTTTTAAAATAATTTGTATTTGACTCATTCCAATACCCAGGTGCTCTTGAATTTCCCGATATGTCACATGTCGGTCTTCATTTATCAGACGACGCACAACATCGACGTTTTCTTGCGTGACTGCCGATTTTGGTCGACCTTCACGCACTTCGTCGGTGAGGGATACACGGCCACGTTGAAATTCTGAATACCACCTGTATATTGTAGTCTTTGAAGGAGCTTCAATATTAAAAGCAGCAACCATCCACTCTTCACATTGTTTTTGTGTTAGTCCACTTTTAAAGTCATAATAAATCATAGCTCTGAAATTTTCACGGCACAATTCCATTTTAAGCAGTGACTCGACGACTTCAATAAACAATTGAAACCGAACCATACTTTTTTTTTTCTAAGTGGCCAGTGTGTTGAGATAAGGAAACTTCAGAGATTATAAAAAGGTATAATACATGTTAAAAATAAATTAATAAGTATTCGATTCCCGCCACTTTCAGTGCAAGCCTCGTACAAGAAAAAGAGGGAGAGAGTCAGATGATCTTAAAAATTGTAGGAGGTATCTGGCTGCAAAAAGCAAGGGATCGAAACAAATGCAAAGCTCTGGAAGAAGCCTTTGTTAAGAGACAAGTTGAGGTTGTCGATGGAGAATTAAAGTAGTAATAAAATCTTGTAACAAAATAAATAAAATGATATATAAGAAAAATGTAGCTTCAGCAATAAAGGCTATTTTTATTTATTTATTCTGGGTCTTTTGAAGACCCAAGAAGTGAACACGATCATACCATACTTAAATTACAGCAATATAAATCTCGACTTTTGTCATTATTTATAATTTTGCAACACTAGTTAAGGCATTTTTCGAAACTTAAGTTTTAAATATTTGTTTGCTCTTCTTTTAACCTTGAGTAAATAAATTACTACATGTAGATCTAATGTTTTAAGGATATTTTACTATTAATTGTAGTTTGTGCATAACTATAATTCGATTTCACTGGGTAAGAACTGGTCAAAGCTGGAGATGCCTCGAAAACGCCCTATTCAATGTCAAAATGGTCAAATCAAATGTCAAAGTCAGTCAGTGTGGCCGGGAAACCTTGTCAAAGCGGGCATATGTCAATCTTATCCCGAATGTATTTTTCTTGTCGCGTCCGCTTAGAGTCTCGCGTAAACAGTGAAAACCGTGGCTCTCAGCCTGGCTAGGCCATGGCAGTGACTCGGCGAGCGCGTCGCCGACCTTTAACGAACCAGTGATAAATTCTATTCTATTCTAATTCATAAACAGCCATGGAAATCGTGGACATAGAAGAATGCCAGCCAGATCCGACGGTGACGACGAGAAAGAGAAGTTTGTGGGCTAAAATTAACAACCGGACAACGTACAGCTACCTGTTCAACATAGTGATATCAATATTATTGCTAACGTGTCTCGTTTTAATACTGTACTTCTTTAAAGAGTATTTGTACGCGATTCTAGTGTGGGTGGACGAGCAGGACCCTTGGATAATATTCCTGTTGTTCATGGGGCTGTTCCTGATCGTGAGTTTCCCGGTGACGATCGGGTACCTGGTGTTGATCATCACCAGCGGCTACTTGTTCGGTATCCTGAAGGGGCTGGGCACGGTGGTGGTGAGCGCCAACTTCGGCGTGGCGGTGGCGCACTGGACGCTCAAGGCGCTGCGCGCGCACCTGCCGCTGGACCGGCTGCTGAAGACCGACACGGCGCGCGCGCTGCTCAAGGTCATCGCCGGCCCGCAGGCCTTCAAGATCGTCTTCTTCGCTAGACTCACGCCCATACCGTTTGGACTGCAGAACACTATATTTGCCGTGAGTATGCTTTCTATTATGTTTCTATGATCTTAACAGTGGGATCTGTGCTAAGCAAACTAGATTTAGACATATCAGCGACAGCCTGTCTATAACAAAGTAATAATAATATGACATTGGAAAGAGTAGGCAATAACTAGAGTAAACCAGTTTCGAACAGATTCATTATCACATCCATCTCACATAGCAATCTTTATCTTCTTTAAAGTTGCCTCTGTTTGACTCTTGTTATTGTTAGTTTGGCTGCAAGATAAGTATTATTTGACGACCTGTTTAGCCTAGTTGGTAGTGACTCTGCCTCCGAAGCTAGGGGTCCCGGGTTCGAATCCCGGCCAGGGCATTTATTTGTGCATTTATCACGGATATTTGTTCTTGGGTCTTGGATGTTTTCTATGTATTTAAGTATGTATTTATCTATATAAGTATGTATATTGTCGTCTAGTACCCATAGTACAAGCTTTGCTTAGTTTGGGACTAGGTCGATTTGTGTAAGATTGTCCCCCAATATTTATTTATTTATAACAATGGATGAGCATGTCAAAAGTGTAGGTATTCATCATTATGTGAATAACTTATTTGTATAATAAATAATTATGTAGTTTTCTTAACCTAGATTCTTGATTATCTTGATCAACTATCCTCCTTGATTCTGTATTATGTGGAGACTACGGCTGTGACACCCTGGAGTACACAATTTGTTAATGCACCTATTCTGTATCCAGAACTTAGGGCACAGAAAAGTATAATAGTATTACATTACATACTTTACAGTACATATGGTGCTACTATACCGCATGAGTGCGGTGATCAGCAGATTACATGCATATGTCGAAACTTTAAAGAGCCATATGTACTGTAAAACATTGTATGATACATGTGCAAGCAGGTAATTCGTGACTCGTGTCGATTTAAAACATTCTCTTCAGTCGTGTTTCAATTTATCACCACTCGGTGCGAATTTACTGTTCTCTGCACTTCTATCGTAATGTACTATAGGGACACTTTCTTGACTGAGACTATACTTTTAGGTTGATAATAAGTGTACCTAAGTCTATTCTACTGAAATTGCTGCTTTACAAAACTGTTCTTTTTCTGAAAAGAGTTCTAAATGCTATTCTCTTGCATAATGCCAGCTCAAACTGAAATGTTAAAGGTTGTATGATAATATTTTTAATTTTATTTTTTATTTTTTTATTTTTTAAATCAGTGTTAAGGAGGATGCTATTTTAGGCACTTTAAAATACTTCCCTCGCTGGAAAGATTCTCGGTCTTGATAACAAGTGGTGATGAGGAAGGGGTTGTTTGTGGCTGTTACTTGGAAACTAATTTGTAATTTAACATTTAATTTATATTTTTAGTAACAATATACATTGCATTTCAACATCAACATAATAATATAAAAATGTAAAGAGTACAATTATTTAAACAGTTACATACTTACTAAATATTAATAAGTACATCACAATAATCATTATCATGATATAACCTACCTTAAGACAAATAACGAGAATAATAAATACATCTCAAATCATACAGACAATAAGTAGATAAATAAGTAGTGTGGTGGTAGTAGTAGTAGATATTACTCCGTTTTCATTCCAATTATGTGTACATATTGCCATAAAATGCAAGTTTTAATTTAAAGCGAGGTACAGAAAATAGGTATTTCAAATGATTGTGAGTTTTTATGTGTGTAATCTTAAAACACACAAAACATTACAATTTTGACAACTTATGATTTTTTTTTGTTGATGCTAGTGATTGTTGCTGATTGTTCAGATGTCATATTCATTAATATAGTTTTAGAGAGTTAGGCATGACAAGGAGCACTAGAAGCATACTTGTAGAATAAACATTTTGGCAGGCCCACAAACAATAACATGCCAAGATTGGCCCCCTAACGAGAATACATATTAGTGCTATACTTTTATTTATTTAGTGATTGATTATACAGAATATACAGGAAGGGGCTAGAAAGCCTGCAAAATAACCCACTCAAAATTATGTCAACTGATGAATTGTCAGTATCAAGTTATTTCGAGTATTTTAGTAGGTAAGGTATGTCTATCTTATTTGCAACTGTAGGCAAGTGATCATGGGGCAATTCTGGTGTATCAGATATTGCATGTGAATTAAGACTGAGAATCTTTATGAAAATGAAGAAGAATCTTTATTTCTCTTAGGCAACTGGCATAACAAATGGAAACAATGTGTACCTAAAACATTAAGGTTCTTGAATATCCGTCGCTACGAGTGAAACTCACGATAGCTCAGTTGGTTAGAGCAGCGCACGCAATGCGGGGTTCGCGGGTTTAAATCCCGCTCGTAGTGAAAGGTGAAAATGATTGCAAATGATGTTTGCCTGTCGAGTGCGGTTACATTACAACATTTACAACTACAACGGCGACATACCTATACGGAACCTGAATAATGAACGGAACCGAAAGAGCGCCGAACATTCGACACCCCATTTATCACATTGAACAAATTATAGCCGCGATATAAATAATGGCTCCGTTGCCATTAAATTGTTAAACTTAATGCCCTTCATATTGCCCGTAATCATTAGCTTTCGCTTGCGTACGCGGTATTCAGAAGAGTTGCCTTCGCAAGGGCCGTAGTTTTAGGTCAAAGGGATTATTCATTATTTCAATGAGGGTTTAGTAAGGGTCGGAGGAGAGGAGTGGTTTTAAGAGTTTAAGTCACATTCACTGCTACTTTCAAGAATGGTTTTCAATCCACTGGGATTTTCAAAATAAATACTTAAGTCCGATATATTATAATTTATAATCATCATCATTATATCAGCCAAAGGACGTCCGCTGCTGGATATACTACAATGACCGCTGGATGCGGGTGGCGCAGGACCGGTGGCGGACTCCCGCGACCTTTATCAAATCATCAGTCCACTTTTTATGACTGAATGCTGATATCTCACCAACGGTTGACTTAAATGGAAAAGTGTTCTATAAACCCTCTATATCATTTTTAAAGGCCTATCTACAGATACCCCATACGCCTATGTGCATTGAAACTTTTTTTCATCCGTCGCTTACACAGGGTTCCGGTTTCGCCAATTGGCTACGTAACGCTGTTCGTAAACGACACAGTTCCATGTTTTCCCAATCTATATTAATAATTTCGTGCAGGGGTACGGTAGACCCGAACGAGACCTGTCTCAAATTGAAGAACGTATAAAAATAACGATTTTTGAGTTGAACATATGTATCCGCAAAATTCGGATTGTCGCGTATTTTGCATTTAAAAGTGTTAATTTGATGTCAAAACGTCGGCCATATTGCCCACAGACTATATTGCTATAGCTACGTTCGAAAATCGTGAACTATTTTTGCGTCCGGTATGTTGGCCAGGTTGCTGGGCTGCGTTCTGGGTGATGGGCCATCATCGCCCATTGTGTGGATTCGGCTAGCCGCGTCTGCAGCGTTTTGTTTTTGTAGTTTTCCAGCGTTCTATACACCTATCAGCCTAGCTAGCACGATAACTTATACCGTCACGTTATATGGGCGAAATGTATTAAAACGTCACATAAAACGTAACGGCATAATCTATCGTGCTAGCTAGACTGATTGTCACAACAACCGCCTTCAGAGCGAATGTATGGGGCCTGTTACATGGATTCATATCACGATAAGTATCACGTGAATATTAAAGCAGAATCCATACAAATTTGAAAACTGCGATAATATTGACACCCCAGTATTGTGATAATATTAATCGTGTAAAGGACACCACTTGAATGTTTGCTGAGTCTGTCCGCCATCTTAAAGCTGCGTCTCTATTTTGTTTGTGACATACTACTAGGTGACTTATGGCTTTTAAACGTCTAGCAAAATTCTATCCCTATCTCGCTCTATCTTATAACTTAGTGGTACTGGGGGACTACTCCGAAATTCGAAATCCGAACTTCGTATGGTGCCGTCCCTTTCACTCATATAGTCTATGACAGGAGAGTGAAAGAGACGGCACCATACGAAGTTAGGATTTTGAATTTCGGAGTAGACCCTTAACTCATGCCGTTCGCCGCGCTCGGACGTTAGAGGCGCTACTGCGAACCGAAAACGAAGTATCTGCCTCTCTCGCACATGTATATTCGAACGACAGAGAGGAAGATAGTTCGTTTTTGGTTCGCGGTAAGCCCTCAGGCGTCAACTTTAAAACGAATAGGGTATTTTACTATAAGAGAAATAAAATTCAAAATGTAATTTAAACTAGCCAAGTGCGTCGGAGTCGCACACTGAGGGTTCCTATTGATATTTTTGGTAAAATATACTTCATATTAAACATTATCACTTAATTTCAAGTTCATAGGTCGATGGGAAGCTAAAAAATTATATGTGTGACAGACAACACACGGAATGTTCTTTGACTTTCTTCGACCGTCCGCCACGCTCGGACTAAGGTGCTACCAACCGAAAACTAAATATATATGCCTCTCTGTCGCACTTGCATATTCGAGCGCGGAGAGGGAAATACTTCGTTTTCAGATCGTGGTAGGCCCTCTGGTCTGTCGGCTCCTATTCCTGGATGGTGCGCGTATCGGAATGTGAAATACCTTTGGCAAAACGGAACAAGTTGTTAAATAGCTTCCATTAATTGGAGAAAATATTACCAACTGTTATTATTATCACGTGAAACACTGAATATTGAAGCAACATCCATAGGGGCCTGTTACATGACGCTCATAGGTCGATGGGAAGTTAAAAAATTATATGTGTGATAGACAACACACGGAATGTTCTTTGACTTTCTTCGACCGTCCGCCGCGCTAGGACTAAGGTGCTACCAACCGAAAACTAAATATATATGCCTCTCTGTCGCACTTGCATATTTGAGCGCGGAGAGGGAAATACTTCGTTTTCAGATCGCGGTAGGCCCTCTGGTCTGACGGCTCCTATTTCTGGATGGTGCGCGTATCGGAATGTGAAATAAATACCTTTGGCAAAACGGAACAAGTTGTTAAATAGCTTCCATTAATTGGAGAAAATATTACCAACTGTTATTATTATCACGCGAAATACTGAATATTGAAGCAACATCCATAGGGGCCTGTTACATGGTTAATATTATCACGCGATATACTCATATCACAATCCGTATCACGTGCAATGAATATTGAAGAAAAATCCATACGATTTTGCAAACCACGATAATATTGACACACCAGTATTGTGATAATATTAAGCGTGTAACAGACCCCATACAATTTTAAAATTAAGTGTAAAGGGCCCCACTTAATAGAATTTGGCGGAGAATAGAGAGCTGCTACCGCGAAACGAAAACGAACGAACATCGTGTATTTCCCTCTGTGTCGCTCCATTTTAAGTTCGACAGAGAGGGAGATACACAAACTTCATTTGTTTTCGTTCGCGTTAGCAGCTCTGACTTCGCACCAAAAATACTAACTGGCACATCAATATTTAACAATTACACATCTGAACTGAATTTTAATGAACGATTATAATTTTAGCTATACAAATCAGTACTGATTACGGTGTCAACATTTTTATGTGCCTTTAAATACTACCCTTATAAAAATGCTTAGGATTAACTTGCAAAGATACTAGCCTTTGCCCGTGACGTCGTCAGCGTAATCTTTTACTCCCTATTCCATATGTTAATCCAGACTACAGACTATATTTCTATACGAAGTTTCATCATAATCCGTTGTTGTAAAGTTTTTATTTTATACATTTTTGTACACTATTTCTTTCGTCGTTTGCATAACTGTCACGAATAAATGTTTACTTTATTTCTTTCTTATTTATTTCACCCGAGCGAAGCCGGGTTTTCATCTAGTTAAGTAATAACACATCCACATCACTTATCAAATTTGTTTGATTTCGTGCTCAATTACGTCTGGCTGATATTCGTCGATGCGTGTCCAATTATTGTTATACTCACCAGTCCTCACACCGCACCACACGTCACTAATACAGCTTGGCCTCTGGATCCGTGTCAACTGTTTGTAGCCGGAGGTTAGGCTATACTGGTTGGCTGCTGTCGGGTGAATAGCAGCTGTAGGTCCGCGGGCGCCATTATCGGTCCGTGGAAGCATCAGCCGTAATGGGGTTAATTGGGCATCATGTCATGTGTCGTCGACTCGCTGAGCTTCACAGATGGATGGCTGTGGACGAGTAATGAAATTACATTAATGAAGTCATATATGTCAATTATAATTAAAAATTCGCGCCCTCATACTAGGTGCTCTTTACGAGTATGTATACATTGTCTGTGGTTGGTCTGTGGCATTTTCATCTTAATTTTATAAACCGAAACCCTGTCTGTAGTTTGTATGGATTTGTTTTACTGCTATAGGCTATATATCTACTGTGGCATAACATAAGAGTCCTCCTGTGGCAGACAAGGAAATGCTTAATACACACTCTCACACTCGCGCGCGTCCAAGCCATCTTATTAGATTTCTATTCTATCGAACCCTTTATGGCACCACTAACAATTTCGAACAACCATTATCATAATATTATTATAAGGAGTAATGTACAAGTAGAATAGCATAACAGTACGGATGATTAACCACCGGTTATGGCTGTCCGTCAATTTGCCGATACAGTATTCATATTTGTAATGGGCTCGTGTTTAGGCAGTGACGTCTGGAAAGCTGCAGCTGTCTGCGGCCTACTCCATTATATATTATACTTGGTTGGTACATCACACAAGTGGAAGCTATACTATTTCCATCCAATTTTAGTGTAGTGGTCATTAAGATATTAAGATGAAGATACATTATGATACGCACAAATCTTTTATGAAAATAGTAGGAATTGGTTTTCCTAGTTGAATGAACAGCAATATGCAACTTCAACTTTTTGTCAGTCGTTAAAGTCTGCAGAGCGTCGCTGATGTTGGTTGCATTGAACCGTTATCACTCCTGCTCAAGACTCAGCACAGAACCTTCCACCGCGACCGTGATCTACAACTACATGCCCTTATATATCCTTCATGGTAAACACTCAATGGAGTTCGTAGTACAAACGTTTTTGACTTCCTCGTGAGGAACTGCAGCCGATTTGCCCCTGATAATAAGTTGCGATCGGATCTCGGTCGAACGAAATAACCTTAATCATATGTCCCGCGGCACTCGCCCGTGAGTCAACCGCGTGTGTTTGATAAGCGATGATTGAATTAAATATTTATTTCAGGCACTTGGCTTCGATGCTGATTACATTGTTATATTGAAAGTACTGTATGGATAAAGTTGATAGGTATGTACACATATTGTGACGTAGCTAGAGTATAATAATATTAATAATGCCGGTAATTTGCGACTTCTCCCTACGCAGCCGAACGAAGGGTATTAAGAATACTTTGGGTATTAAGAATAACTTTCACTCTCATTTCATGCCTCGATTTCCGGAATTAATTATTAACAAGTCCTTCTCTAGGACTCAATCTATCAATAAATAAAATCTCGTAGGAATTGGTTAAATCGTGTATAATTTAACAAGATAACAAACGGACAGACTTACTTTCGTTTCGAATGGACGATATCGTGTTCGCCTTGCATTAGCTGTGTGAGTTTCCTCAATACGCTGGTACGCACGGGCGGCCGTGGCCGTGGGGAAGAGGAAATCCCGCGCGCATTATACGTTGGCCAGGCACGTCGGAAAACACACGCAATGTAACTCGTTTACACTGACCCGCCGGACTATGGCTCGGGCTGCACTCATCCAGAATCCCCAGAGCCTGCCAGGGATTCCGTTTCGAGGTGCATAAAGTTCGATTATATTTTTCTATTTGAACGGGAGACGACGGCACCTTGGTTTTGACGTTTGACGACTTTTGAATTAACCTGGCGACCCCGGGTCGCCAGGCTAAGACTCGGACTGCATAAATCCAGACTTCGTGGCCCTGCCTGGGATTCGCGATGTAGTTCGATTCTAATTTCGTGACAGACGGCACTATACTTTTTGTTGCTGACTTCTGTTTTCATACAGAATCTACGATTCTGCATTGTTATATACTATCACAGCAACATCGAAACGTTAACGCAAATCTGACAAGGTATATCTACCGCGAACCGAAAACGAAAATTGTTTTGAATTCTCCCTATCCATCGCACATGCAAATTCGAGTTCAATTCACAAACAAAAACTGGCAACCGTACTTGTCTTCTCGAAGATCTCACGGTTCGTAAATAAATGCCATACGATTAAATAAATAAATAAATTCGAGTGACAGAGAGGAGATACAGTAGGTCCTCAGCACCTATACCCTATCGATGTCGTCGGGAAATATCGCGTGCTTGCATCAAGGCGAATGCTACATGGAATCGTTCTGTATACTTTGTATAGCCGTATAGATGTATCTTCAGATAACAATCTAGCTATAGCGCGTATTCCAAATACATAAATATAAATAATGCAAGGCAGATATTCCCGTATCTGCGCACGTCTACAGATTTCCAATTCTACAGATTCCTATGTTTACATATTCCCAATTTTACAGATTCTTAAGTTTACATATGCCCAATTTTACAGATTCTCTAGTTTCCAGATTCCCAATACTACAGATTCTCATGTGTACATATTCCCAATTTTATAGATTCTCAAGTTTACAGATTCCCAATTCTACAGATTTGTAATTCTAAAAAAGTCCTAATATAGGTGATCTACAACGGCCCCAGGTTTAGGTAGGTTAGGTTCGTTACGTATCTTCAGATGCCCGAAGGGCAAACTGCGCAGAAATAGGAGCCCCGCGCGGGGCTCCGTCAATCGGAATCTGTAGAATTGGAATTCTGCAGAATTGGGAATCTGTAGAATTGGAATGGAAATCTGCAGAATTCAGAATCTGTAGAATTGGGAATCTGAAAAATTCGGAATCTGAAGAATTCAGAATCTGTGGAATTAGAAATCTGCAGAATTGGGAATCTGTAGAGAAGCGAATCTGTAATAGAAAACTGTAGAATTGGGAACAAACCCATATTCCGTTTATTCGATTGACTTAAAATATTTTGAACGCTGAGAGGTTCAAATTCGTAACAGGACATGTAATCTTGTAGTAATAGTACTTACCAGTGAATAGTAAACTAAGTAATTTTTAGGTATTTATTCATTCGGTTTTTCATTATCGTTCAGCACAGTTCGAGATCATCGACTATCATCATTAGTTAGTAGACAGGCGTTATCTGATGTTACCTTCGACCTGGACTCGAAGTTCTTGGCAGTATAGTAGAACTATTATATTGATCTGTGGTATAATCAACTAGAAGTTGAAGACAAACATGTATGCATTAACTTTTTCACTTTAGTATGTAATAAGTTTATGCGATAGGGTAAAGTTATCGGGGTATAACTACCCGTCTAAAGTGCCAAACATTTCTGAACGCCCTCTCGGCCTCTTTAAATCTTGTTGATATATATTGAACACTGTCCGCACGTATATTAATGACCGTGACTGCCATTTTATTACGATGATGGCTTTCTACGTGCGCAATGAAATTTTATGATATCATTAAAGATGTCCTTGGCTTCACGTCGTCTTCATTGCATACATACCTAGGTATTAGGTATTCATATTAGATTCTATACAGGGTGATTTCGGGGTCGTGGATCAAGAATAAGTTTTACGACTTGGTATCGGTACGCCATTTCAAAAAAAAAATTAGTGACACGAAATAAACGTATTTCTTTTTTAATTTATTTTGATGACAAAAATACAAAATCTAAAAAAAACATGGTTACCCTTCTCTCTTTGACGGATAGTATGGAGAGATGACAGTGGGGTAGGGTGACCAAGTTGTATGAAAAAGTATTATTTCCCATTAGAATTTGAAGAAAAAGAGAATTATTTGAGTTATAAACCGTCATACCAACTGTAATGTTGTCTACTTTGAATTCTTGACCATGTACAATCATTCCGGATCATGACCCCAAAATCACCCTATACCATCTACATCAAATCATTATGTTGAAAACATTATTAGAAGTAGTTTTTAGAAGTAGCTGCGGTGATGGTCGTATTTGATATTATTATAAGAACGGTGTATTAATTTATTAACCGGACCGCTGGTTCCTAAAATACCCTATTACTTTCCGATACCCACGCGACGCGAGTATAAAATTCAAGGATACTTTATAGATATAAAGTATTTTGGATCGTATTTAGGTAATCTAGCATAATGGAATGAATGCATACCTATATCATGCTTATAATGCATGCATGCTATTATTACTTTTAGGGTATTTATTTGAATGGGAGTAAATGTGTACAATGTTTAAATGGAGTAATACATTGTGCCACTCTTATCGAGCTGGTTGCTCCCAAAACACCCGACAAAGTGTGTCGTAATCGAGGCCAGGACCAATGCGTTTAATTCGAGATGCATTATATGCAACGAGCCGCAATTACTGCTCTCGAGGGCCAGAATTAACGGAGCTGGAGCTGTCTTCACAGCACATATGAAGTTATCCGTAGTTCAACTCGTGCAATGGAATGGGAAAGAAATGGAACTGAACCAGTTGAATCCATACAGACGGTTGGATGGTCGGTTAACTGTATTCTTGTTGTAGAGCGCCGATCACACGCCGCTATATCGTGAAAAAGTCTTGCCTATCCTTTCGATATTTAGTACAAACAGGTCGTGTCCAGCGATACATAAATTACCAGTTGACAACACTCGAATCGTGTAACGAGTCTAAACTAAGGCAACTTGTTAAGGTTATGTTATAGTTGCATGTCAAAGGAACATAAAGAAATCTGTATGCACGACAGTATTTAGATCGTATCCGACCGTTCTGACATGTCAATTGATGTCATTATACTAACCGGTACCTACCTACTACTGGGCACATTAAAATTAGATGTATATTACATATAGATATTATAGATTGTATATTCGGTGTGTTACACGACTTGCACCTGTTTGTCTTTCCATCCGAGTCCCAAAGGAGTAGTTTAGTAGATTAAAAAAAATCCACACCAATATACAGAGTGTAAATTCCGGCGTGACAAAGCTATGTTCTATCCTTATTAAATGCGAATGAAGGCCCTTGGGTAGATTAATTGACTTATTTTATAATGAAGATGTCTAATTTATTTACTCACTCGATGACATGATGACCACTTTTGAATATTACGAGTAATACAAATACAAATAATATACAACAAAAATAATAATATACAAATAATAGAGTCGTAAAGTGATAGACCGCTTTTTTAGTCGACTGTACGTACATCGATACGATGGCTTACCCCGAATTTGCAGGTCGTGTGCGCAATCCAACAAGAACCGGTACGATCGCGAACCGGCAGCCATTCGCAGCCTGAATTAGTTTTATTTGTCTACAAAGTGGCCACTGGCCCTGTGGCTCACTCTTGCTGTCTTGGAATATTTCAACTTCTCGGTACATACCGTTTATGTGTGTGTAGTCAGAAATATCGTTGAAGACAAAGGAGTTAAAAATATGAAAAGACTTTTATTTATGTCGTAGTATGAACAGTCTTTCCTTTTGCTGCCAAGCCCATGTGTATTTTGTATACACCGTGTTTACTTATTAATTTGGCTTCTTTAAGATATTGATGTGCGGTTGTGTAGGTACAATTTAGGAATGAAGTCGGGACAGTAACTAAAAATCTTGAAAAATATCTGTAACTATACATATAAGTGTTTTCAGACTGTCCGATTTGCTATCCAAATCAATTGACGGAATGCGGACTTTGAAAACCCCATCCAGTAGAAGTCGTTTATCACGGCAATATTAAATTAAGCACTTCAACACTCTATTAATACTCTTCTGATTATAATTATATGGCAGTACAAACATTGCAGATAAGTTATTAACGTCCGATAGTACGAGTAGTGTAGTGCACGGGGGCGTTTGTTTACGTTGTCCTCGTCATCAACTCTACGTTATCTGTCAACCTGTCAAGCGCTCACACGCTATAATAGCGAGCTTCCGCCGTCGCCGTCGCGGCGCGAGCGCGCTTCTCAAGTTTCTCAACTCACATCATAATCAGGGATGTAACGGAAGTGGTTTTAACGGAAGCAGAAGCGGAAACGGATGTTTAAAATTTAGTTTAACGGATGCGAAAGCGGAAGCGGAAACAGAAGCAGAAGCGGAGCTTAAGGGCAGGTCCGTTGAAAAATAATAATCTAAATATTAATAATTTTTATTTTAGCATTAAAAATGTGAGACCTTTTAGGTTTAAAAAAATTAAAAAACATAAAATTTTACCTAGTAGGTAATACAGTGATTAGGTTTTCATAGAATCAAGACAAATCATCAGGCTTTGACATTACAAGGAAACTATTACCTATTAAAAATAAAAAAGAGCATTACCTAGAACTTTAAGGTATTAAGAAAATAAAAATATATTTTTTGCTTATTAAAAAACAAAAATTGCACTTTTGAATTGTACCGGGATATTACTTTTGGTTACCTACATCAAAGGAGGAATAAAATTAGTTTGATTGTAATCATAAAACACTTAATCGTGTTATTACCATAATGTAACATAAGTATCATTGCTTAACTAAAGAACATAACACTTAAGACACTTACTTTTACCTAAAGAAAGTTTGTTTTCAATGTTAGTTTAGTAGGCAGTAGGCACCTACATAACAAATGTACTTAAGTCAATTGGAGTGATTCTAAAAGTAGTAAATTGTATTTTATAAACAAAAGCTTCGCCGCCTTGTCTCCCTGCAGTCTGTTTCTAAGTGGATCATATATAAGGCCTGCACCACTGAAAAGTTGCTCGCTCGCCACGGAACCTGGCGGGCACGACAAATATTGGCGCGCAATGGCATGTAGCGATTGATATTTAGTACTAGTTTTCCACCACAACAGTGGGTCCTCATTCATGGGAATGCGTTTCTCTCGGTTGTACTCATTAATTAACCCCTTAAATATCATAAATTTGTCCCCACCACCATCATATCAGCCCTAGGACGTCCGATGCTGGACATAGGCCTCCCCCAATTTCATGGGGGGTAAATGCCATAATCGCCACGCTTGGCATGCGGGTTGGCGATCGCAGTATCTCCACCGCACTCTAGGAATGCTGCTGCCCATTCCCCGGTGGTCTTGGTCGTAGTTTTAGGACATACCCGGGTCCCACTGCCGCGCTAAGCTTTGACATCCGCTATGACTTCCGCATCAAAAATAGCAGAAACGGATGCGATGCGGAAGTGTAAATTCAAGCGGAACTTCCGCATTTGCGGAAGCAGAAGCAGAACTCTGTTACATCCCTGATCATAATGTACTCATCTCCCCACTCTTCTAGTGTCACTCGATACCGATTCGTAAATAAATATGCGTACTCGGAGGTCAGACTATGCCGGTTTCAGCGGGTTGCGATGTGCTGAATGCCCAGGCGGCATCGGCACAAACGTTGACACCGCGCGATGTGCTTTTCTGCAATTCGCCGTCGATAAATCGTAACACTACTCTCGCGCTTTGTACACATACTCCAAATAATTGTTTAAACGGGTCTAAAGCGATATCAATTTACTAGCATTTGCCCGCGGCTTCGCCCGCGTACTAAGCGAAATTTTTAACTGTTTAAAAAAACAGGTTCTTATGTTTGGCCACGATTATCTCGCGTTTGGCTGAACCGATTTAGATGCGGTCTCCAGAAAAGTAGTTGTTACATTCCGGGGTTTCGCTATACGAAGTTTGGTGTTGTGATTCATTAACAGATGAACAGATAAAAAGTCAGTATACATTCTGAGAACCGGCAAACTGTTGAATTTCATTTGATTTTGGCAAAAATAAGGATCGAAAACTATTATCATACATTTCCGAGAGGCCGAAGGGGAAAGGGCCGATGAAATAAAAGCATGTCTTAAATGGCCCTTAGTAAAAGTATCTGTGTACTACAGTAACACCAATAGGTCTGTAAACGACCTAACAGCGCGCAGTGGCCATAAACTCTGGTCCTTTGAAGTACAGAAATACGGCTAATTCAATATCATGTGTAACATTTATTTTTCCTACAATTAAATTTATTAGGTAGGTTTTGCCAGTTACCATTGGAGCATCCAAAAAGAAAATTTGGCCTCACTTCCATTCGCACTCCTTACTGTCAGTCTGTCTGTTACAACCAAGTTGCTTTTACTGGACCTATTGAATTGCAATTTGGCACAAACTATCAAGAATTTAGAGTGCTCATGGCCCAACGGCACCCGCCTACCGCGTGCGGTGTGCGAGGTTAAGCAATGTGGGCGCAGGTCAGATCTTGGATGGGTGACCGCTTTGAGTGGTTACTAACTGACTCTCGTGCTTTGAAAGGCACGCTAAGCCGTTGATCCCGGCTGCAATCGTTAAGCCAAGTTAGAGGCCTTCGAGCGGCTTGCGAACTTCTAACAGTCAAGTTGCCCACTCACTTGACAAAGGGGGGTCGAAGTTGCACCGCGTCCGTAGGGAGTACCCACCGTTACCATACACAGAACCCCTGGGTGGTGCTAAAAGTGCAACAAAAACTGGCAACCGTACTAGTCTTCTCGAAAATCGCACGGTTCGTAAATAAATGCCATACGATTAAAAAAAAATTGAAGGTTGATTTAAATGGAAAAAATATCGAAACCTCTATGTCGTTTGTTAAAAGCAAATCCATAGATACCCCACACGCCTATATAGTAACATTAAACTTTTTTGCATACAGGTATGAATGGAGTGCCAAATTTTACCACAGATTCGTATTAAGAGACTTCTCGGATGCTCAGATATCGATTTTGAACGAAATCGGGACGAAAAAAAAGGAAATCAATATGGCCGCCACTTTCACAAATTTTACCTCGGATTCGTATTAAGAGACCTCTCGGACACTCAGATATCGATTTTGAACGAAACCGGGACGAAAATGAAGAAAATCAATAAGGCCGCCACTTTTTTCAAATTTTACCTCAAATTCGTATTAGGGGACCTCTCGGACGCTCAGATATCGATTTTGAACGAAATCGGGTTGGAAATGAAGAAAATCAATATGGCTGCCACTTTTTCCAAAGTTTACCTCGGATTCATATTAAGAGACCTCTCGGACGCTCAGATATCAATTTTGAACGAAATTGGGACGGAAATGAAGAAAATCAATATGCCGCCACTTTTTCCAAATTTTACCTCGGATTCGTATTAAGAATTCTCTCGGACGCTCAGATATCGATTTTGAACGAAATCTGGACGGAAATGATAAAAATGAATATGGCCGCCACTTTTTCTAAATTATACCTCGGATTCGTATTACGAGACCTCTCGGACGCTCAGATATCGATGCTATGATTTAACCTGTAAACTGTGTCCTTGGAGTTACGTCGGAAATCGAGAAAAACAGGTTATACAACCTGTTACAATGTTACAATGATTTTTGATATTAACTGTATAAACACTAAATGAGAAAATACTACAACACGACCCAGTTATTTGATTCAAGAGGAGACTCCGGGCCAGTCCGGCGCGTGCAGCCGTGCACCTGTCATCCGGATTTATGCAAGTTTAGTTCAGTTTCAGTACAAAATTATGCGTGCCCTTCCATACATGTACCATTAATACCACCTAACTGTATGGCATTATGCTGCTAGCAGTGCTATATGTATAACTTACAAAGCATAGGTACCTACTCACTTTAAATTCGGCATATTTTTTAACTACGTAATCTTTGTTGAGCCCATGTATATTGATATAAGGGTTCGTTATATTGACAGCTGGAGAGATATGCAGCTCCCTCCCTCTCAGCGTATCCTCGGGAGCTCTGAGTGCCTACCGCGAACTTCGAAAATCGAACTTCGTCTCGTGCCGTCCCTTTCACTCTCGTGTTATACACTATATGACGGAAAGGGACGGTACGATACGAAGTTCGATTTTAGAAGTTCGCGGTAGGCATTCTGGCGACCTTACTCACCGCCAGGAACACCACCACACACCTAAGAAGCAATTAAGTAGTGTTATTATAGCTGCGGGCTTCTGTAAGGAGGTACAAGTTGGGCTACTCCAAATATCAAGATGACGTTCCGCTGTGCCCTACCTCTCTTATATAGGTTTAATTAACCAGATGTGTTTCTAGATATTGATCGTGTGTAAATGGATAAATTGTCAGATCTTATTGAAGGCCATCATTATCAGTAAATAGTTTCGAGGTTCGCCGATTTTAAATTGGAACAGCTCCCTCGATACAAACAATGCAATTCAGCTACGTAACAGTTTCAAACGAGACTAAAAATAGGCAAGATTTAACGATAAGCCGCTATTCTGGGTCAGCGCAGCGTCGGCCGCGGATCGCGAGGTGCCGAACCATGCACAGTCAGCGTCAGAAGTAAAGAAAAGGTCAAAACTCAAAAGCCCTTAGTCCGTTTTAATGCAGACTTGACAGTTTTGATCTCACGGCGCGACGCCTATTTCCGTAAGTTACGGGCCTGCCTGCACTACGCAAGACTGCACTAGGCACGAAGGTTAGAAAAAAACTAAAATAAAAACAAGGTGCAAATACATAAAAATAAATAGTTATAGGTTCCAACAATGACCGATACACAGGAGCACAAGTCATTGTGAAATCCGGATTGTCAAATCCGGAAAATGTTATAAAGTCCCTTCCATTCCGGTAAAAGGGCAAATAAGAAATCTATAACTGGTGAAATGGTGATAAATCTGATTTTTATTAAGGGTCTTTCTGCAACCCTAGTCAATGTATAACGGAATTCACGTCAAGATGTAGGAGATTTTCTTCTTCTTTATAGTGTCGTCTTTAGTTGAAAAAATATAAGACGTCATCTCGCTCATATTTGGAGCAGACCAACTGAGAGGAAGTACCTCCTTACTGAACACTGCAGCCATAATAACACCACTACTTGCTCCTTAGGTATGTGGTGCTTGGGCGCCCTGATGTAGCCGGGGTATAGAATACGGCTACGGTATCCTCTGCCTGTCGCAGAAGGCGACTAAAAGGGGGTCCTTGGGGTCGAAGACGGTCACAGTTGGGGGCGATCGCCTATGAAAGCAGATGGTGGGACCCACAGACTCTAGGGCGGCACTGGTGCGTTCCGAAAGAGATCCCAGAGCCACCCGTAATGAGTTGAGGAGGACGATTGGGGGGTTTTTAGTCGGTGCAAGTCCGACATAACCACCGCACTGTCCCCGCGGTGCGGTGGTATCCATAAAGGATTTTCCCCCCGGAAAATGCTTATCCCTTGTGGTGAGTAAGGTCGCGAGGCTCCCGAGAATACGCTGTGTTGAGAGTGAGGGACCTGGATCATGCATATGGCTCCAGCTGCAACACACCAAATCTCCAAGTCAATAAAGGGTCGGTAACGCGCTTGTGATGCTTCTGGAGTCGCAAGAAACCATAGGCGACGGTGTTTGCTTACCATCAGGCAGGCCGTTAGCCTGTTTGCCACCGTCGTTTTATTAAAAAAAAACGTTTAGCTTATAGATCAATCACACATACAAAATTTATAATTCTTGTTTTTTTTAATCGAGTAGGCATAGTAATCAAAATGGTAATGGTAATAGAATAGGAGTAGTAATGAAAAGTAGTAAATAAAATTCATCAAACATCGAGTACGGTTTGCGTCTCGGTCGATCATACTCTTACTTTTGTTTGCATTTTTGCACGTGACGTGACGCATTTCGCGGAAAACATGCTACTAATATTTTGGCTGTTTACAAAGGACAAGGCGATGATCGCATACCATCATACCAACATTACTACAGAACGCTTGTTTTTCAGCAACGCGAAAATTTCAGGCCGTCGTGGCGCATGTTTTAGAAATTCCACATTACACGTTAATAAACAAACAGCAGGGTGTTCTGAAAGGCCGACGAGTACAGTCTGGAATGCAGTGGCAAATACGACTCTATTTTTTGGTGCTACAGTTGAAACGGGAAGTAGACATAACGTCATGTTGTCTAAATATTTTATTTAGCAGGCGCGCCGAATAAACCGTGGAATGTTAATTCATAGTGTTAAAAGTTTAAAATATTTTGGAGCATAGAAATGAATACTGAAGGCTGAGTTTGGTGCTATAGATTAATCGACCATTATTACCGACGACTTCTTAGCGGTAAATCGCGCGTCCATACGTGAGGTGTCTATGGCCCATCACGCATCCAAAACTCCTTGTGAAGCGACTGCCTTGGAAGCGCTGAGGGCACTAATTCGCGGCCGATACGCGTCGCGAGACCACGCCACGTTCACGGCTGTAATTCGCTTATAATCTGTTTGCTTTCTTGCTATTCGGAACGAACTTGACAGTCGTGCCGAATTCCGTGAAATGGGACAGGTTATGAACGAGCTAGTTGGTCGAACGCTGATTTCCATTTTTATAGGCACACACAGAATTCATTGTGCCAGGTTTTGGCCGCTCGTTCCCAAATAGTTATGATCAATTTTAAAAATAGCCTTTGTATGCCACTTCATCTGCGTAAACTCCCAATTTACCCCAGGGAATGATAAAACTGTTCTCAAAACTTCAAAAGTGAAATATTAGAATACTGCGGATGGGGCCTTTGTATTTATTAGGCTTTTAAATTTTATGTTCCATGCGCAAATACACGCTTTGCGGTTATTTTCTTAAAATCGTTTTCCAGGTCGCGATTTTGTACATTCGCATAATGTTCCACTTTTGTTCTCAACAGATCAAAAGTAGTGGCGCACGTCTACAGATTCCTATTTCTACAGGATCTCATGTTTACATAATCCCAATTCTACAGATTCTCATGTTTACATATTCCCAATTTTTCAGATTTCCAATTCTACAGATTCTCATGTTTACGTATTCCCAATTTTACAGATTCTCAAGTTTACAAATTTCCAATTCTACAGATTTGTAATTCTAAAAAAAACCGGCCAAGTGCGAATCGGACTCGCGCACCGAGGGTTCCGTAAAAATATTTTTATTATACATATGATGTAACTAAAAATTTACGGTTTTCGCATTATATCTGTGCTATAAGACGTTGCTTCGTATCAAATTTCAAGATTCTGAGATCACGGGAAGTACCCTATAGGTTTTGATTACCTTGCGAGTGTCGAAAATTTTTTGCCTGTA
Organism: Notocelia uddmanniana; assembly: GCA_905163555.1. Lineage (NCBI taxonomy): Eukaryota > Metazoa > Arthropoda > Insecta > Lepidoptera > Tortricidae > Notocelia > Notocelia uddmanniana. The sequence goes on along the minus strand of LR991064.1, from coordinate 28,636,509 downwards.
TCTTTTGATTGCGTTGGCTTAGAAGTTAGATTTTTTCACAGCTCCAAGAGACATTTGTAGCGCTTACTCTGAGTAATCGTACAAAACTTCGAAATCCCATTAACTCGAAGGGAACGTACGGGTTCTGTTTTTGTTGTCTTGCAAGAATTACAGTATTTCGGCCGCTTTACTCGCGTTCATGCAACTCCAACTGCCGGAGTTCCACTGCGGATGTGGGACTCGCGCACCGTAGCCTGGGAAGGCCGAATAACTAAAACAAACCTTTTAAACTAATGAATAATCGCGTAAAGCCATTGATATTCGTACACTGTAAGTTTACACTTTCTGACATCTGTCAAGTCACTGACAGTGACGTTGACAGCGGTCCGAAATGTGCGATCGGTTCATTGGATTTGTCGCTCGTCGAGAGTGTTAGCGTTTATGTATGGCGACTTGAGATGGCGATTAATTTCGGTAAATTGTACATTCGATTTAATTCAAGTGGCTTCGCGATTTGAAGACTACTGAAACCGCGTCATCGAATTATAACAGCTTTCTTTAACTCCAATGTCCGGTGGACCAGAGACAAAAGTGTGGAATGTCAAGGAGAAAAAAATAGTAGAGGCGTGGGAGATCGATGGTTTTTTTTGGCCCTGGATCGTAGCGTAGCGGCGACTGGACGCGCTCTCAAGGTTTTTCTTTTGATTATTGCCATAACTCGTGAATACACTTAGTAATAAGGTGGAAAGGCAGTGTGTGCTACGCGTGGCAGTGGCCGCTAGTGGTGGCGGCATTGTGCGCCCGGACAAGATGATGTCCGGCGCGGGAGTGCTGGCGGTGCGATACCGATCGAACCTGCGCCGGCGCCTGCAACCGATTCGTGATATTTTCTTCTCCACGACGAGCGTTCCGCGCCGAGCATTGCGGCGAATACTTGGACGGCGGTGTTCTGGTGCGCCCGCGGCTCCCCCTCGTAGGATACTGCACGCGCAGTAAGTGAGGTGGAGGCCACGTGATGCCTCGCGGCTCCACCCATGCCAAGAGGGTGCGCGCTCGCGGCCGCACAGTCGCTGCTGCTACCAAGCGCCGTCCGACAGCAGCGGGATTTGCGGATTCTCCGAGGCGGTAACATCGTCGTCATGGACCGAGTATAAGTGAGTGACGTTCGAACTTTTCTTTTAACGTAATGGCCCTAAGAGTCCCGTCCACAGCGTCGTAGCTGTCTCGCGCACGCGTCTAGTTTTAACGTTTAGTATTAACGGCGAGATGGATCCTCTCTGCACTTAATTTAATTACCCTTTTCCGGGGTTGTAACATAACAATGTGTCGGCCTCGCGCCATGTTACGCGGCATATTTTGTTGATAGCCAATATAGGGTCTTTAAATAGTATTTCTTTGGTTTGATTTCGCCAGCCAACTAACCCCCCTGTGTGTTGATAAAGAACGGCCTTTGAAACAGAAGCCCAGTCTTCTCGGAGGGTTTTATCCGGCAAACTCTAGCTGTTCTGCTTAGTAAGTATTAGTAAATATTATTGTAGCCTGTCATTACTTTTTGGGTGGACACACACACATCACCCACACCCTTTTACACGCTACACAGTAGACTTGAGTATTTGATAAAAATTTCAGCTTGATACCTCCACGCGTTCCGGAGAAAAAGGGTCTTGACAGACAGACAGACTGACGGACGGACGGACGAACGGACAACAAACAGATCATATAAGGGTTCCGTTTTTTCCTTTCAAGGTACGGAACCCTAAAATGTCCTATTATAGGTGATCTACAGCGGCGCCAGGTCTAGGTAGGTTAGGTTCGTTAGGTATCTTCAAATGCCCGAAGGGCAAACTGCGCAGAAACAGGAGCCCCGCGAAGCAAGGCTTCATCAATCGGAATCTGCAGAATTGGAAATCTGCATAATGCAGAATCTGTAGACTTGGGAATCTGAAGAATTGCAAATCTGTAGAATTGGAAATCTGCAGAATTATTCTGCAGATTGCATTTATGCATTCATTTTATTCTGCTTTTTAAGGCACGAGTGAATAGGCATCTTCTGGGTGAGCTCGCTTCATCGTCGGCCTCATCTTTGCCCCCTGGCTAGATGCTGGCCAAGAGCAATCCCATTTTTAATAAATAAATTGGGAATCTGTAGAATGAAAATCGGTAGAGAAGCGAATTTGTAATGGAAATCGGAGAATTGGGAATAAACCAGATCAAATGGTTGATTGTTAAAATATGCGACTTGAGAAAATCGCTGGTCTTAAATAAAATAACCAGGAAAATAATCGAGTAAAAGTGTATGGTAAATTTTGCGAATGGATAGTTGCTTGTGGTAAAATTCGATGAGCGGGCATAACCGCAAACACTTCCTTATCCCTTAGCTGAGTCAGTTGATAAAAACATTATGCCTATGTTTAAATTGTTTTACTAGGAGACTTGGCAAATGACGATAAGTGAAAGTACCGCAGTACGGTGTTTGCTAACTGATAGGTACCTAGTGTACCTGCACCTACTGATTACACGATGAAAGACTAACAAGATTAGTGTGTTTGTCTGTCGGCGGCGGCGTCACCAAGCGTCACCCAGGCGTTTAATGATAGAAGTCTATCCATCCATAATATATAAATACCATAATAGAACACAACTGAATTAATCTTCACTGTGCAATATTTCTATAGTTTCTTCTGGATCACTATCCATAACAAACTACAGAAATATCACTCTTCTAGATGAATAAGGAAATGGAAAACTGATATTTATATATACTAATATACGTCTATGTGTAAATTATGTATTCCGGTTAGGTACGTTTATGGGTGTGTGCTTTTTTGCCCGTGTATATAGTGTTCCGTTAGATACCTCCTTCAAAGCGCCCACCAGTTCCTTTCTTCTGCTTCATTTTCTGTTTGTTCCTTTTTTAGCTTCTGCCTGAAGTGGGAAACCAAATACAATCACAGCCATGGCTTTGTAAAAGCTAATAATAACAATAACTATTACAACAAGTATACAATCATACTATCAAGTAAATTTTTAATTTTCTCCAGTAATTTAAATAATTTATTTTTCTACCAAATCATCATCATTATCCTAGCGTTATCCCAGTTCAGTTGCATCCTGAAGGATGCCTGGGGTCCGCTACCCAATCCCAAGAATTAGCGTAGGCACTAGTTTTGACGGAAGCGACTGCCATCTGACCTTCCAACCCAAGGAGGAAACTAGACCTTATTGGGATTAGGCTTGTCAAGTGAGTGGGCAACTTGACTGTTAGAAGTTCTGAAGGTGCCCGAAGGTTTTACCACAAACTATTATTTTAATTTTCTACCAAATCAGCTCAGTTAATTAATACTGACCTGGATTGGTAAAAAATGTTAAAGTGAAAATATTACTTTATTTTATTGGGGACTGAGAAAATAGGCCAAGGAAATAGTTACCCCAAAAGAACATTTCAGACGAAACAGATACGAAAGAAAACTCTAGTTGGTCCCATTGTCACCAAGTCTGTATCTGATGACGGGATCTTGGCAAAATCAAAGGGATTCCTAAAATATGTAGCACGATGGGATTTGGAAATAAAGTTTGGAAACGGTGTTTTTTGTTGTGTAATTTACTTGTAAATTGCCTGTTTATTGGAGATTTGTCACATAACACGCCAGCTCGGCTTAGCTAACCTAGCTGCGTGATGTGGTTGTGGATGGCGTGCGCCTCTATTTAAATAGCGCGCTTGTTATATACGAGCACCGACCCAGCAATCGCGATTGCAACTTGTTGACCTTTCATTATTCAATAAGCGGAAAACTGAGGAAACTATATTGAATCATTTTCTTACTTTCAACTTTACAATTGTTCGATTTACAGTCGTTAAGAAGCGATTGTATTTGCGATTACGGCTGTTTATTACCGCCGTGGCACCGTGAATAATTGAACTTTCTTATTGGTTAATTTTTCTTGCCAGTCTTATTGCCATGCGTCGCGACACGCTATCAGGAGTTAGGTACTTTCAGGAACGGTAGAAAACTGGTACGACAAGGAGTGGTTTGATTCAAAATAGTTATAAAGCGGATGTACTGATTTGGATTTAGGTATCCGGAACAGCGCGTGAAGTCGAGATTTCTAATCTATTTATGCCACATCGATAAACTTACAAACGCTGAGAATCAGCTCATGTTCAGAACATTGAGTACATATTTGATGGATTTTAAAGGAAGGTTATGTGTGTATGTGTCCATAGGTGAGCGACGTGCGCGGCTGCGGCTACCACTTGGCGACGCTGCTGGGGCTGTTCCCCGCGCAGCTCATCAACGTGTACCTGGGCTCCACGCTGCGCTCCATGCACGACGTGCTGCACGAGCCGCACACCTCGGGCTACGTCGTGTTCGCGTGCCAGGTGAGTGTGCACCAGCTGGCCCCGCTTCCGGGCTGTTCCCCGCGCAGCTCATCAACGTGTACCTGGGCACCACGCTGCGCTCCATGCACGACGTGCTGCACAGGCCCCACACCTCGGGCTACGTCGTGTTCGCGTGCCAGGTGAGTGTGCACCAGCTGGCCCCGCCGCTGGGCTGTTCCCCGCACAGCTCATCAACGTGTACCTGGGCTCCACGCTGCGCTCCATGCACGACGTGCTGCACAGGCCTCACACCTCGGGCTACGTCGTGTTCGCGTGCCAGGTGAGTGTGCACCAGCTGGCCCCGCCGCTGGGCTGTTCCCCGCACAGCTCATCAACGTGTACCTGGGCACCACGCTGCGCTCCATGCACGACGTGCTGCACAGGCCCCACACCTCGGGCTACGTCGTGTTCGCGTGCCAGGTGAGTGTGCACCAGCTGGCCCCGCCGCTGGGCTGTTCCCCGCGCAGCTCATCAACGTGTACATGGGCTCCACGCTGCGCTCCATGCACGACGTGCTGCACGAGCCCCACACGTCGGGCTACGTCGTGTTCGCGTGCCAGGTGAGTCTGCACCAGCTGGCCCCGCCGCGGGGCTGTTCCCCGCGCAGCTCAACGTGTACCTGGGCTCCACTCTACTGTCTTCGAAACCCTCCCTGTTCACAAAGTTGAATTCCTAAAATTTTCGAGTTCCCAAAATGTTGAAATTCCCAGAATGTTGATTTTTTTTAGTTTCCCAAGATGTTGAATTCTTATAATGTTGAATTCTTATAATGTTGAATTCCCACAAAGTTGAATTGTCAAAATGTATGATTTCCCATAATAAACTGGTATTTGGTGTTCAGTATACTTTACACCTTGGTAGGTTAGTTGTTCGTGCCATTTAAATATAACTGGCGGTCAAGAGACATCCTTTTCGATAAACAATATTCGGCCTTATTGAAGAAGCTGGAAAGAAAAACAATATCGCCGCTAAATTTCCTTAAAAAGATTAATTTTATTAGATTGAAACTGGGTTTTAAAAAAGGAAAGGGAAAGAAGCTTCGAATATAAATACAAGTGTATGCATATTTATGTAGCTGACCGTGAGAGAATTTAATTTATCATTATAAGTTGTTGTTTATTATTATAAGTTAGTCCTAAAGAGTAAGGATGTTTTTTGTTGCACTTTACCCTACCGCAAATTTAATCAACTTTTGGATTCGACATACCGCAAAATCAACTTTCTGCGAATTCAACATTTTCGGATTCAACATTCTGCAAATTCAACTTTATGCGATTTGGACTTTTGGAAAATTCAACTATATGCAAATTCAACATTTTGTCATTCAACATGCTGCAAATTCAACATTTTGGGAACTCAACATTTTAGGAATTCAACTTTGTGAACCGGGAGGTTCGAAACAGATTCTTGTTGCTTTTTGAGGCTTTCACTTTCATGTAATGAATTCCGTTGCCGTTTATTTTGGTATCTAAGTTTCTTGAATGACAGGAACTCGTCAGCTGCGTGTTACCAAGTCAGAAGGTATATTATACTCCCGTAAAGGGTTAATAAAGTCAAGACAAAGCGTAGGTTTATTTTATGAAGACGTGTCCGAAGAAAATTAAAGATTTAGCTAGCCTTTGCTACGCCGTAAACGCGTTCAATATATACCCACAACTCCTTTTACGAGTGGGAATGGTCGACTACATATTAGAGTTTTGTCTCGTAAATACAACAAAAATGACCTTTAGGCAACTACTGTCTATAAGGAAAAATGACGAGTTATAAAAATGTCGATGTGATGTTTATTGTCAAGAAATAAAAAAGTCGATATTGAAAATTGACGGAGTACAAATATGTCGAGAAGTAGAAAAGACGAACTGACAATGGTCCGAAAGTAAAAATGTCCAGATTTGTAATTCTAAAAAAGTCCTATTATAAATGATCTACAACGGCCCCAGGTCTAGGCAGGTTAGGTTCTTTACGTATCTTCAGATGCCCGAAGATGTAAACTGCGCAGAAATAGGAGCCCCGCGCGGGGCTCCGTCAATTTTAAGGCAGGGTGAAGTTAGTCATTTCAATACTTCGAGTAAATTCTATTTCGAGAATTTCATTCCTCGACCCTATACTTTGTCATTTTATCATATCGTCATTTCTATAAAGCGTTTTATACCTTGTCATTTTTCCTTATAGACAGTACTTGCCATAAATGCTGATTCCGGAACCGAAAAAATGTCTTATATCGCTTTTGATAGATAGTAGGGTTTTCCCGCAACTGTTATGCTAACTATCGACTATTTATCACTAACTATTTTTAGTCTAATATGTTTCAAGCCGGAAGCTGATAAAAACGGCGTTTGCATTTCGCAATAAGAAATAAAACTCTTCTTTCAATCCGTAAATTTATGTGAGATACCTACGTATGTTCAAAATTTCATAAGTCATAGCTAGCAATCCGGTGCATTCAGTAGGTACACACCATATATTTAGTACAGCCAGTAAAGAAGTGTGAACTATTGTTACCTTGTCGCTGCAACTACACCCATTCATTCTTCTTTTTTGTAAAATCGATTTATTAGTAACGATGATTATAAGATTCGAATGGTGGGAATAAAATACTTTTTATGTATAATCTTTTTATCATGCGTTGTATTTATCAGGAACGCGCTGTGTCAGTACCAATTCTTGAAGAACATTTTAATGGCGGTTCTCTAAATGTGACATCAGGAAAGGAGCGCCTAAAGGCAGCTCACTCCGTAATTGGATGATGGCGAGAATTAGGCCGCGCCATTGTGAGCTGCCGACTGTTTGCACCTTGCGGCGCCGGTCCGCAAATTTCGCAATACACATTACCTATCTTGTTACACCTCTTTCTCGAAATCATGTTTTATAGCTATTTTATTATCCAATATTTAGCTTCCAAATACATTTTCTCCAGTGGCAATTTACTGCGAGTTAGTTCATCAAACGTTTTTTTCCCGTAATTTTTCTCTGCACTATTTTTGCTGAATCGCATTGGACATTTGTTTTTTGACAAAAGTGCTCTCTTAAATCTTTTTATAGGCCGTGGGATGCAAGTAATTATTGAAATGTTTGTTTCTACCTTCAAAACAGAATTCTGCATCCCTTACTTACATCAAAGAACATGTTTTTTTGCCTGTGGAGACCTTTTACATTTCTAAATAGACTCTGACCATAGGGACTCCATCTCCATTATTGCTAGTGTAATCTTTGTATAATTTTATATTGACGAGTCGACTCTTAGACATCTCGCCGTAAATGTGTGCGGTATTTATCTTCATGTTGCTGTTGCTTCGTGATGCCATTGTAAATATCCTTGTAATGGAGCTCTTGAGGCATATTTGCAGGATCAATATTTGAATTTCTTTAAAGCTTAGCTAGGTAGGACATATGTCTGACATACATATTATATATATAAAAAACCGGCCAAGTGCGAGTCGGACTCGCGCACGAAGGGTTCCGTACCAGAAAAAAAAACGCCAACATCTACTCTGTTGTATGGGAGCCCCCCTTAATTATTATTATTATTTTGATTTTAGTATTTGTTGTTGCAGCCACAATAAAAATACATAATCAGTGCAAATTTCAACGGTCTAGCTATTACGGTCCTTGAGATCTAGCTCGGCGAGTGGTAGCCATAAAAAAGGGCTAAAATATCACGTTTTTTGTATGGGAGCCCCTCTTAATTATTATTATTATTATTTTGTTTTTATTATTTGTTGTTATAGCGGCAAAATAAATACACAATCTGTGAAAATTTCAACTGTCTAGCTATTACGGTTCATGAGATACAGCCTGGTGACAGACGGACAGACGGACGGGCAGCGAAGTTTTAGTAATAGGATTCCGTTTTTACCCTTTGGGTAAGGAACCCTAAAAATGACACATTAGCATTTCACATAATCTAGTTATTCTAAAATGCAAATCTGCGTATTTCCTCGATCAGCCCACCCCCGCCTTGGTGACCCCTGACTGCTAGCTATTCACCAACATATTTAGCACACAATACCTCTCGACACGAAAGGGTCAAGGTTGTTGCCGTTTTTGTCGCTCTCGAGGCTTGCCCCCGCGGCAGACAGAGACACATAATATGCTTGGAAACGAGTAGATTTTATTCGTGGGGGACCTCGTGTGGAAACTTTCTCGCCTGCATAACCATAGCTTGCTACACTCCTACACATAGCTTCATATCTACAAGCGAAACATAGCTTCATATCATAATCATAACTTATCCGACTTGTGTGAAAACAAAGCGTGTTTGGAAAATTAGCCTACGATTAAGGCACAGTCACCAGCATTAATATCTACCAAAACAAAGGCGGCGAAAATATCTGACACGTCCCAACGGCCCTAGAAATAAAGGCGTATCAGATATTTATGCGCGCTTTATGGTAGCAGATATTGTTGCTGGTGACTGCACATACGGCATCTCGAGTCGCGGCTTAGGTTATCACTGTTATATCAGTTTATCAATGACTAGTGATCCATCTTGATCATTTGATTATCGGGGCGAGGACGCTTCGTTTTACGCGAGTTTCGGCACGTGAAAAAAGCAGGCTATGCTCTTTTGTCTGCCTGTTTACCCTAGTTGGTAGTGTCACTGCCCCCGAAGCTACAGGTCCCGGGTTCGAATCTCGTTAAGGGCATTTGTTTCTGTGGTGAGCAGTGACATCTGTTCCTGAGACTTGAATGTTTTCTATATATCGTCGTCTAGTACCCATAAAATAAGCCTTATTGAGCTTACAATGGGGCTAGTTAGACTTGTGTAAATAATTGTCCCCTAATATTTATTTATTTTGTCAACGTGTACTAGGACCACTGAAAGCCTTGCGTAACTTCTAAATTGAACAATGTCAATATAATAATGTATCTATTTATTGCTTCTCATAACATTCCCCCTTATATTCCATTTGCTCGAACCATTTTTGGAAGCACGATGCCAAATCACTTGACTGTATTTCAACACTGATTTCAACGCGTTGATTAAACGTTATCACTGCCTCTTCAGGGGTTTTAAATGTCAAGTCACAGGGTGCAGGGTCGGAAATATAAGCCAAACGATTAACATTCTCCACGTTTTCGGAATTCAAATCTGATTCAAATATGTTTTTATTTTTTTCCGGTATGGGGGGACGCAGTCATTATTCATGATGCAGGAGGATGAGGCTTCTTGGGCATCTCTCGCCGACTTTATCAATGACTGTGGGCAGACAAATAGTGGTACCTACCGTTCTTTTATTATTTAGGAAAACGGTAAAGACAGATATGCGATCATTTGTTTGGCAACACTTTTTAATTGTTGGACCGTTTTTTTTCTTACTTTTAGTGCTTATAGTTTTCAAGTAAATCTAGATACGGACGGACGGACAGACATGAGGAAACTATAAGGGTTGCGTTTTTGCCATTTTGGCTACGAAACCCTAAAAATGAATGCTCTAAAATGTTTATGCGCCTGAAAGCGGTTTACTTCGATAAGCAACAAAAAGTCCTCCTCGGGAAAACTCCTATTCTCCGGCAAACCACAAATGATGCCGAACACAACTCGGTCACCCAGGTACTAAGCTATTCAATAGTTATGAATCATTAAATCTTTTTAATCATATTTATAAGTACTTTAATCAATAATTATAGCTTATCGGATTAAGATTTACTCGGAACGATTTTATTGTGTAGGATTATTTTAGTTTAGAAGCAAACCGCAGGTCTAGTTACTTAACCAAGTTACACATGTATGTCGCATAAGCCTTTACACCATCGTGACGATATGTCGCTAGTTCCTTTAACAAACAATTACTGGTATAGAGTTTAAAGTCCTTTCCCCAATTCTATGCGCATGTTTGAATTATGCCATTTCATCTGATAACCATCTGATAACACGTACTTTATCAATAAATGCGATTCATGATTTTATTTACAATAACTCTATCTTTTAGTTGTATCATGTTGTAAGTATTTAGAGCGGCTACCGCGAAACGGAAGCGAAGTTCGTGGCTCGAATGGAAATGGAAGTGCGGCAGAAAGGGAGATGCATAATTGAATACAATACAATACCATACAATAAAAGATCGATCTCTGCCAGACAACCTTTGGGTGTGTGGAAGAAAAAATGGAAAAAAAAATAATCAAACATGATCAATGAATAAAGTTCAGTCAATTATTTCATTATTGGTACAAGCTTTTATTGTCGACAGTACTTTTTTCCACAATCATCAACTACTCGTTGAGACTGTTCGAATGAGCCCAAACACGATGTGTTTATCTATGTGTAGTTTAGAAGTTGCTATGGCCAGCCTCTGTCTCCATCACCAGATAAGCTCGGTGGTACCATAATATTGTATTGTCACCGAACTTACATAAGTATGCCAAATTTCAGCTCAATCGGTGTAAGATATCTCCTTCAAAATTGAGTTGCAAGATTCCTCCCGAACCCGAACAAACATACTTACATACATACTTATACATCTTGTCATATTTAGATAGGTATAAAGGGAGAGGTAGGTCAAGTTGTTGTCAATGTTGGCTGCTTTGAAAGGCACGAAAAATAAGTTGACCCCGATGGTTGTCTTGGCTATGATAGCCGAGGCCTTCGGGCAGTTCGTGAACTGACAGTCAAGTCACCTACACACGTCTAGCTTTCCCTTTGAGTTGGAAAGTCAGATGCTGTGGTCAGATTTCAGACCCTTTCGCAGAAATCTACCAAAATCAAATCAAAACTGACATTAGGGAGCAAGGACCTCGGCATCCTTTACGATGCATCTGGGGTAACGCTTTAGAGAAGAATAGAAATAAGTTTTATTAAAAACTCTTAGGGGTTAAAAACGCAATGATTTAAATAAAAATTTTGGTGCGGTGCACTGCTGAGCACATATAATGTATCATGAGATTCATGAGTAATGACGTAAATCTTATATAATACAATGTTAAAGAATTTTAATAAGGTAAGGTTATCAGGTAAAACCCCGAGCGTGCGTCACCGTCACCTGTGCGTGCAGAACACTTATTTACTACATTTCTAGTTCGCGTTCTTATTTGTATGTGCACTAGCGTGTGCGAATACCACTAGGGTCGTAAGGGAATGTCGGACCCATGTCGGAACCGGAACATTAAATAAAATAACTCAAGGGTCTCCGTGCCCAAAAAGTAGGTACAGAGTATTAGCTACGCATTCGAAATGTTCAAAAGTCTTTATTGCAAGGGAATAAGAGCTTCTGACTCCATATGCGTAGCTACTTTTGATGCTGACTGTACAGGATTTTCTGTTCGAACATGATTTCACTTCGGTTAACACGATAGAGATTCATAATCGAAAATGGATGTTCAGATTTGTTTTAAATCAGTTTTTTACATGACATAGAAAGAAGGATGTGTCTTCGCTTTGAATTCGCGCTCTTCGTCGTCTTTATCGTCTTACAGCGGTTTTAAATTAAGTACTCGTTGTGTGTCAAAGTTATCCAAACATGTAATAAGCTGTCATATAAAACAACGAGGAAATTGGTCCTCCAATTCAGTAGGTAGGTATAACTAAACAAAGACATAGAATCTGTGTAGAGACAGCATCAGGAAGCAGCTACGCATCTGAAGAGGCCAAAGGAAGATCCTCCTTTCTAGAGGAGGCAGGAGGAAGAGTTTATGATGGAATAACACCTTTCAGTCTTTTCACATCTGCTATTTAGAAAAAAGACATTGTTGCCCTCGAATGGGGGATCAAAGTTGTACTTCTCTTCCCTCATTTGTGGGCAACAATGACTCTTTTCTTCATTAGGCGGTGTGAAAAGCAGTATGTCACACGGTAGCAAAATTATTTCGGGCTTAGACGTAAACACTTGAATCCCTCGCTACGCTCAGGATTCTATTGTACAATCTTTCGCTTCACTCAGGATTCAATATACCGCCCTCGCCGTAAATATATAATTTTGCTCCCTTGAGGCACAATCTACTAATTAACCTCTTCATATTCGGCAAGCGTGCGTTGAGCTTTTGATGGTGATTGTATTGACCTTTCCGGTTTGCAGATAGTGATCGGCATCACGCTGATGGCGTGGGTGGTGACGAAGGCGCGGCGGGAGCTGGCCAGCGTGCTGGCGGCCGAGGAGCGGCGCCCGCTGCGCTGCTGACCCGCCAGCGGGGCCACCGGGGCCACCGGGGTCGTGTGCCGGTACAGATGTCTGCTCACCAAGGGTTGCTCTTACTTGTGTGTACTCGTAAGCTCTTAAACTCATCCGAGCGGCCTGATTTCTTGTTACGAGACTGTCAATATATTGCTTTCCTCGAACCTTGCTGCGGCTTATATGAACAAAAAATATGACCAGAAAGTTTAAATTGTACGGAATTGTAAGCAAAGCCCCGATGATATCAGTATAGTGTTAAATTTGTTAGGCTGCTTTTCCAGAACTAAGCTAAGTCTCGGTTTCATACAAACACGTAGTTGATAGTGACCCTGCTTACAAAGCTAGCGGTCCCGGGTTCCAATCCTGGTCTGGCCATTTATTTGTGCGATAGATAAGCGTATTTATTTAGAAATAAATAGCTTACTAGCTTATATGACTTAGCTTAATCCGGGTGCAACAGCAGCCTCAAGTCGACTCGGATGATTGCTCTCAAGATGCGCAGACTCATCGGAATACACACAAGTTCGACCGACCCGGCTCGTGATATAAAACATCTGTATTTATTGTAACGCGCCGGTAATTTAAAAGGTAACCTTTATAACTTTCCACGCTGTAATATATCGGCTATAAACCACACGCTACCTTTAATTCCTATCCTCTTAGGTGTAATCTAAGTAAATAAATAAAAAGTAGTTAATGATCAGTTATGTTACCGGCGGTAGTTTTAGCCGCATACTTACTGGCTGACGGTTGCCAAATTTAAAGTTCCCTTTATTCTTCATTAGTTACATTCTTATCTCGATCAATGTCCAAATTTATAAAGGTTACCTTTTCGGTTCGGTTATATGGGTTCATTCCGTGGGAAATAATAGTTTTGGTACCCTGGTGGCTTCTCTGTTGCGGGTCGCTATATTGCTCATTTTTAACGGGGAATGTACAGGTTTCTTAAATTACATTGCTACAAATACAATTACAAATATGCCCGCGTAAAGTAATACACGTAGTGCTCGTGTTTGTGTCAAAAATTATCAGCAAATTTCGAGGCCATTAATCAAAAACCGCTTACTATCTATTGGCACTCCTGGAGATAACTCCTTATCACTTTTCAGCACTATCATGTCATTTTGTTTGTCAACTGCCCACTTGTGATCCTTATTACAACCAGATAAGGCCTAAAAATAGTCAGTTTAAGTTGGTACTGCACCGCTATCTCTAGGTCGGTCCTCTGTAATTTAAAAACGGTTCCTGCTTTGCTGTGAACTTGGGATGAATGCCAAGGCGAGGTTTTGTCGGCCGCTTTAGCCGAAAGGCCCTCGTGCGGGAAAGGCTTGTTAACCTAGTTTACGCGCCATTAGGAACGCTAAAGCCTTGGTTTTGGGGTAGACAGAACCTTACTAACTTTTAGGTGCTAAACATTTTGTAACTGGTGTATTGATATGTAAGCTGTTCGCTCCAGTTGGATCCAGTTTCGTGTTGTTTTGCTCCCGCATACTGATTTGTACGACAAGATTACAATGCATCCCTGTCGATATGAGTATTTATAAACGCATCGTCGACAACAGCGCGACTTCGGTGAAATCTACATATAAAGGCGAAGAAATTGATCCAGTTAAATTTTTTTGTGTTTTTTTTTCAGAGCCGCAGATATACCTACCTAGATGCCTAGGCATATTACTTAACTTACCTTACAATAGAAATACTCTTTATTGCACACAAATGAATCACTTACAAACAAATAAAACGGCAAAATTTAGAGTAGAGGTAGACAACAGGTGGTCTTATCGCTAAAAACCTTACCTTTAGAGTGCTCAAACATATCTGAAACATACTAACATTACTAACCCCCTTATTCATAAAACTTAAACCTCTGTTAGCTAAAAGTTGTTTTGTCCCTTTCTCACAAATATAAATGTCAAAGTGACAGATAAGGACAAACCAACTTTAGCGGCCTGTTAACTAATAGAGGCTTGATGGACGTTTATGAATAAGGGGTTAGTCTCTAACGCCTTGATCCCTTGATAATAACGCCTAGTCGTGTTCAGATATATGTGAGCGGCTTGTTCGCTCCGATATATCCGGTGCCGATACTGTACATCACTCATTTTGTAAAGCTACATAACAAATATCTGTGACTTTTACGACTAAATGTGCCCTATAAAAATGTTGTCGCATCTACGCGAAATAAAATGGTTGTTGGCGTGAATTTTCCGCATGGAGAGACCGAAATGTCTGCGCATAATGTCGTTGTTTGTCCTTTGCATTGTAGATTAGTTCCGACGCGACAGTTCGGCTGTTATCTAGAGCGTGCAGGAGCATGTGGGAGTGGGGCGGGCCGTTTAGTAAATACCACTTCCACACAATGTTAGTATGCTGAAATTACCGAAGTCTGACAATGACTTGGATTTTTAGTGGATTTGTTTTATAAATTTACTCGATTTTGTTACCAAGTGTTCACAACAGACGTCGTAAGTAGGTAGCATATTGTACTTAACTATCAAGATCGTTTCTCTTGTTTAGTTATTTTTATTGCACAAGAAAGTAGGTATAAAACGCAGACGTGATTAATAATGATTATACTCGTATACCGGATTCTTTCCCAGTCAACCATTGCGCCAAACGCTCTATGTAGATGCGGTTGATGAGTAGCTAAACACACTTAATGTAAAATGAAAACATACAGCGACGATAAAATTTTGAAAAAAAAAAAACTAATCAAGACTCATTACTTCGACTCCATTTCCTCAAGTCCAGTCCCAAATAAATACGCAATAGCGTTGCGTTCTCAAATTCCTCAACTCAAATAACGCGGAGCGTTTACAGACTTCGTGCGTCCATGTCCCCTGTGTCAGCAGCAGCACGCTGTGATACTGCCCGTATTAACACACGACACGTCTGGTTTCCAGATCCTGATCGGCATCACGCTGATGGTGTGGGTGGTGCAGAAGGCGCGCAAGGAGCTGACGCTGGCCATCATGGCGGCGGAGCTGGGCCGCGACACGCCCTCCACCAGCAGCGAGGGCAGCTAGCCCGCCACCGCCACCGCCAGCGCCAGCGCGCCCAGCTAGCACTCTGTGATATTAGACTAAGCTCGCTGGGCTAAGAGTAGCCCAGTGCGACGATAGGTAAAGTGATTCGCTGGGCCAGTGTGGATGTAGTCGTCTCAGTCGACGAAGGATTGTGCCCAGGCGAACATACTTCGATATATTAAATAAATGATAGTAACGTGCCACAGGGCCAGCGTGGCTATGGATTACAGTGTGCCCTGCTGGATGTATAAGGACTATGTGTAACAAATCTCTCCTTGAGGTTTGTGTCTAGTGGGACGTATATATAAGACATGAGAATCGTATAAGAACCACCCACTGGGCAAACATTTTTTTGGGACCGATAACATGCCAGCAGCGTGTTTACTTTGGCTGGGGGGTCATGATTGCCTGTGGGGCGGCACCTCTTTGGGGTCACCAGACAGAACCAACACTGGGCAAGCGCGAATTTGGCCCTCTTATGTATCGCCTGTGCTCAGTCGGATAACTGGGATATAAATATAACATTGTGATGTTCAAGATGGATCACTATACGAAACGAAAAACCCAGCTGGAATGTATGTAGAGTGTAGAGAAATTATTATTATGAAGATATGCGAGCCAACTTATCTAATGTGAAGGATTTTATCAAACTATTACAAGCTCGAACATTATTCCGCGTTATTTTATAGTAGATGACCTTAATTCTCATTTACAACAAAAGAGCGCAATGCACATCAAATATGGTAATATGAAAGAACGACCCAAAATAAGAAATATAAGACATTTTCCATTTTGTTGCAGCGTTTATACCTATCAAGCGAAGAAACATTTTAAAAACAGTTTTAGTATTACCGATAGGCGACTAAATGAGGCTCTGGCACATGTTCAGTCAGATCTCAGCTTAGAATGGTTGTCCATTTTGATGCACAAGAAAAGAACCCGCCGCGATCTTTGTGAAGACGCCTTGTTCTCGGAGTAATGCTCACCTTCTTGTATGTATTGAAAGCTTATCCTCAGAACTTAGGACGTCGATCTAGTTTAATAAGTCTAGATACGTATAGTTTCAAGATGTTCTCTCAAACTAGCGCTGCATTATAACTGCCAACCGATGATCTCAACAACCATAACACATTTTTGCTAACGGTGGTGCACGGTAGCATGGGGCATGTGTTATTAAAGCTACTCACAATATGTACTCGTACCCGTATGTCGCAATATTCAGGGTTTCAGGTCACAAACAGTTAATTTAGGCGCCACAGAACATTTAATTCTGATAAGACAATGGTCCTGTGAAAGGGCTTTCTAATCGTAGGCCTTCAATTAAATACTATATTTACCGTAATAAAGATTTGTTGGGCCGAGGCACATAGTTTCGGTCTGCAGCAATAAGAGCCAACGCTCTCGCGCGGCGCACTTCCGGGTTAGTGTGCGCACGCGCAGGGCATGTTCCAAGTACCGTGGGCCACTGCCCTCCATTCCCGCCCGCCATTCGGCATTTACGAGTCCTTATAGACACCCATGGTGCCCATGGCAAATTGTGTGCGCCGAATAAAAACGAAAATTGAAGGCGCGTTAAAATAGAGCAAAATGAATTGATCCGCCCTGATCCCGATCAGGATCAGTAGTAGTTGCAGGAGTAGCAGTTGGTGCATTGTCGTAGAAGACTCAGAAAGTCTGAGATATTTGCACTCAGACATAACACAAAAGCTTATAGGCTTACAGGAGTTCTCTCTGCTACAAAAATTATTATGTTTTATTTTGGTTCGAGAACCTTTCCGCCCCAACGGCCATCAGTTCTACGTGCTATAGCACGAGTGGCGACCACGTACCGGAAGGCGTAGCGTGGGCAGGCCCCCCACACGGTGGACCGATGACCTGGTGAAGGTCGCGGGTGTCCGCTGGATGCGGGTGGCGCGGGACCGGTCATTGTGGAAGCCTTTAGGGGAGGCCTATGTCCAGCAGTGGACGTCTTTCGGCTGACATGATGATGATGATGATGATGATGATTTTGGTTCAGTTATTTGTCATATAGGCAACGTAATGAATAATAAATCAAGTAGAATGGATATTTTGACATGGTCTGCACTTCTGGCTATCGCAGCGCTGAACCGTGGCACATGGTTTTTTTAACTAATAAAATAAGTATATTACTATGTTTGTCTCTATGTCACCCAAAGGGCAATGGAGAGGACTATTCTAGGTGTTTCTTTGTAAAGGAAGTAACCGATATAGCCCGAATCGCTAAACTTAAGTGGCAGTGGGCGGGGCACATAGCACGTAGAACCGATGGCCGTTGGGGCGGAAAGGTTCTCGAGTGGCGACCGCGTAGCGTGGGCAGGCCCCCCACACGTTGGACTGATGACCTGGTAAGGGTCGCGGGTGTCCGCTGGATGCCGGTGGCGCAGGACCGGTCATTATGGAAGTCTTTGGGGGAGGCCTATGTCCAGCAGAGGACGTCTTTCGGCTATGAAAAATGGGCATATAAATTACCCACAATTTTGATGCAGGCAAAACTGTTTCGTTGGGCTCAAATTGAGTCCGTTCCCGAATAGTCCACATTTTCACCATGCTTATGCTTACTCGTACATTGGTAACTCACCCGCAACTAATCCAACTCGGACGAGTTGTGAATGTATACAGTGTCGAGGTGGGAATGGGGATCAATTGAACCTAAATAGCGCCAAGTCGATGCGGTGCGGTGTCTTTACCACTTGATGAAGTGAGGCTGATTGAACATTGAAATCGGATAGTTTCTGTTAAAAGTTATTCTGCCAGGGGGGTCTACTCCGAATTCCGCCCGTTTCACTCATATAGGGTATGAAAGGAGAGTGAAAGAGACGGCACCATACGAAGTTCGAATTTCGAAGTAGACCCCCAGTTGAGTTGTAACGAGTCGAGCGAGCAGCGTTGGTTTGCGGCCGGTCGGCGTGCATTCCGCAGGCTTGGAAACTCGCCAGAAATATGGCGCTACGCTTTTTTATCCGGCAAATTAAACAACATGTCGACTGGCGCGCGACGCATTGTTTCAGAAATAGAGCAATGACTCGTCTGTGAAACGAACGTAAGTTCAAGAATACTCGATGGCTCAGTCTAAAAGGGGAGATGGGATATACCTTAACCGACCTTACTTCCAATCGGATAAGGTATTCTAATAGTCACGCAAGTGCATACATATTACATACATACATCTTCGTTGTATGACGAGTTGAGGTGTATCGCCGCTAGGAAAGGGCACATTGTCCTGACACCCCGCAGAGAGATACGATGGAACCAAATAGATTTAACATGTTACTCAGCGATTTCCGACATAATGCTCTTTTCTAAACTAGATGTGAGAGAAAATGTGTATAAATCGTAGTTTTTCCAGTCAAAATAGGTAATATTTTTTCAAATGATATTTTGTCTTGAAGTATCTAAGATATCTAAATACTTAATACCTAAATTAAGTAGTCTGTTTAATTAATGTTGCCAAATTGACGAGACGTGGTGAACAGGTAGTATTTATTTACATATGAGTATAAAATGATTTAGTATAACGCAGTTTTGATTCACCTTTACGTTTATTGCATTTTAATAGCGCCACAGCTGTTGTGCTTGAGGCAAAGTAACACCAAGCTTACTTGCGGAATTTTCGGTTTATCTTTCTATCGCGTGAAATTTATTTTATTTTGTATTTAGACATGTTGCGTTAATACTAAATTGAATAACAGCGACAAAGAGAGAGATATCGTTTGTGGTCCTTGTCATGGTGCCACTTATTATTTGCTTCGATCAAACTATTTTAATAGGGGAGCCGAAGAGGAGATTTTGGAATTTACTCAAGCGCGGCAAATTGACAACATTTCATTTTTTTAAGCAGGCTTTTTTCCGATGAAATCAAATAGAGGATAAAAAGTTAAGTAAAACTTTATTTTAAATTCTAGAAAATATTCCAATTTCATATAAATAAATCAATTTCAAAAGTTCCTCATTCTAAAAGAGAGCAAGTGACAAGTAACGCGTCACAGCGTAACAAAACATACAGAAGCACTGTTGCTGATTGTTAGACAAATTTACTAAAGAAAGTGAACTGCTGTTCTTTTTGTGCGCTGTGACTGTCAAAATTTCATAGTAGTGACGTCATTACTACGATGTAGGCTTTCTTCACATTTATGTGAATATTAAGAAATAGCTATAAAAATATTTAAAAAAAATTGGGGTTTCTTGTTAACAAATTAACGAAATGAGTTAAGATTTCATACTACTTAAAAAAATTGAAATGTTGTCAATTATGCGGGTTACCTTGCACTCTGTTGAGTACCTCCACCAATTATACACAGCCCCCCATCGCGCGTCTAGGGCAATTAAATAAATTCGCCACGAGCTCGCGTCACGCCCAAATCGTCAGATTATTGAACGGGTACAACACAACACACGTACAGTCAGCCCCACCATCCAAACCGGCAGATTTACATACGTCCATTATCAGAGACACGACAATTATACACTGTCAATACTACAGTACTAACAACATATATGGATGTAAATGATCCGAAATAAAGATTAATAAATAAATAAATATTTATTATTTATTTATCTGACGCGCTAGGCTAGAGTGACTATTTTTTACATGGTTTTTTTACCTGTAGGCGCTCCCCCCACCGGCGGAGGGGTACACACCACATAACCTTATTTTCTTTCTACTCGTACCATCCAATCTTCAAAACCCAATAGGCTGCGGTGATGGCTTACCATCAGGCGGGCCGTTCGCTTGTTTGCCACCGACGTGGTATTAAAAAAAGGTCCCAGCGACGCTCGAGTAAATCCACATTAGTATTCTGGGCTCCCCAACTGTTTGATATGACTTTGAGGCAGACAAATGATTACCCGCCCAAGTTTAAGAGGTTTTGTTTTCTCAATTTAGCTGCATACGAGCTTTTCTAGCACACGTACGCTTGTTTGCCACCGACGTGGTATTAAAAAAATAACATAGTTTGTACTGGGATGTCACTGTACCCAGATTATTAAAACGATTGATTACTCTCACGATTGGTTATCTCGATTCCACTTTCTGAAACCGAACATTCCGCAAATCGGCCGGAGCCTTAACCAAAACGAAACTAAAATGGTATAAATATCCTATTATGTATATACGTTTAATGTGCTCCAAAATAAGTGAACAATATGACTCTCAACGCATGTCTGTTGCGCATATTTTGGTACACGGCGTGCACTAAGCAATTTTCAAAGTTGATCATCTCATCATTCTTATTGTAACATTTGGCATTTATTCTTATGAATTGGAGACTAAATAACCGATATTTGAATAATAATTTATTAAATAACTTAGTGTCTAAGGCTAAGCTATTAGGTGTTTATAAATACATGTTCAAATGGTACTTGACAAAAGCTAGTTAGGTCCCTAAGTGTCGTGTTGGTTCAACACAAACCACACAATCAGTAACTAAGGCAAATGTCTCGGTTCATGACACTGACTCAATAGTTGACACTCTCAATCGTAGGCCTTGTTAGGTAGTGATAGTCATAGTATTTATTTATTTAACAATACATGATAGAAACTACATTTTTAAAACCTATATTTAAAAAGCAATACAATACGAATACACTATTGCACACCTCAAAGAAGGTCACAATACAGAACATAAGGCTTAAAGTAGTGGTAATTAATTACAGCATACACGATACACGGTGGAATTACAATAGTATGTTATGCTACAGTTACAGAAACAAGGGTTCTTAAAGTTCTTCGAGAGTCGCTGTAACAAAACGAACGTGGTGAGTTTTGTTTTTAAAGACTCGAGAATTTTAGAAGACTTAATCATGTAAAGTTGCAATTCAAATGTCAATGTGTCCGAAAAAGCAGTTTCATTAGGTGATATTGATATTAGTCTTACATCGCACAGTGAAAGTTGATATAAAGCTTGTAATAAAAGCGAGGCGAGGTGCCACAACCTTGATACAGGCCCAAACTGTTTCTTTACCCAAATTGAGTGCCAGCATCATGGACCAAGCACCAAAATCAAATAATGTCCGCTGACCAAGGCAGACACGATTTTTCTTGAGCTTATCTTATGATTATGACTTATGACATTGACATGAGATTAAATTAAATTACACTTGGCCTATGGAAATAGTTATTCATTGCCGAAAGCTGACTGTATTGAAAACCGAGCTAGAGAAGGATTGCAAGATTACATGAGCGTAGCGAGCGCGGCAAGTGTCAGTGTGAAGCTATTTTAGGGGAAAGTTTTTTTTGACATTGCTAGGTTTTACATACAATTTATTACACAGTCTTTTCTTTCCTAGTCTTTATATAGTTTCTCTGTTTATCGACGTGCAACAAAGCCCGTGTTCTTCCTTCCAAAAACCTTAAGACTGATTCCTTTCGTGCTTTATTTGGTATTTTTTTTTATTTGCACTATTTGTTACGCAGTCGACTATCTGCATTATATATTTAGTAATCAATTAGCATCGTTAGACAGTTGTTATCGTGGTTATCTCGGCAATAAACTCAACTAACGACCCTTCTCGTAGTTACACAATATCGTGTTTATGTGAGAAACTAGGACTTTGATCTTTTCAAACCTTATTATAATGTAGGACGCGGCACCAATGGCCAATGGCTCATTAGTGTCGGTAATGGGGTCGACTCCCGCCAAAGGAGTCGCGCTGTAAAAGGATAGAACGTGCTCCTCGCGTCGGATGAATGTGCGACTATAACCACTTGCCTACATCCCAACCCAGATGATGCATGATCGAAATCCAATATGACGCTTATGTGTTCTAAGTTATTAATATAGCTATGTATAGTACATTGTACAAGTCACTTTTTAACTGAATCGTTTTATCGTCGTATTGAAACAATTAAAGTGTTGAAATCTAATTTATGTACTAATACTTCAAATTACGTTATATCAAGTCTACTATAAAAAAAAAACTAAGTATAAAGGATCTCGTCTCTATTCTAAATAAACATTGACTTATATTCACATATTTCCAACATTATTACCTACCTAATACTTTAACTGTTCTAAATTACATGTACTTACTGTTATTTATATTAAGTAATTGAGGTAATTGTAAGTAAGACTGGTAAAGTACGCAAATTAACAGAGCATAAAATAATGTCTCCATACTCCCTGGTACTCCCAATTTGTCGGCGTATACCGACACACCGAACGTCACTGATAGAGTGATAGTCTGATAGTCCACTGTAGACAGTATAGTTGAAATTATTTAAATATTAAGTAAATATGAAGGGAATTTTTTTACACAAATCGAACTAGTCCCCATCGTAAGCTCAATAAGGATATTATATTGTTTGATTATTATTTATATTGACGGATTTTTTAAGAAAACTGTCATTACAATTTGAACCTTTGGCTTTGATAGTAAAGTAGCTTTTTGAACGGACTAATTTTATACAATACTGTGACTTTAAATAACTTTAACTATACACTGTAGGCTCTTGCAACGAAATTTTAGAATTAATTTTATGCAGAATACTATTCTATCACAAATACTATCTATTATCCTCGTTACAACGACTCGTGCCATGACCGCGTGTGTAAAACTGCACTGTTCACTACCTAATTGGAGAACCACTATTGTATATCGTACTACTGCACTAGACAGGCACGAGAATATATTCGATTATTATATTATTAACGAAAAGCTCAACTCTACTGATAAGGAAGTACCACTTTTAGATATGTATTATTGGTTTTTAATCTGGCGAATGTATGGTCACATATTTAAAATGTAATATTTGATTACGCGCTTAATAAAATAATCTGTGTTGCAAATATCGATTTATTGGTGGAACTTCACTAGCTATCTATTAACGAGTGTTATATTCATACCCACTTAATATTAAAAGGTTAAAAGTGTTAATAACGGAATGTGTGTAAACGTATAATATTAACGGCTGTTAACAAGCTCTGTGCCAAAATATTTTTGTAAATAAGCAAAAATAATGTCAATACAAAATATGATTCATAAGATCATAAGTTTAATATAAGTTTTCGGCAAACTTCGTTAACGGCTTCCGCGCATTGTCTCCTCTTGCCCAGATTTTTGGCTAAAAATGAGTAAGTAAAATGTAACCCCTTCATAGGCGTTAAGAGTGCTCAGAATCTGTAATAGTTTCACTATTTACTTCTTAATTAAGCAAATTTAACAAGTGGAAATTGTACTAAATGCATTTATTGTTACGAATTTATTTTTGTTGTTATTATTTTTATATTGATTGTTCACGTGCGACCTCTCGAGGGCGACGAAACGGTCACAAAGACAAAGGTTAAAAGATCGGAGCCTTAAAGTACCTAATAATAAAGTATTTGTCTAAATTATTTAGTTTTACTGTAACACCCCCTCCTTGATTTTAAATCGTAACATATCCTAATTTTCTTCTGTTATCCCCGTAGAAGAGTGGTTATTTGTTCAACAAGAGAGCAAAGTAGATTTTTGCTGCGAGTGTTGATGTTGAGTCCCAAGCAAGCGAAATGTTCTATAATTGAATCACGAGCGTATCGACTGATTCAATTTAGAATCTTGAGCGCAGTGTGGGACTTAAAGACACGAGATGCAAATACCTTTGCTCTTGTGTGATACATTCAACTTTTCACCTCAGCGGCGAGAACATATAACGCAAAGGAATAGTGATAGTGAGAATGAAGTTACTTGAACTAACCTACGATATGAAAAATTAAAACATAAAAAGTTAGTTTTTTTCACGCTCGCAGCAAAATTGCATTTTGCTCACTGGTTTTAAGCAGAAAAAGTCGTGTTCACGCTCGCAGCAAAATTGCATTTTGCTTACTGGTCTCAAGCAGCAAAACCGCCATTTTTGAGCCGCTGAGGTGAAAAATTGTTTAAGACACTTTAAGATACCTAATCGTAGTCTTAGTTCGGCTGAGCTCAGTGGATGACCAGATGTTGAGAGAGAGAGCGAGACGTTCGCAAACGAACGAAGTTCGAATATCTCCCTCTCTGTCACACTTGCTGAGTCGAGCGACAGAGACGGAGATATTCGAACTTCGTTCGTTTTCATTTCGCGGTTGCAGCTCTAAGGGCCTTTCGAAAATCGAACTTCGTATCGTGCCGTCCCTTTCCCTATCATGTATAACACAAGAGTGAAAGGGATGGCACGACACAAAGTTCGGAGTAGGCCCCCTGATCTTAGCTAGGGCCGGCGCCGATCCAGAATGTGGCTTCCGGAAGACCGTGTACAGAGGTGAACTGAACATAGGAGAGGGACACAGTTTACACAGTTGTTTATCAGAATGAGATGGTAGTAGAAATTTCTCGTTCTGCTTAGAGCTGCACGGTGTGTATTCAACTTCATTAATCACAATAACTAAGTAACTCCTAAATACAACAATTGGGCCTGTTATACGGTGATTATTCTTACGCGATAACTCATATCACAATTTGAATCATAGCAATAATTAACAAACAAGTTAGAAATCCGCGATAATATTAATCGTGTAAAGGGCTCCAATGAACATAAACAAAAAAAATTAGTCTTGATTAGAACGCGTCCTTGATTAAGAACGCAACCATTTTGTTATTTTTGAACGCAATTTACGAACTGTCATTTTCATTATCATGGCGGAGGACGAGGACGGTGTATCAAATAAGAAATCGGGCCAAAATTCAAATAATGGGGGGTCCTCTCAGGACAACGAACAAAACAGAACGGACCCGCCCTACTTCCCCCGTCTACTGACCCCGGAGACGGACGAGGCCAAGTGTAATACTAGCGAGAACGGCGATGCGTCGCCCGCCGAAGCAAAAAGTTCGTCTTCGAGTGAGTGTTTGGAAGTTGTTTTTTGTGGCTAAATATAAAGACCCGGCTCGAATCGCGTTCGTTTTGGTTTCAGAATCGACCGGGGCAACGCGGAAGGAAGAGAACCCGTTCTCGTTCCGGCATTTCTTGAAGCGCGACCTCTCTCTGCCGGGGAACTCGACCTACGAGAGTACGGGCGCGCGACCGAAGGTGTATGCGAGCACGGTGCAGCACTCGCCGAGCCGCGAGCCGGCCGCGGCCGCGGCGCGGGACGCCGTGGCGCGCGGCGCCGACAACACCTCCTCGAGCAGTTCCGTGGAAGTGTCTTATAGTGCGGCGGACAATTCCGAGTCTAAACATAATCTGTACACGGACAACTCGGACGCGCAGCTGTACCCGCCCGGGCTGGAGCCGCTGGGCATGCCCTCGCTCCCAGACTTCGTGCAGGACCACATCCTAGTGGAGCAGGCATACCTGAACTCTAATGGGCCCATATCCGTGGACTTAGACAATCTGCCGGACTTTACGTTTAATACGAGTTACAACGCGGGCTCGTCGTCGCTCGGCCGGCGCGGGAACAGCTATGGGCGGGGGTTGTACGAGCCGTACTCGGGCGCGTCGACGTCGAGCGCGCCGCTGGACCTGCCCGGCGCGCCGGCGCCCGACCGCCACCTCAGCCTTGACCTCACCGAGTCCGTCCCCGCGGAGCGGCGGAATATGTCGCCCAACAACACCTTCCCACTGGACCTGCCTCCTAATGCTGGTCAGTATTCTTCACATCAACTTACTGCTATGGTTCTTGTAAATAATTGTGTGTACAGATAAAAAAAAAACATATCATGTTCAATTGCTCCTTGTTTACATAATTATTTCCATTATATTAAAACTAAATTATAAATATTTTAGAGCAATTAGGACCTGGCCCATTCTGTTCCATTTAATAAATTCACAGGTGGCCACAAATCTGTATAATTTAATATACTCCTTTAAGCATTAAAACTATGTATTTATATACAAAACACATTAAACTATTAAAAATGTTGTATAATTTAAAAATTCCAGACTTGAATGAACAGGATAGCAAGTACATATATTGGTACATGTTTCAATGAGTAGAGGTATTTTTTTCGTCTCCAGTACCTATTTTGACATGAATGATTTAATTCCCCTAAGACTTGTACTGTAACATTATTATCCTTTTCGCTGCCAGACGTCAAAGTAATTCGCCGTGCCCCTGACGCCACAACGGTAAAAAAATGATGTGTGAAGAAATATAAATAAAATAAAATAAAAATAGCCTTTATTGCTGAAGTTACATTTTTCTTATTATCTATGCTTATACATTTATCTATTATTTTATTTATTTTGTTAAAAGATTTTATTTTTACTCTTCTCCATCGACAACCTCAACTTGTCCCTTGACAAAGGCCTCTTCTAGAGTTTTCCATTTGTCACGATCCCTTGCTTTTTGCAGCCAGATACCTCCTCCTATTTTCTTAAGATCATCTGACCATCTAAGATTAGGTCTCCCTCTTTTTCTTGTGTTTCCTCTTGGATACCATTCTACAATTTCTTTTGTCCATTTGTCCAAGTTTTGTCTAATCATGTGGCCTGTCCAGCGCCACTTTTGTTGTTTTATTATTTCACCAACTTTTTTGCTTTTTGACTTGGCTTTAATTATGGATAACTTGACTCTATCTTTGAGTTTTATGTTTAGCACACTTCTTTCCATATGATTTTGACAAACACCAAGTTTCTGGTAGTGTTTTTTTGTTAGTGCCCAAGTTTGGCACCCATAAGTTATTACTGGTATTATACATGTGTCGACAACCTTAAATTTCTGGCTTGTGGGTATTTCTTTAGCTTTGATAACCTCTTTCAACGACCAAAACTTCCTCCATGCGTTTGAGATTCTTCTTTCTATTTCCTTATTAGTTTGATCTAAGGGTGATATTACCTGCCCAAGATATACATATTCCTTAACATACTCAATAATATTTCCGCTTATTATTATCTGTTCTTCGTAACTATTTGTCATTAGTTTTGTTTTTGACATATTCATGGATAGACCAACCAGTTTACTTTCTTTCTCGAGTTCCTCTAACATATGTCGCAGTTCTATTGGGTTATCAGTAATCAGTATCGGCCGTGCTAAGAAAACCGGCGCCGCGATAGGTGCTCATGATTAAGGACCGCGAGCCGGTCTGAAACATGTCGAGCGATATTCGACCTTAAAGACGTGAGTGACCCTTTTCATTATATTTAATAGTACTGGTTTTCGTGAATAAATGCTTTCTTTTTTACTTAAAGTTAATGAATAGTGATAACCTCAAGAACCCTATCTTAATTAACCTACTGTCTGGGAGTAGGTGTACCTTTTATAATTAAAATAGTAAAATAAGTATGTATGTACCTCGAAAATAATTTTAAGAAAATATGTGGCTAGGTTATTAGGGTGATTCTCAAAACTGCTCATTACGATTTCCCTCAGTAGTTAATGTGGTTATTAATGCAAAAAAACAGTCATCAGCGTGTTATGGCGGCCGCACGGCTAACACGAATATTTTTAATCACACAAGTCACAATAAGTACAGCAACAGTCACCAAAAGCCACACGCCAAATAACGATTCATTGAGCAAGCAACAAGGTCAAAATCGAGTAAAGTAGGTAATGTTATAATGTGGATTGCTTCCGTAGTGGTATAAAAGAGATAATAATACTCGTTCTATCTTTTTACGTCATTTTCAATTTAACCGGTTAATATCGTTCCTCAAGAACGGAAAACGAACGAATATGGCACAAACTGGTATCTCAATTGAACAGTTCTTTAACCGGTAACCGAAAACGGAAACGAAATCCTTTTCGTTCAGGGGTGAATGAACGAAACCGTTATGAAAAAAATACCGTTTTCCGAGCCCTGATGAGATCATCTGCAAATCTTAGATGGTTAAGTCTTCTTCCATTAATATTTAGCCCATAGTTATCCCAGTTCATACGTCTAAAAACACTTTCCAGGACAGCAATGAATATCTTGGGTGATAAAGGATCGCCCTGCCGGACTCCTTTCCTTATTGAGAATTCTTCTCCTATTCTTTCCAATTTAATCTTTGCTGTACTATTTTTATATATTTCTTTTATTATTCGTATGTATTTTTCTGAGACATTTTGTTCTTTAAGTGACTTCCATATCTCGACATGTTTAAGTGAGTCAAACGCCTTATTGTAATCTACAAAGTGTGAAGAAATAATGCCAATATAAAATTGGGCAGCTACTCAATAGTTTTTCATAAAAAAAAAATTCAAAAGGTTATGGAAGGATTTCATTACGCTTTTAGATAGAATTTGGCAGCTAGGTATTTTCTTCGAATGGAGAGACTGGAGAGTGGTTGAAGGCATAGCTCACTTTCCAGTACGTGGGTTGGGGAACTTTGTATACACCTGCCTATCAACCGCATATAAATCTATGAAAAGTACATAAAAATAAATTCATTATGAGAATATTAATATTGACCCATTGGACCCGGGGGTATGTCCTTAACAGCAGCATTCCTAGAGTGCGGTGGAGATACTGCGATCGCCAACCCGCATGCCAAGCGTGGCGATTATGGCATTTACCCCCCATGAAATTGGGGGAGGCCTATGTCCAGCAGTGGGCGTCCTAGGGCTATTAATATTAATTATGAATATTTAGTGTTTGGAAACCTTAAGAAATAGTTTATTTTCAAATAATTGATTGTATAGGAGAACCCAATTAATATGGCGCGCGTCAAAGCTCTTAATCAGTTGACCGAGAGGCCATTATTGCTAAATCCGCGCGCCTTATTACTTGGGTCTTGCTATACTCATTTTGGATAATATATTGATTTATAAGTTCATCTTTACTTATTGATTTACATAATAACCCAACCTTATACTTTGCAAGATTTCACGTTGCATATTTTATTAGTAAATAGAGATTCACAAAAGAATATACTTCATAACCTAATGGACCTTGTGCATGAAGCTCCCGAGGATATGCTGTGCTAGGAGTGAGGGACCTGCTCCTCCAGCTGTTAATACACCAAACCCTCAAGTTAATAAAGGGTCGGCAACCGTATGTGATTTTTCTGAAGTCCCAATCATCTATAGGTGACAATGTCTGCTTACCATCAGGCAGGCCGTAAGCTTGTGTGTCACTGACTTTGTATAAAGAAATTAAGTCTGGTTTTTATTGTTTAGTTGTAGAACTATTTTTGCTTTTATGATATGATTAAGCCCCATAATGACCATTCTGTTGAAAAAGTACATAATTAAAGATTAATTTTGCTTGCGGGTGAGGACCAAATTTTTGAACCATTATTAAGGCATTTAATTCGCCTACAATTTAATTGACTCATATAAATTGTATGACAAATTTTCGTATCACAAGGGAATCAATTAAATTGTAGGCGTATTAAATGCCTTAACGATGGTTCAAAAATTTGGTCCTTACCCTTGCATGATTGCCCTAGCTGAGTCAGGTGGAAAACAAGCTTATTTATCCATTAGCCAGCTAGCATGAAACATTCTAACAATAAACTATATGAGTGGTATTTTTCAACGTCCTCAGCCAATTTTGAAAGGTTTCCAAAAAGTGAATTAAAATTAATTCCATACAATTATCTAACATGTTCACAAAATTGCCCGAGAATCACCCTCCTTCACGAGAATTGCGCACAGAATTCCAGAGTTGAAGCAGCTATATCATGTGGCAGGTAAAAAAAATGCACAATGTAACAAATGCAGCATATAGCTGTAATGTGTTGTGTGTGGTGTTGCAGGGGCGGAGTCGATGCGACTGCCGGACTTCCTGCCGGAGCACCCCGGCCGCACGTCGCCGGAGCCGGAACCCGACCTGCAGCCGTTGCTGGAGGAACTCAACCGGACCAGGTACACACTCCACCCGCATTTCTGTCTTTATTTAACTGCAAATATGTTTGCAAATCATGACAGACTTAAATCTAAAACACTGAAAGATTAAACTTAAAGTACTAACATTATCATCATATACACACTGTAGAAAGCCTATCATCCTTCATCTCACAAAACTTCCAACACTACATATTAAACCTTTTATCATGGAGTTAGATTGCGTTTATAATCATCGCATCGTTGTCTACATTACAAACCATGATTTTACCTTAGAGTCAAGGTACACCGGGTAAGGACACTCCATACAAAAGGTACATCCGCGGCTCACGCACACATACACGCGACGATGTGTGCGCGGCCGCTTGTGCTACGCGCTAAATGATTGACGTGTCGGCCGGTCTCCGCCGTTCTCAGTCGGGGCCGCCTCGCCGTCGCGGCAACACGTTTAACGTAAAGTCTGGCCGGCAATTACTTCGCGCGACAAATGAAGTCAAGTTACGACCGTCATTGTTATGTTTATGGATGTTTCAATTCATAAATATTGCCGACCACTTAAGTGTTTTTTATAATAGTGTGTAATATTAGGTATGAATTACATAGGAACAGATCAAGTAAGAGCACGTTGTACCTTGAATACCTAAAACACTTAGTACTTATTTTTAAAATAGAAATTAATGATAATAATATTTTTCATAATGAAAAATATAAACTTAATAATGAAGTTCGTAATATAGTAGTCGCACTTGGCCGGTTTTTTTCATTAATTTACTTAGACACGCATTTTTATCTATCTATTCAAACGAATAATATAGGAATGATGCTAATCACATGTCAAAACAAAGAAAGACGTTTTGTACAACCCTGCGTCCGAACAACTACTTACTCGTATTACGGATGACGTCACAACTGCTCCTAACGGCCGCACTGTCCCTACCCTGTGTACCCTGTCAGAGTACTAGCTTTTTCTCATGATTTCATCTGTCTGTACTAAATTCGTTAAACACCTTATTTGCTATCACACTTATTGGCTATATACAATACAATACAAAAATTCTTTATTGTTCACCAATACAAAATAAACAAACAGTAATTACATAATAAAATAACGGTAGACAATTGGCTATGTATTCATTATCACACTCTCATAGAAGCTACCACCCCCATTTGTATACGATACGCCATGGGGGCATTATTTCCTGTATAAAAAGTACATACATTTATAATGTTAGTGTAGAGTAGACATCTCGAATTACATTATTTTAGTTTAGATGTAATAACAAGGGGCTTGCAATGGGCGGAGCGCGTCGCGTTTTATACCCACCGCTTGCAAACCTCGGGGTGAGTGATCAGTCAGGCGAGGGCCGTCGCCGCGCGCGCACGTGTGTCGTGTCGCGATCCGCCTCCGCCGCCGACTTGAATTACGACGAACCGCGCGTAAATAACTCCTATTCATAATGTGGATGTCTTTACAGGGAATCAAATATAAACAAGTCACTTATATTACTACTACTACTAATGTTACATATTAATTTCCAATTCAAGTCTTTTTAAAAAAACCGGCCAAGAGCGTGTCGGGCCACGCTCAGTGTAGGGTTCCGTAGTTTTCCGTCCGTCACATTAAGTTGACATATTAAGTACAGAAACACAAAACCCTAAAAAGCACGTCATTTCATTGTGATTTTGTAGAAATGACAGGTACAATAAACACCTGTTTATACGGTTAAATTACAAACTTAGTTCAGAAATTATTTTTGTAATTTTTTCAAAAACTATTCAACCTATCAAGTTCAAAATAATTTTCCTACAAAGTTTTTATAAAGTTCTACTTTTGAGATTTTTTTCATATTTTTAAAACTTATGGTTCAAAAGTTAGAGGGGGGGGGACACATTTTTTTTAACTTCTGGAGCGATTATTTCCGAAAATATTAACATTATCAAAAAATGATTTTAGTAAACCCCTATTTATTTTTAAATACCTATCTAACAATATATCACACGTTAGGGTTAAAATGAGAAAAAAACTCACTCCCCACTTTACGTATAGGGGAGGTACCCTAATAAAATATTTTTTTCCACTTTTTATTTTACCACTTTGTCGGCGTAATTGATATACATATTAGTACCAAATTTCAGCTTTCTAGTGCTAACGGTCACTGAGATTATCCGCGGACGGACGGACAGACGGACGGACAGACATGGCGAAACTATAAGGGTTCCTAGTTGACTACGGAACCCTAAAAATAAAAATATTATTTTTTTACTCCTGTTTATTCTGTGGTTTATAAACCCACGACTAAATTGTTAATGAATTATTTGTAGCCTCTCTTGTACCTTCTTATGTAAGTAAATGCAGGATTTTACCAAATAATTTGTACCTTTCTAATATAAACGAACGTGTCCTCATTAGAAAACTACGTCGTTTTGTGTAAGGAGGAGTCTTCCGGTGATAACGTAACCTTTTTGGGCTATACTAAATGGCTATACTGTTCAAAATAATCTTCTATAAAAGGGGGTACGAAACCCTAAAAAGAGTATCTTAATAGAACCGTAGTTATACTTTTTGTGTTACTCATTTACAAATTAAAGTTATTCATAATGACACTGACATACCTACATGTGAAGAATATGTACTTATTAATGTATTCATGGAGTGACAACCTTAACGCTACACGTGCCGCGCGTGAATGAATACAAGTTATGCGATAGACAGAGATGCAGAGAGTAGGTACGTTTCTTATGCCTAAACGCCGTTTTTGTTAGGAAGTGAAATTTCTGTATGTACTATTACTTATTCTGTGGTAATAATGTTGTGTTGTGCAGCACAGGAAGCATGTGGTTTAGCTAGAATCGCATAAAGGAAATCGTATAGTTTTACGATGTTCCATTTTCTCGTGTTAAGGAATAGAAATGGCGTCAACAATACTATTTTTAAAGTACGTTGGTTGATGGGAGATTTAGAAGTCGATTAAGTTATTTTTTGTGAATATATAATTAAATTCTAATATAAGTTTATATCAAGTTGTTGGGATCATGATTCTGGCTCATTCCTGGTGCGAAGTTTGTCCATTGCGGTCGAACGTTGTTGACTATTTGACTAAGGCACAGTAACAACAAAATGGGGGATTTTTTATTATCAGAATCAATAGTGCACATTTTTATCTTAAACAAACATGAAAACAGGATATTTATATAAAACAAAACAACTAAAAATAATTAAAAAAAAGGTCACCAAGATCGGAGCCTTGTGGAAGGGTTCCCATAGGGCTGGCAGCGTTCCCCCTTTGGATAGCTATGCCGATCCGCTGACCAAGGAGCGAGCCAGCCCTACGGTCTCCTGACACCTCGGCCAGCCTTCGGGATAGTTGCCCAAAAAGTCGGTGGGCACCCGCGCTCCACGGTCCCAGTGTCTCCACAGCAAATGCCGCAAATATATGACGGTCTGCAAGTCGGTATTTGGGGCACTTCGCAGCCTCGGCCGCTGCGGCTGCCCCGCCCGCTCTTAATGAAGTTGCGCCTAGGTGGGACGGCGCCAGGGTGTCGACACAGAAGAATAGTGTAAATAAATAGTGCACATGATTCTGATCATGAAAACCAATGAAAAATTAGATTTTGAAATTAGAAAAAAGTAAAAAGGTATAAGTTTGAGTTTACTAGTATATTCCTGAATTTCTTGTGCATATTTGGAGACTAAAATGTGTATAACAGTTTGCTGTCATTATCTTCATCATCATATCAGAGGAAAGACGTCCAATGCTGGAGAGAGGCCTCCCCGCGGATCTCCACAATGCCCGGTCCTACGCCACCATTGTCCAACGGCTTGCCGCGTTCTTGACCAGATCGTCAGTCCACCTTGTTGCGGGCCTTCCCACGCTGCAGCTACGCAGCGCAGCTTTGCATGCAGTTTGCTCTATTAGATCTAATTTGTAAACTACTATTTATTCGTATTTAATCTATTTTGTTGTAACTCGGTAAAAAAGCTGTTTCAATTGTGACATTGCTACTAATGTAACCAAGTGTCACTCGACATAGTAGTTGACACAATATTAAAGTATTGAAGGTGAAATCACTTTCGAAATAAAATAAATTTTGATCAAAAAACGAGGCGTCATGTGTAGCGTTGTTTTCTGAAGGTTTTGGGTGAAGCCAAACGAGCGTAATTTTGTGAATTGTTAGGTGCGTCATTTCTGCCGTCGCTATACTTGTCACATGCGAAAATTTCGGTGATAGTCAAAACAAAAAGTCGGCAACGCGCATGTGATATTTTTGGCAGTTAAAGCGTCCACAGGCTGTTTGCTTACAAAAGACTGTTTACTCAAATGAATTCATTTTTTTACCTAACGGTCCCACTTTCACGGACTAAGTGCGGATAAAGGAGTCCATACTTACAACCGACTACACTTTTGTTTTTTGTGTTCAGACGAATTCTTTTGAGTGAAGTTTAAAAATGAATGAATCATCAGAAAGATGGATCATCTGATGTGACCTTAAGAGTCGCCAGTACGCTCGGCTGAACTCGATTCTCCATACAAACGTAGTTGTTGCGCTCTCATTTGTAAACGCCATGCTAGAAGAACATGAAACTTTGTATATATACACAATGGGAGCCGCCGTATCTAGGTCGGAAATTAAATTTCTGTTGCTAGAAATTGTAATAGAAAAAAATACAGCGAGTTTTTGAATTTTTTACGTCTTGTATGAAAACCTTAATAATCGCGGTATTTTTTCTCCATTATAATTTCCAGCAACAGAAACTAATTTCCGACCTAGATATGGCGGCTCCCATTGTGTATACAAAGTTTCATGTTATTCTAGCATGGCGTTTTAAAATGAGGGCGGAACTACGTTCGTATGGAGAACCGAGCTTACTGCGGACACTTAATAGACAGTAATACTGTGTGGGCAGGTCGGAGTTGTCGTTGGAGCGGCGCCTGCGCAGCCGGCTGGAGGAGGAGCTGCGCGCCGAGCGGGCCGCGCTCGCCGACCTGCGCCGCGCGCACCCCGCGCCCGCCGCCGCCGCCGCCGCCGCCGCCGCCGCGGACGACGCGGTAACTGCCCTTTTATTTACCCACTTCAATAGAAGCAAGGAGGTACTCAGTTCGTCTGCATGTTTGCTTGTTCTTTTTTTATGTATGTATGTTCCCCGATAAATCTTGACCACGTTGGCCGATTTGATAAAAAAATTTTTTGTTTCAAAGCAGGTGTACCCTGACATTGGTCCCATATAAGTTTGGTGAAGGTCTGATAATGGGATCTAGGAGGAATCAAGGGAACTCCTCTGATTCAAACCAAGCGGTATGCATTATCCGTCATAATGCGCACTTGTAAGGTTCGGAAGTCTCTGCCGGCGCCTGTATTTCCGAGTTCGTATAACCTAGACCTTTTTGAGGCGCGAGTGAATAGGCATCTTCTGGGTGAGCTCGCTTCATCGTCGGCCTCATCTTTGCCCCCTGGCTAGATGCTGGCCAAGAGCAATCCCATTTTTAATAAATAATAATAATATTATGGGCACGCATATGCCGATTTCGGTATCATATCAAGCATTAGCTCACGGAAACCACAAATTCTGGCATAGCAAGTACAAAATTGGAACTGGTTTTTTTTGGTATAAATTGTATTCAACACGTAACCTTCGCATTACTTCAATGGTAATCAAGAAATAAACTTATTAGTCAATTCACTTTTAAATTATAATTTGAAACAGAAATGAAGATTTTGGAAATTAAAATAAATAAATAATTCAAATTCGATCATTGTAGTAGTCAGTCAGTAGATATTATAGTACATTACGATACAAGTGCAGAGAACAGGAAATTCGCTACAAGTGGTGATAAATTAAAACACGACCGAAGGGAGTGTTTTAAGGCTAGGTCGTCAAGCGAGTTAGCGTTTTCGAGTTTTCTAAAAATAAACTGAAACGCAGAATAAGGGTTTTAAAAATTTGAAAAAATTATATGTTTTACTTAAGGATCTAGTCTAGTCAAAGTTGCACTCAGTTACACGATCTAATGAACTTCGCTCGATAGAAAGAGACCCCAAAGTTACTCCTTTTTGTAAAGCATTTACAATCTGACGACTAAACTATTGATGTTTTAAATAAAGTTTTTGAACTAAACTAAAGCCATTCAGTATTTCTAGACATTTTTGCAGAATTTAAAAAGATAAAATGATTGTATTAATTAATATGTTTAAATACCTACAAAATGCCGAGCGCGGAGGCGTGGCAGGCCCGATCAGTCGCGCGCTGGCGCTTACGGACAACGGACCTGTGTCAGTTTTATCCGCGACAGTTTCGTGCACCAAACAAGCAGTTTTTGACGAATTTATATAATTGTTGCAAGTTATTTAATAAGGGCAATAAAAACCCAAACGAAAAACGTCGTATTTATTAACAAATAAATTATGGTCATAGTGCCACAGTATAGAAATGACAGTATAAGAACTAAACTGAACCCCTGCAGAAATGGAACCAAACATGGTAAAATTATAAATGAAATGTTTATTACCAGAAATTATAGATATACTCGTAGTAAGAGAGCTACTGCTTTGCACATGAATATTTATATCAAGCTATGAGCTTCACCACATTTATTCCGACCGTCTTTTTTTTTAATACCACGTCAGTGGCAAACTAACAGCCCGCCTGATGGTAAGCGGTCACCGCAGCCTATGGACGCCTGCAACTCCAGAGGTGTCAAATTCGCGTTGCCGATCCTTTTAAAATTTATACATTATCTATCTTTCTAGCTAATCTTCTTTTAATAAATCTACCCATTCCCAGGTAGCTACCGTGGCAAGTTTGGTATCATTTCATATACCAATTGATTCTTTTATCATCTTTATGTAAAAATCATTTCTGTTATTTATTTTAAAAGAATACAGTTTATTATGCGTTGAAAGCTAACTTTAGACGAATAAATTTAACCACCAAAAAATATCTGTATTTTATTAAATTAAATTAACGTTTTTTCCAAGCTCGTGGCTCCTAAAGCGTTAGCTGTTACAATAAAGCTTAAAACTAGTGGCTCTGTGAGCTGTAGACCACGCAATTATTATTTTTTTATTTCAAAATTTACAAAAACCGTCTTGACAAAAATATAATTAAACCTATATAATTATCGAACCTGCTCACAAAATGTCACGAGAATCGGTTGAGAAATGCGACCTGTAGAGGAGAACATTTGAACAGACAGACATACGAAAGAATTTTTGTCGAGAGCTGAAACGGAGACGCTTCGCTCTCTCGGTCAAAAAACTATGTTAGTATAATTTTATGACAGTCGTGGTTCACTACTACTGGGCCTGTGTATATGAAGAGTCGAACATTATCAACTTATATCCATATGCTTCGTCCGGTTTTACAGTAGACTGAGGAGTATACCCTGTTGCCTGTGCCCTCTGTTTGCCGTTTGTGGACTACGAGAAGGCCTTAGATTCGGTTGAAACCTGGGCTGTACTACAATCTCTCCAGCGGTGCCAAGTAGACTACCGCTATTATCGAAGTACTGAAGTGTTTGTACGACAACGCCACTATATGAGTCCGACTCCAGGACCAGAACTCGATACCTATTTCGTTGTAGCCGCGAGTCAGGCAGGGAGATGCTATTTCTCCCAAACTGTTATGCGCTGCACTGGAGGATGTTTTCAAGACTTTGGACTGGAGAAGCCTAGGCAATAGGCATCAACATAAACGGCGAGTACATCACTCACCTTTGGTTTGCTGACGATACAGTAGTCTTGGCTGAGACCATACAGGATTTAAGTACCATGCTCAATGACCTTGGTAAAACCTCCGTGAGAGTTGGTCTTAAGCTGAATATGTACAAGATGAAAGTCATGTCAAATGCCCATGTAGCACCAACTGTCGTTACTATTGGACACTTTATACTCGAACTTGAAGTTGATTATGGTATACTAGCGACCCGCCCCGGCTTCGTACGGGTGCAATGCTGATACTAATTATATTTATATACTACAGAATGTATTTATATACAACCCGGCCGATACCGCCGCAACCGCTATGTTCCTGCATTTTAAATCAGTAATATCTTCAAAAATATTCATTTAAATTACATGCTGTCAAGTGCCATATTGATCTATATAAAATGCAAAATGTATTTAAGGTATTTTATTGGAGAAGGATTAATGCTGTATTGCTTAAAATCGCTTCGTAAATAAGCCATTATTTTTCGTAAAAAAAAAGGATAAAAAATGGTTATTGTGGGTTATCCCTAAGAGATAGACATATACCATAATCGACTTTTTTGTAGACCTTTTTAAGTTGTACAATACTTTAGTACATTATTATGATTTATCTCGTAGGGTTCAGCCAGCGTTTGCAATGTAACCGCAATAAAATATGTTTATTTACGACATCACAATAGAAACCTATTAAATTATCTGTGTTTCTCTACTATACACCTGTAACCAAGAGGAAAGAGCAATGGAGAGGGCTACGCTGGAAGTATATCTGCGCGATCGTATCAGAAATGAGGCCATCCGCAGAAAAACCAAAGTAACCGATATAGCCCTCCGAATCGCTTAAATGGCAGTGGGCGGGGCACATTGCACGTAAAACCGATGGCCATTGGGGCGAAGACGAAGGTTCTCGAGTGGTGACCACGTACAGGAAGGTGCAGCGTAGATAGGCCCCCACAAAGTGAACTGATAACCGGGTAAAGGTCGCGAGAGTCCGCTGGATGCGGGTGGCGCAGGACCGGTCATTGTGGCATTCTTTAGGGGAGGCTTATGTCCAGCAGTGGACGTCCATCAGCTGATATGATGATGATGATGATGATATATTTACATGAATAGTTGTTATACCTAGTCTAGCCATAAGTTCTGTTACAAATGAAATGAAACATATTTTTAAAAGGATGTAATTAATTTACCATAAGTAAATGTTTATTTATAGGTAAGTTAATAAGGTTTCTAAACAATATATTTTTTATTCAAAATGCCCGCCTTTAGCTTTAATACACGCCCTCAAACGATCCGGCCACACGTCTATAGATTCACGCACTGTATCCATTGGGAAATTTGCCACTGCTACCTTCAAAGATTTTTTTAGAGAATCGATATTGGCATGGCGTTTAGAGCAGACCATGTCCTCTAACACTGAC
Organism: Notocelia uddmanniana; assembly: GCA_905163555.1. Taxonomy (NCBI): domain Eukaryota; kingdom Metazoa; phylum Arthropoda; class Insecta; order Lepidoptera; family Tortricidae; genus Notocelia; species Notocelia uddmanniana. The sequence continues at coordinate 28,597,215 of LR991064.1, read as the reverse complement.
CACAATTTATAGTCCAGGGGATTTAAGTCGGGACTGGAAGAGGGCCAATCATCTGCCTTGATGAAGTCCGGAACATTCCTTTGCAGCCAAATCTGGGTGGTGCGAGCTTTATGACCCGGGGCTGAGTCCTGCTGAAAGGTCCAGTGTACATTTTTGAACATTGTGTCGTTTAGTGGTTTAACTACTGTTTCTAAAATCGTATCCTGATACACTTTAGCTGAAATTTTCACTCCTTTTTCGCAAAAATGGATCTCAGAGACGCCTAGATACGACACACCCCACCAAACCATGACGTAAGCGGGATGATGACCTCGCTGAATCCTTCCAACTATCTCTTTAGCTTCTCGAGAGTTGTGTGCGTACACTTTATCATTTTGTTTGTTGTAGTGCTGCTCGATAGTAAAAATTTTTTCATCCGTGAAAAGAATATTTTTATATTTCCCATGTGCGTATCGAGATAAAAGGCTTTTTGATCTTTCAACTCTCTTGTCCTTTAGTGACTGATTTAACATATGTCCTGTATATCGTCGGTAAGCTGCAAGACTCAAGTCATCTTTGATTATACGCGAAAGTGTCCTAGGTGGTATTTTCATTTCCTTAGAAAGGATCTTCTGTTTTCTTATGGGATTTCGGCGAATTCTGGCCCTTACAGCATTAACGGCTTGTTTTGTTCTAACAGTACGTGGTCGGCCAGATCTTTTACTGTCATCGACAGAGGACGTTTTGGTGTATCTTTGAATGGTACGATACACAAACATTCGACTGATCTCTAACTTTTTTAGTGTCTCAAAAATGTGGGACGGCTCCATTCCTACCTTATGCAGAGCAATCACAGCAATTCTATTTTCTTTGACACCCCACTCCATTATTAATTTACTTATTTTAATATTATATTGTATATAAATGGTGGCAAAAACATCCAAGTACTTACGTCAAAACACAACATTCGAAATTCGAATTATTATTTTTCTTAAAATCATTGTTAACTGCCAGTAACAGAACTTATGGCTAGACTAGGTATTGTTTACAAGCTTATTAGTTTTACGTGTATTCATAATCTGTCATTGCTTTCTTAAATATCCGTGTTTGTGCAAAATTAGTTTGTTGCCTTGTGTACTATATTTATTTTTCTCATTTTCTCGAAGGTTAGCTGGAAGAGATCCCTTATAGGGATAAGTTCGCCTCTGTACTTTTACATTTTGTTATTCTGTTTCGATTGTTATTGTTTTTTGTGCAATAAAGTGTTATACATACATACATATATATGATGATGATAACACGCACACGACAAATAAATATAACACCCTGTATAATATAACACAATTAGATAAAAAATTGCATGACCTATTAAACAAATCGAGTAGAAGGGTATAAGACATATTTCTTAGGTTCTTAGGTTTCATAGATTAAAATAACGAATTTCAGGGTTGTAGGTATGTACTACGAATTCTGTTAATTTTTTTATTATAATGGATCTTACCGTAAGTTCGACTTTCAATTATTTGTTTACTACCTTATTAAAAAAATATATCAATTACATACTAAAGTTTAATCATAATTAATGCATTTCTTAAGTCAAAATACAGTTATATTTCTATACTGTGACCAGTATGAAGCTAGCGGGGTCATCCGAGTTCACAGTCGCTTCGTCCGCGCGGGCTTGTTCACGCACCGCCAGGACAGCGCTAAATACCTACTCTCGCAGAACTAGAGGGCCTTAAATCGACACGAGTTGCGAATTACCTATTCGCACGTGTATCGTACTACGTTTTACAGTACATATGGCTCTTTAAAGTTTCGACATATGCACGTAATCTGCTTATTACCGCACTCGTGCGGTAAAGTAGCACCATATGTACTGTAAAAATTATTAATTACTAAATTACGTTTTGTCATCATAATAACACTTGTTTACTAGAAAATCCTTCAACCGTCGAGCTGAACTGCTTTTCTGTCTCTTGTTGTTTTATGTCGTTACTAATTTTATTATAAATATTTACTGCCATCATGTTTGGACTTGTTTTATGCAGTTTGAGATTTGAACATGGGTTGGAACTAAATTATTTTTGAACCTATGTTGGTTTGAAACCGTCAAGGCGGCTCCACGAGTTTTGGGAAAAAACTATTTGTATTTCCTCCCAAGCTTACGTATTTCAAGGATAAATAAATGGATGTGAATAAAATAAATATTGGGGGACAATCTTACACAAATCGACTTAGTCCCAATCCCAAACTAAGCAAGGCTTGTACTATGGATACTAGACGACGATATACATAATTATATAGATAAATACATACTCAATTACATAGAAAACATCCAAGACCCAAGAACAAATATCCGTCCACAAATAAATGCCCTGGCCGGGATTCGAACCCGGGACCTCTAGCTTCGGAGGCAGAGTCACATACCAACTAAGCTAAACAGGCCGTCAATGTTGTTGAATGTCAATATTTTGCACTCTATGAAATAAGGTCCACGACTATCTATATTTTGAATAATACGCATATACGTATACGCCAATGTAGGTATTTTTTGTAGGAGGAACTGGTCGTTTATATCTGTGCTGTTACCCCTTCAGAAAAACGCAATACTTAGCCATGAAAAAGTATATGCGTACGAGGGGTGATCCATAAGTTTTGATAATCGGTATGAAACACCCCGTTAATGATATTCTTTTAATGTGGGCTGTACCATGACACTAATCAACATTAAATTAGAGTAAAAATATATAAACATTATTCATTTGTTTTTCTGTAATTGCTGAACAAAAAAAATTCCGAATTGATAAAATAAGAAGATGGCGGATATAAGAGTTGGTTTTGTAATTCTTTGGAGCGGTGTTGAAAAAGTCCTGATGCACTAATGAAGAATATTGTAATTGAAAATAAAACCTTGGTTTATCATTATGATTTCAAGGATAAGCAAGTTATCTGTGCCTTGGTTTTTTTTTATCTCCAGCTCTGTCACCAATATTAGGGAGTATTTTTCGACTTCTTCCTGGACTATTGAGGCCTACCAATAAAAACTGCGAAATTAGCTTTCACTAATTGAGCTCAAATATTGTTGGAGAGTTGTATAACATTATTCTATCAGAGTTGTGTTAAATATTATAAATAAGCTGAAGAAAAAAAACACTAATTTTCGGGAGTAATTGTACTTCAGAGCCTTCTAATTGACAAAGGTGCTGCTCTTCGAGTAAAGATCAGAACTGATAACCGTTCCTATTGTTATTTAGCCCTAACTTCCGACTACTACTTCTCATTCACTTATGTTCAAAACCAACTACATGAAAATTAAGAGCTGGTGATGACTTAGTGAAGGTATAAAATTTGACCTCAAAAAGTAAAATTATATTTATTGGGGTAAAATAAAACAATTGAATTACGTTAATAAGTATTTGAAAATATAGAAAGTGTGCATATTGTGTTAAAAATATAACGATTTACATATCTCCCATATTTAATACTGATTATCAAAACTTATGGATCACCCCTCGTAAGAGCACACTGAATATTTGTAGTAGCTAAAAAAATAGTTTACACCACACTTGGTCAAGTGGTGACGTAAAATTGTGTACAAAACAAAACACGGGTCGTAAAACAGAAAGCCCTCTCTTGCATATTTATGACCCTCGCCTGCGGCTCGGGTATAAGTTATAATATTGTGTCACTTTTTCTAGGAAAAAATACAAACTTAAATTTTTAAAAAATGTAACTAATAAATATACCATTATTCGAAATTAATAAGATTAATTAATTTCGAATATCAGTATCTCCCCGGCCTATTTCCATAATTTGGAGTTAGCATATTTAACTTGGTTATGCTATTACGCGTCTTAAAACAATTTCCGTATTTACAGTTTTTCATGCATGATCTTTAGGTTCATTATATGACCACGGTAACGCAAGTCACGATTTTATTGCATGTGTTTTTCATTCAAGATCATGATGGCACATTGACGTGTTAATCCATCTCTTAACAAGTGTTATTTTTTATCACTAGATACGATTATAAGATACTTAAACTTGTATTGCGTTATAAAAACAAAAAACACGTAATGAAGTTGTGACCCGCGTTACATTTACGTGGAATGGCTCCTTATGTCTCTGAACATCGGTCATTCTACGAGCGTTGTACCCCCATTTTTGCCAAATTTTTCTATTCTGATTGATGACCTTATAGGTTATTTCGTAATAGTCCGGCAACACTACAATATAACATATAACCAAAAAATGCCACCGAAATGTTGTTTCTGTAGAGAAACTCCACCAGTAATGGGGTCCCGGTAATGAGCGGTTGAAACGCTCGTACAATGATCGAAATGATCTCAATGAAAGTTTGTCAGGGAAGGATTAGAGCATAGGTACAACCCGTCGGAAATATCTGCGGAACAATTTGTTCCCATCCAGGTGCCCAGATGTTTCCGACAAGTAGTAATGTAATGTTTCTATGAAAGATGCGTTATTTTTTTCAGTATCGGGAATCTCCGGAATCGGAGTCGACGGTTAATCAGTTAAAGACAGAAATCAGGAGGCTTAAGGTTGGTGTTCACTTTTATATTAAATCATTCATTTAGAATTTAAGGTTAAATTAAATGACAAAAATTATTTGTAAATATGATTTTGGCACACTGAAAATTGTACTTACAGGTGGGATTGGAATTTTTCATATTCATAGCAACCATGGTATTACAAGATGTTCTTATATCTATACTTGAGGCCCAGAAAAAATATTGTGTTTTTGAATTAGGAATTCTTTTGTTATTCATTTTAAGTTCAAATCATTTTTGGAATTTGTGCAAAAAATTGTACGCGGGGCCTTAGGAGGATAGAGTTGGTACAGTATGGATTCTGTTAAAATAAATAAATAATATTAAATTTGAAATTAAATTATAGAATAAAATTAAATTATAAACATTACAATAAAATTATAGTATTTTATGCAACAGTTGCACAATAAAATGTTCTTAATATTTGAGAGTCGCTGTAATAAAACGAGCGTAGTGAGTTTTGTTATTAAATATTAGAGGATTTTAAGACCTAATTTAATTATTTATTTATTTTTTAAATAGTAATTAATAATTAAAATACAATATTTGAATTATAGTTTATTTTACGGATTGCTATAAATATTCTTCAAATATTGTTGGAATTGGAACATGCATACAATTTTTTTCTACGAAAGCAAAATTATTTGTTTTAAATTAAAAATCGAAATGGTGGCGGAAAACGGGTATTGACTCGTGTCTTTAAAAAAATAGTTGTACAATAATGTATGGAAATTCATTATGATTCTCCCATCAGTCATATTTATAATGAATTGCCTATCTATGGTATAGACTCGAATTGGTATAATAAAGTTTATGCCATACCTGGCCAAAAAGTGGCTTTTACCGCACGCTATGTGTACGGAAAAAACCACTTTCTGGCCAAGTGTAGTAATAAAATGATGTATACAATACGGGAGGTAATAAATAAAGCCCTCTATCGCATATATATACGTTCCTCGCCTACAGCTCGGGCCGCAAAATCTGCGATTTCAGCTTTTCTTTACTTTACCACCCTAGTTGTGTAATGTACTATTGTTGTTTTAATATTGCTGTCAGTTATGTAATTGACAGATTACAATGCCGGAGTACAAAAGTGTGTTTATCTACATCCATTTAGTAAATCCTGTTTAATGCGTTCAAAAACTATTCGTAAATATCAGCTTAACAATATATCCCGCTCTTCACCCGCGTGCGCACCACAACTACATGACGTGATATATCACGCAGTTACGAGATTGCGGACGATTTTACAGGACGGGTTTGGGTCGCGCGGGGGCGGGGGCGGGGGCGGGGGCCGGCGCCGGGCCGTCTCGGTAAACATGCTTCCGCCGGCTCAATGGTTGCATATGAAACATATACACTACCGTCGAAAAGTTTAGGATCAAACACAATTTTTAGTTTCATTTTCATGAATTACTACGCAAACAAAACAAGGGAAAAAGATTGCAACGGGCTATTCCTCACAAGGATTGAACTTTTGCAAACTGGGCGAGAGTACGACGGACAGACGAATCAAGGTTGAATGAATAATCAATCGATGTTGATCAATTGCATATTTTGTGTTTGGTGTTCAAGTTTCTGACGGTAGGGTAGATAGATATGTGGAGGTAGAGAAAGTTGCAGCAGATTGGGTTGTGTGGCGCAGGAGCAGCTGGCGGCGGCGCGCGGCGCGGGCGCGGGCGCGGCGCGGGAGCTGCGCGGCGCCGCGCGCGTCGCCGAGGCCTCGCTGCGGTCGGTCACGCTCACATTCCATTTCGATCCTCCCCACCTACACTGTAAACTCGCTTTTTGAATGCTCTAATTTGATCCGATTTGGCCCCGGCGCTGCCCGGCTAGCAACGAGCCGGCGCGCGAGGAGTCTCGCCGCGACCGGACCGCCGGGTGTGTCTGCGTGTACTCATTAAAGAGATAGATATCGTAGATCTCATCTCCCGGCTGCCGCTGTGCTATGCTGGTGTTAATTAACATTTTAAACCGATGCACAGGATTATTCATATGCTTCATATAGACCTTTGCTAAGTTCAATGGTGAAAAATATCTCGTGACGTCGAGTCCGCCTTTTGTATGCTAAAATATTTTTTAGTACAATTGCGTATATATACGTATAATAAAAGTAATGACTCGAGTATTATCGTTGTTTAACGACAGTTAATCGCATAAAACCAGAACAATGAAATTTTAAAAAGTTTTGATTGGATATATTAAAATGACGGCATCAGTGTTGGACGCTTTAAGCTGACAAGTATCAATAATAAACACTACATTCTTAATTCAAAGATCAAGATTTTAAATTGACTGTCGTATATAAAAAAAATCTTTCAAATAAAAATCAATGTTCATTATTGATCCTTCTCTACTATTGGTGCTAGTACTCAATTGTTTTATCACGGAAAACTGTAATAGAGCTTTTAATGCAATGAGTTATATATTCAACTCATTTTTTCCATTCACATATTATAAAAGGTAAGGCTGGGTTGCACCAAACCGTCTGTAATCGTAAGCTATATTCGTTAAAATTTTAATATATGAAAAGTATGTCATGTTTCTATGGGATGACAGCTGCCGGTGCCATATTTAACGTTGATCAGTTTGTGATCGTAGGTTGGTGCAACCCAGCCTAAATCTCTAGGATAGCCCTGATCACTTAAAAACATTCATTTATTTAATCCTTTTTTTTGTGTATTAAAACGATTCATATTTTCATTACTGTTACAGAACTATTTTAATTAATCCCGCTTAAATTCTACTACACTCCATATAAAAATTAAAAAAAAACTCCGCTACTGTCTAAAACATAGATAAAATTATTTGCAAGTCTCTATAATTTCGTTATAATTCTCATTTTTAAATAAAGTAACGCCTCTTATTGGTTAACCATGTGTGTGTAGCAGGAATATGATCAAAACGGGAGATTTGATCAAATCACTAAACAATATAATCAAATCACGCAGGATGTTAAAATAACTACTCCATTTCATAATTTCCCTAGAAACATCCAGTGATTAAATCCCTGAGTCGGTTTAGTACCTAATGAGCTCATTTCGTCAATTCACTGACAATGACGCGGGTTAAGGATTTTATCATATTCTTAGGTTTGAGGTTAGGTAACAGAGATTAACACACAGGCATGGCTCGTTGCTAACTGACTTTATTAGCGCGCTAATACGTTATACATACATAGACCGCCAGGTGAGTACTTATACATATAGATGACAGATACTATGCATCTCGGCGTAAACAACCTATACGCTACAACTATAGCTCGGTACTAATATTAATCCTAACACATATCAGTAGACTAGTCTAGTGAAATGACGAATCGAGTTGACCGTTATTGGCGATTTTATAATTTCTCAAAACCGACTCAAGGATTACCCACCAAAACACTGGATTCTTACAGGGAAATTATAATATGTAGTAGCCATTTTAACATCTTGCGTGATTTGATCATATCCCTTAAGGATTTAATCAAAGCTCCGTTTTGATCATATCCCTGCGACATATACATGTTTTGCAATATTGTTATGGGTGATGGACCTGGACGCGGCGATCGCGGGCGGTCTCGTGACAAGTGCGTGTATCCCACAGAGAGCTCCTGGCGGGGATCGAGCAGCTGCGGACCCTGAGCGAGACGCTCGAGCCGCGCGACACATGACGCGACTAGAGCGCGCGCGACACGTGTCGCCCTCGGCCGCACAGGTGCAGCGACAAGGCTCGGCCGGTATTTACCGTATGTCGACCAATTCTTTGTGACCGGGGGACGACTTATTTATACACAATACGGGTGATAATATTGCATATTTTCACCCTCCTCTTAGGCTCGTGTCGTGTATTTAAAAGACTATTTGCAAATATTGAAGTGAAATAGAATGTCAAATGAATTTTAGACCTATTAATGACCGTTTTAACGGACCCCGGGCATATTTCAGGATGCAACTGTACTATTATAACGCTAGGACGATGATATGATAATGACCAAATGACAGTTTTCACTCCGAATCTCACGTCTTTTCGGCAGTCACGCCCATTGTAAATTAATTGTGAGATAATATAAATATATTCAAATCATAACGAGAATGTTATGATAAGAAACCGATTAACACCAAATTTTTGAACCATAAGACATCTAATTCGTCTTCAATTTAATTGATTCCGTTGTGACACGAAAGTGACCCATACATATTGTATGCCATATTTCCGTGTCACAGTGGAATCGATTAAATTGTAGACAAATTAAAAGCCTTAACTATGGTTAGATTTGATTATTATATTTCATGATAAGGAAATACAATATAAATTATCATACAGTATGTCAAAATTATAGGAATTACTATTATATATTTAAAATTAAAGGGAAAAATTTAGTGCTCCGAGCGGCCAATCGCTCTAGTCACTGAGCTATCGGATCAATCAAGCTCAGGCACGAAACTCTTCACTAGTTCCTGCTCAGAGCACTTTTTTTTTTAAATTTTACCTTTAATTTTAAATTTAGAATTTTCGTTAGCAGCGTTACTGCTTAATACAAAATTAATAACTGTCACGATCGTGATAACAAGGAAAAAATAGATAATAATAACATAATGTTAAACAAAAATTTGGTTCTCATCCGAATTTCAATGCTAATTTAATGATGACATGACTTTGTGTCGGTGAAGAATGAGACGTTAAAACGCCTGTGAATTGTTATTAATATGTACATATATTTTTGTAGGGACGATGCTGAAGTCTCTTGTACTTTTTCCACGTAGCCTAACATCTCTCATCTTAGAGCATCGTACGAGTATCTTAATTTAACCCGGGAACGACGTCAGTCGTACAAATGTTCCGAATATTACCTATAATAATAAGTATTGTGGTAAATATATTCTGCTACGTCTAATATATTTCGAAAGAATGTGGAAAATTGAAGAAATCTTTAACATGATCCCTGGAGTCCTTGTTTTAATGTTAAGAGTGCGCAGTACGCTCGGTTCTCCATACAATTGTATTTACACTCTCATTTTAAAACGCCATGCTAGAATAACGTGAAACTTTGTATACACAATGGGATTCGGCATATCTAGGTCGGAAATTAGTTTCTGTTGCTTGAAATTATAATGGAAAAAAAATACAACGATTATTAAGGTTTTCATACAAGCCGTAAAAAACTAAAAAAACCGCTGCATTTTTTTGTCTTTTACAATTTCTAGCAACAGAAACTAATTTTCGACCTAGATATGCCGAATCCCATTGTGTATACAAAGTTTCACGTTATTCTAGCATGGCGTTTTAAAATGAGAGCGTAAATACGATTGTATGGAGAACCGAACGTACTGCGCACTCTTAAGTGACGTAATGATGCAGTTTTCGGAATATTTAAAATTAGTCCACTAACGCACTATCCGGCTGGCCGTGTGCGGCGGGCCGTTGCGGGGCGGTCTCGCCCGGCCCGGCCCGGCCCGGCCCGGCCCGGCCCGGCCCGGCCGGAGCTCCGGCCCCACGACACGACGCACCACGCGGCTGGCCGCTAACGCATCCGGTCAGCTATATAGTCTGTAGGCGGTCTTAGAATTACCCATTTTATATACACCCATATAGTAATTGGTTAAGACGGTTGACGAACAAGATTTCTTATACGGGTGTAGATATAGTACATTACGATACAAGTGCAGAGAACAGGAAATTCGCAATGAGTGGTGATAAATTGAATCATGACCGAAGGAAGTGTTTTAAATCGACACGAGTTGATAATTACCTGTTCGCACGTGTATCGTACAACGTTTTACAGTACATATGGCTCTTTAAAGTTTCGACATATGCACGTAATGTGCTGATTACCGCACTCGTGCGGTAATATAGCACCATATCTACTGTAAAGTACTATTATACGACAGTCAAATTTCATTAGGCTTTTTAATGAAAGGTTGTATAAAAAATAACGTACTGGTGCCTAAATTTGCACAATGAATCTCACCGAGGATAAAGAATGTTCTTTCATGTATCAATAACTGCCTGCTATCTATCGTAACATTTACAATTAATTATTTGTGTCAAACAAAAGGGTACCCGTTTGCCGGCGTCAGTAAGGTGCCATTTTCTTATTAACGCAATTAGAAACCGGGCCTTATTGACATCGACAAAGAGGTACATTTAGCTCGAGAGTGACACATTTAGCAAAGATGTCAGAAGTAAGGATGAGCCCCTCGTACTTTGAACCGACGGCTGCACAGCAGGGACGTTCCATATTTAAACGACAGCGGCGTGCTCGCTAGCAGCAGTGATCGTGCGGCGCAATCATTTAACCCTTTAAACGCCAAGAACGCCTAAAGCTCGTGTTGTGACGTACGTTGTCAAAGTCACTATCGTGCTTCCATATTCAATCTCTTATGGAAAATGAGTTGATGTGTAAGTATCACTGCAAGTTTATGAAGAATAGTGTTCAAAGATTTAAATATGAAATCTAATTCCTGTTATCCTATCAACCACCATAACAGCCGAACATTTGGCGATCGCAGATCTCCCCCGCACTCTAGGGAAGCTGCTGCCCATCCCCCAGTGGACTGGGTCGTAGTTTTAAGGTCCGTTCCTGTAAAGAAGGTTCAACTTCCACTAACTTACGTTCGCATCACTGGTACCAAAATCACGCCCACAAGGCCTCTCGTTAGTATATAAGTCACTGACATTAACACTTATACGAATAGTTGTACCCTGCGATTGTAAATATATTGGAGACCGCGCGGTCAATAAATATGTAATATAACAGTGAAATTGCGAGTGATATAGTACGTACAAGTATGTAACTAACTGTAGCTTAAGACGGCGCAGTACCATCGGTGTGGATCGGTTCTCCATACAAACGTATTTAGGCTCTCATTTTAAAACGCCATGCTAGAATAACATGAAACTTTGTATACACAATGGGATCCGGCATACCTAGGTCGGAAATTAGTTTCTGTTGCTTGAAATTGAAAAAGAAAAAAAATACAGCGGTTTTTTGAGTTTTTTACGGCATGTATGAAAATCGCTGTATTTTTTCGCCATTATAATTTCAAGCAACAGAAACTAATGTCCGCCCTAGACAAGCTGGATCCCATTGTGTATACAAAGTTTCATGTTATTCTAGCATGGCGTTTTAAAATGAGAACATAAATACGTTTGTATGGAGAACCGAACGTACTGCGCCCTCCTTAGACACTGCACCGGTGTAGTGAACGAGGCTTGGATCCCAGAGTATATGAAATATATTTATTGTGCGACAACGTTGAGATCGCCTGAAGCCCGCTCGGGTGATTATATGGGACAATTCAGTCATACCCGCCGCCGCCGCCAGACATGAACCCTATGACACTGACGGTGATATTTCTGATAGTGTTGTGCAAGTTTCGATACTTCATTTTTTTTTTTTTTCATTTCTTTTGCGCCCATGTCGGTTGATAGATAAATAGATAGATAAATGATTTATTTGCTCACCACAGTCATACACACAAGTTAAAACAATAAAGACAAAAATAATAATTCGTGAAACTTAAAAATAACACAAACGTAACACACAAATGAAAACGGAAGGAAACATAATTTATAAACAGTTAGTTATCTTAATTATGTAAGTGAAATATCTTTGTGTGCACTGCAGCAAGACAAAAAGGTTCCAACTCAGTGTGTAGGTTTGCTCGCAATTGAGCAAAACACTGGTATTCTGTCAGAACCCAAAATACATATGTGTAGAATATATACAGACGGACAAACATACATAAATAAAAGAACGAATATCTCCGAAAAATGGAAAATAACGTGTAACGTGTGTCTATTTATAAATAAATAACTTAAAAAATAAAAAAAACAAAGATAAAGGTAAATTCAAAGAACAATAGTGGGTAGTGGAGGTGGTGGTTCTGTGGTGTTTGGTGGAGTGGGTGGATGGAAAGAGGAATTGATGTTGTTTTGGGTATTTTTGGAAGTACAGTCACACAACGAAGTCTGCAACCAAATAGCCATGCGGAATTCCTACCACTTGTTTCTCCATGAGCATTTTCTTAAAGTGCAATTTAAATGATTGCTTTGATGGCAAGCGTCTAAGTGGTGGAGGAATATTATTCCAGCATTTGGTTGCAAGATAACGGAAGCTACCCGTAAAAGCAGCTGTCCTGTGGGGGTGTACTTCCAAAAGACATCGACATGTAGACCTGGTGCCATGATGTTTGTGAAAAGAGGAGATTTTTACTCTCGAGTAAAGATATTCTGGTCTTTTGTATTTTAACACATCAAACAGAAGACATGCAAGGTGGAGATGTCTACGGAAGGTCATGTTTAATGTCGAGGCTTTGATTAAGTAAGGCGTGACATGTTTATTAATTTTATTGTATCTAGTACACATATAAATAAGGTAGAGTAAAGGTATTATTATAATATCTCAACTCAGAGTAAGGATTTCTATAGAGATTCCTATACGCGTCCGAATTTGTCTTAAACGGCTGATGATGACGACCATAGAATTCAACGTTGTCTTCTTTTTACACAATCTTGAAAGAATAAAATTGAATAAAAAACGCATTTTATTACAGTCACTTCAATTATCGAAACACCCATTCCTTAATCGATACAGACTAACGATATAACTTTTGCAGTACGTCACCAAATATATTCGGTTATGCCTATTTATGGAAATAAGGGTCAAAACAATATTCTTTCTTATTATTATTAAGTGAAAGTTACAATTCTACATAAACTAATTAACTACATTACCAAAAGATGCTTATTAACATTTTGATACCGACGCGGTTCCAAGGTTAGATAAAGGAACTCTCACTGTCAGTGTCATAGAGTTCTTGTCTGGCTGCGGCGGGAGTAAGTCAGTCCAGTACGATTTCTGGGTAACTGTAGTGGACTTGATTATGTCTAGTCTAATGTCCTGTCTTTGACTAGACAAAAATAGTATTATACCTTTTTTTTCGTACAGAATAACCAACGATTATAACGTATAATCTCATCGTACAATCTTAAAATGGCATCCATATTTTTTTCTATCTAGCCATCCAATGATTCCTCTTCACTGGAATTTATATCTTTCATAATTGGAACATGGTTGTTGTTTTCAAAATAAAACTACTGTATTTTCTATTACAGTAGATTAATATTGCATTGATGATTATTATTGTACGGTGGGTCGGTGGGCGGCTGCTGCGGCTAGGCTAGAGGCTAAGGGAGCTAAAATAGTCCCAGGCGGTTTCGGGCGATCTCACTGGATGTCGCGATCTATTGTAAAAATTACTTTTTATACTTAACGTATGCACTTTGTTTATATGATAAGCTAGTTGTTGTGTGTTTACCAAACTCGATGTGTGTTGTACCGATTATTTTCAAATCAATGATGATTTTAAAGTATACGTTTTTGGTTTGTGCCTTATATTGTTCCTCATTGGATACCCGTTTATTGTATGTGGACTGTGGGTACTGAATATTGTTTTATAATTATTTTAAGGTGATTAATTTAAATGTACTCACGGAGGAATCTTCCGAAATAAACAACTTAATTCGTTGAATTGATTATTTTTTTCAATTACTTTACCTTATTGATTTAAAGCCTCGTGTTCGTCACAAACGCTCGGACCGGCGGCTCGCTGAGCGCCTAGACTAGAGGCTAGCGAGGAGCTTAGTAAACCGAACGTTCGAGAATGACTAGACAGTTAGTGACGGGCCGCATTGCTCGCGCTGACGAAGGCACCGAGCGTTTGTTTTACTAAGCGACTCGCTAGGCTCAACTATTTTTACATGTCCCCATAAAAAATATTCTAGAGGCGTCCGTTCTGGACTTCTTGGAGCCTTCTTGGATGCAGTTTTCTTTCTTTTTAACCGACTTCAATAGAAGGACCTCTTGACCACGTAAGCCGATTTTGATAATTCTTTTTTTTCATTCAAAGCAGGTACCCCGAAGTTGGTCCCATATTTTGGTGAAGTTCTGATGATAGGAGCTAGGAGGAAACGAGGGTACTCCTCGAATTTGATAGGCACGTAATGCCGATTTCGGTATTTTCTGTAGGTAACCAAGTGTTGGCTCACGAAAACCACAAGTTGTGACATAGCAAGTACAGAATTGGAGCCGGTTTTTTTTTAATATAAATTCTTAAAATAAAAGAATGTTTCCTGTAAGGTAAGTAAAATAATCCTTGTTTCCTTCCAGGGTCCACAATTTTATTCCACCCTTTAGATTATCCCTTGAACAGTTTGGGGTCACGTCTCCGGGGGTGAATGTGGTGATCCAGACAAAAACTTAACAAAACACTGCTTATAACGAATCTATTTATTTTAATAATCCACAAACTATACAGTATAAATCTATAAGTATAACGTCTTCTTAATTTATAAAGGAATTATGATTAAGCCCTGAGATAAACTTTAAGTTATATTTTATAACATATTGTCTGAATCAAAAAAATAATTTTGTAAAATTTAACTAATGAATTACATAATAAAACAACAAATATTACCTATAGGTATGTTTCATAGTATTAGTCCCACCTAAAGCACTCGTTTAGCAAATATGTATGTACAGTAGTGGAAGTCTTTGGGGGCGGCCTATGTCCAGCAGTGGATGTCTTTTGGCTGACATGATGATGTATAGTATTAGCAAGTGTCAGTAAACCTGGGAAAACAAACGAGAGTGCATAAATTTCCCTTTTCACCGAATACTGTGCCGTTAGTGTTAGATATAAGAGCAATGAAATATTTAGGTGCGATTTAGCCGTAACTGCAATGTGTGGCACCCGGAGCGGAAATTATTCGGGTGTCAGCCGGTTGGATAACTATAGGCCGGCCAGCATAAGTCGATTACTATTAATTGATTAGGAGCTTCGAATCGAAAGGCGCCTGTGCGGTCTAGACCAAGGGCCTATTTCATAATGACTTATATTTATTTATTCAGGGAACCAACAGCTGCTAATCATTACATTACTTTTATAAACATATTATGCAATAGGCCCCAGGTGGTTCCAAGACGGACTTCTACTCGTCGGGGGAGACCACGGCGCGTGGTCCCGGTGCTGCCCCGGGGCTAGACTAGACCAGGTGGTCCCAACAACACCCGAGGCTGGACTAGACCCGGTGGTCCCAACAACAATCGGGGCTAGACTAGACCCGGTGGTCCCAACAACACCCGGGGTAGACTAGACCCGGTGGTCCCAACAACACCCGGGGTAGACTAGACCCGGTGGTCCCAACAACACCCGGGCTAGACAAGACCCGGTGGTTTCAACAACACCCGGGCTAGACTAGACCCGGTGGTCCCAACAACACCCGGGGTACACTAGACACGGTGGTCCCAACAAAACCCGAGCTAGACTAGACCCGGTGGTCCCAACAACACCCGGGCTGGCCTAGACCAGATGGTCCCAGGGCGAGGGCGCGCGCAGGAAGTACTTGCGCGCCGCCTTGCGGAAGCGCGCCTTGTACTCGTCGGGGGACACCACGGTGGGCTGCCCCGAGCCCAGGTTCTTCTTCACCAGGTGCTCCAGCTTCTTGTCCCACGTGAACGTGCGGATGTAATCTGCGGAATAGCACAAGCGGTGGTTACTGATCGAGCGAGCGAAGCGACTCCCTTTAAGGCAAATATGCTTTCTTTGTCTGTTTCTCAACCGATTCACGTGAAATTTCGTGAGCATG
Organism: Notocelia uddmanniana; assembly: GCA_905163555.1. NCBI lineage: Eukaryota > Metazoa > Arthropoda > Insecta > Lepidoptera > Tortricidae > Notocelia > Notocelia uddmanniana. Next base: position 28,581,031 of record LR991064.1, on the reverse strand, counting down.
TTCGATAATTACCTACACCGTGTCCAATAAGTTTGAATACAGTTTCAAACTCTAAAACAAAGTTCTAATAACAAATGCTATATTTCATGAAAGATATTCTTAAATATATATAATATTCATAATACATATTTTGGGATGACGCCACCTTTAAACCTCATCACCAGCTTCAAACGTTTTTCGAATCCGTCACGCGCGGCACGCAATGTCTCCATCGGCATTTCGTCTCCAATTTGCACATCAGCTTTTTGAAAAGGTTGTGGCGTCACTCGTGTCATCCGTCAAATCTGATATGTTCTGCAACGCGCTATCGAAGTTTCTTAAATCAGTTGCATATATATAACTTCTAACCAACTCTCAATGGACTTCGGTCCCTGAGAGATCTCTCTATTGTCGTTTCTTCTTGTGACTCCTATCTATTGTATATTATGTATATAGTTTGTAGATAACCCTTTCCTGTATATATTCCACCTTGTACATTATCCTACCTAGGAGCCACCTCTCTCATATCTACAAGGTACAAATTCTTAATTTTATAGTTTTTAGTTTTGAGAGCATGTACAACCATACAAAAAAAATCCAGTACATTTAAATCCGGAGAATTTACGGACGAATCATTTTTTGGTGAGAATTCCGTTAAATTGGCCTGACACCACGCTTGAAGTGAGTTTGCCGCGTGGGATGGAGATCAGTCTTATTGGAAACAATAGTAGATGTTCCCAAACATCATTCTTAAATATGAAGCAACATTTTTTTTCCAAGACTTCTGTTTTATACTATTCGGCATTGATTTTTACCCCTTTGTCGATAAATACCAAAGGAAGTTTGCATCGAGTGAAGCATTTTGAAAGCGGGGTACCGCTTGCAAATGCTCTCCAAACCTGTGATACTGACCGATAATGCCCAGCACGAGGCGGTGGCCGTCGATGCCCAGCAGCAGCGAGTAGTCCATGACGGAGTTGGCGGCCAGGAACTCCGAGTCGCGGTCCACGCACGAGAACAGCACGCGCCCCGTGTGGGACGCCACGAACAGCTGCTGCTGCCACCGCACTGGAATAAAACACCTTCCTTCATTTTTATTCCATGTCTCTGTTTCAGCTCGGGCAAAATGCTCCTTTACAGGTTGCATTTCTCAACCGATTCTCGTGATATTTTGTGAGCTGTTTCCGACTTTTATAAGTATTTTTTTCGTAGATTCAATTTTTGGATTATTTTATGGAAGTTTTTGTCGATTCAACTTATAGTTTTTTCAAAATTAAGTTGGTGGGCAAGTTCACTTTCTAATCTTGGAAAGCCTTAAGTAAGAAGCAAGCGACCCCGTACTCGTTGACGTCTGTAATCGTAAGCGGTGTTCGTTAACATCTGATTGTATGGCAAGTTTGACAAGTTTCTTTGGGGTGACGCCGATTCAAGCGCGCTGCAAATTCGACGGTAAAGTTGATCGCGTATGTCCAGCATAAGGCTGCAACAAGTCGCCGCGTTTCATCGCTCAGAGCTAGACATGTGTAATGTACGTTTGAAAATGTCTGGTCTCTGGATGTGTCTGATCATTGTGTGTGTGTGTGTGTGTGTGTGTGTGTGTGCGTGTGCGCGCTCACGCTGCAGCAGGTTCTCGTCGAGCAGCACGGCGGCGGGCGCGGGCGCGGCGAGGCGGTGGCGCGAGGAGCCCTTGAGGTCGAAGCGCGAGGAGGGCGCGCGCGCGTACCACACGTTCTCCATCACCAGCACGCCGTTGCCGGCGCCGCCCACGCTGTACACCCCCAGGATGCGCGCTACACACGATCACACATTATTGTCGACCACTCGAAATAGCCGATTCCCGCCTTCTCACATTCAACTGGCTTAGGCTAGTATGCTCGCTTAAATCGCTTATGTCGAATGAAAATGAAATATCGTATCGGGTTTTTGCGGTGTACTAATTAAATCCATATTTTTACTTGCAATAAATGTAACGTTTCCCATTTACACCATTTGCCCTCAGTCGTTTTTCTAACAACCTGAGGGGCTAGTATGATCGCTTATATGGCGGACATATAGCATTCGTCCCGTACTGTCAAGTATGTAAGTGCGAGAGGGACGAATGCTATATGTCCGACATATAAGCGATCATACTAGCCCCACAGGGCTCGAACTCTTCGTGCCGATGACGTAAAATTGACGTCACACTCGCGAGTTCTACAATCTGCTTTTCATTTCCATTGCGACAAAAATTTACAAATGATTAATGTAATTAAAGTCATGTACATAGTTTATTAATTAAAAGCACTTCGAACATAAAGTGTTGGTTTCCACTTATAGTCCACTAGGCGGTCCGGTCCCCTAACGTTTTTGGTTTACTTTCATAATATAAATCAAATCAAATCAAATCAAAAATATATAAATACATAACTTGACAAAACAGGAGGCTGGAACGTATTTTTTTTTCTTTTTATAGCTTACTAGCTATTGCCTGCAATTTCGTCCGCGTAATACTCGTTGTCGCCTTAGATAAATAATTTCAACATAAAGCATATATTGTACTAATTTCAAGTATTTCAGGAACTTATTACGTTTCTGAGATACCACAAAGCATATATTCCCGTTTCAAGATTGTTTTTCTTGAAATCGCATGACGGATAACCCACGATTTTTCTAATCTAGAAAAACAAGGTGCACACTGCTCCGCCACACTGGTCCTCGCGCAGCCGTCTCTGCAATAAATCGCGACGCTCTGCACCAGGTCCTTCGACTCGCGACCATAAACCGACAAAACAGGGAGTGGTCGGCACGTCGAGAAGTATGACGTGCGGCATCTGTCTCCGCCTCTTTTCCTCACTACTTCCCTGAAACTCGACAAATGTGCAGCAGAGGTAATAGAGTAATAGACAGACACTCACCCAGCAGACTCGGCAGCTGTTGGCTGCGGCAGTTGGTAACATAGTTGAAGTAGTGCGGCGCGAACTCCAGGAACTGCTGCCACTCCGGCTTCGTCATCTCCTTCAGCACGTAGCGGTCGTCTGAGGAACAAGCTCTGTTGTATACCGTACTCGGGCATTCACGAGGATATCGCTTATGTAAGGTCAAAGTCAAAGCAAAATCATTTAATTTTCAAGAGGAGTGAAAAATTTATCATTCTGGGCCTAAGGCGTAATTAGAAGAATGATCTGATTCGTTGCCACGAGCGATACCCGTGGTAGCTCAGTTGGTAAGATCGATGGACGGCTTTGGAATCCGTCCATCGATCGAACATACCGTAACATATTGCACAATGAAAGTAACTAAAGGCTTTTTTTTTACTAATATAATTCTGACAATGCTAAGAAGCCGATTTTTGATCTGATCATATTTCAAAGCATGAACTAACTATTGATATTATAGTCTCGAGCTTTATGTATTATACTAAGGTACCTAACTGCCATAAGGCGTCAGGCGTGGTCCTTACGTAATAGATATTCTCGAGGAACCCCTACTTCACATATATTGTAAAATAACTCGTTCTTCCTTATTAAGTTGTGACAATGTGAATGAGTTCATCCGCAGCAGAACCAAAGTAACCAACATAGCCCTCCGAATCGCTAAACTAAGTGACAGCGGGCGGGGCACATAGCACGTAAAACCGATGGTCGTTGGGGCGGAAGGGTTCTCGAGTGGCGACCACGTACCGGAAGGCGTAGCGTGGGCAGGCCCCCCATACGGTGGACTGATGACCTGGTAAGGGTCGCGGGTGTCCGCTGGATGCGGGTGGCGCAGGAACGGTCATTGTGGAAGTCTTTGGGGGAGGACTATGACCAGTAGCGGACGTCTTTTCGGCTGATATGATGATGACTCTTGGTACTAAGATTTTTTGACGGCGAATAAAAGTGAAAGGCGAGGAAGGTACCCTTGGTCTTGCAGAAGGTGGAGCCGGACTTGCCGCCGCGCGCCGCCCACGGCACGCAGTGCGCCAGCGAGCGGATGAACCCCTCCTCGATGTCGCACAGGCTTTTCTCTAAGCAAATAACACACCTTTCAAATAATCTCAAGATTTACACGGTGCGTAACACACACACACACAGAGTAAGCTGATAGATAAATATGACTTTCATCTTTAAATCTCTGATAACTACTACACATCGCATACCAAAATTGTTTGGGTCCTCAAAATATGGTGATATAGATTTTTATTAAGTTATCAGATTTAATTTTCTGATCATTTTGCGACGATTTAGGCGATTTTATAACTTACTATTTTAAGAGATACAGTTATAATTTAAGTTGTGGTATAATAATAATTGCTTGTATTTCAGCAAACTTTTTAGAATATGTTTAAGTTTTGAAGTTGTGGACGTAGGAATAGCAGAACTTTATTGTATTGATGCAATTTTATTCCGCTTTAATCGTTTTAGTGTTGCGTACGAAAATGTGTCCAACGGAACATTTATGCGACAACTCGGGGTCTTTCCATCTGTCAGAGGCAGCTATCTCAAAGAGCGCGGGTCGCCCCCACCTTTGTCCTTGAGGTCGTCGCAGCAGCGCGCGCGGGCGCGGGCGCGCGGCGCGGCGTCGAGCGCGGCGAGCAGCGCGTGCCGCAGGCGGTGGAACTGCGGCGCGAAGTACACGCGGCACAGCAGCCCGTCCTGCGCGGCACACCACAACCTCACTATCATCTACGCTCATGTTCCCGATGCACTATGTACACATGTCCGTATAAATTGATCGTGCATTTCATTCGAAACATCACAAATGTTACATAGGAAGAAACTTGGTCCGAAATTGAAACCTTGAGGTACAACTAACATTATTTTCCTCGGGAAAAGTTTTATATGCTTCTGTCAACCGCCAGATTTGACCCTGTAAATTATTTGATCAAATCCTATTATTAAAGAACTTTAAAGTTTTTAGAACAGAATTAGTATAAAGAGAAACAATAAGGAGAACGTAGTCAGTACCTTAAGCAAAACCTCGATATGGTCGTTGGACTTGGCCTTGCTCTTGTCGCCGTCAGGTTTCTCCTTACCGGAGCCCGCTTCTGCGTCATCAGCCTCCGACTGGTTGCTGTATATAAATAAATTACCGTAAAAGAGGACGTTACTCCTTACATATTGAAAGGCGAAGTGTACAGTTTATGGTCAGTCATAAATTTAAAAAAATTGAACATTCCAGGCTCGTCCCGCCCGCTTACAATGTTACATATAAATTGCTTTATTTTTCGAGTTCCAAGCTTTTTAAAATAGTAAAAGTAAAAAGTAAAAGTAGTTTATTCTTCAAATTAGGCATATTACATGCACCTATGAACGTCAATAAACTAAAGAGGTTCGGAAAAATAAACCTCTGCCACGAGAAGAACCGGCGTAAGAAACTCGGCGAGGTGTTATTTTTTAAAACAATATACATTGTATAGTTAAATATAAAATTACAGTGTCAGCTACTACAAAATAACAATGCTACAGTAGAAAACCTATTTTCGCGATAGATTAGCCGTGCAGGACACTATCACTGCCACACAGCCCTATCCATGATGTAATCTTTTATCTTATAATATGCTTTTGAAATAAGTGTTTGTTTTACTACAGAATTGAATTTAGAATTGCTAGGTCCAGTAATGTGTTTAGGAATTTTATTGTAGAATTTGATACAATTTCCCAAGAACGACTTTTTCGCCTTTACTAGTCTATAGAAGGTTATTTTGAGTTTTCCAGTGTTTCTGGTTGATGCTTAACTCTCTTCGAGCTCAAGGCGTAAATGCTGACTACATCCAGCTGATTAAACTAGTATACGACAATAGTACAGCCAGCGTGAGGATGGAGGATGAAGGTAAAAAATTCTGTATACAACGAGGCGTTAAGCAAGGAGACCCACTGTCACCATTGTTATTCTTATGTATTTTAGAACAAATCTTCAGGTCAGTAGATATATCCAACTATGGTATAAACATTGATGGTGAAAAGCTGAGTGTGTTAAGATTTGCAGACGATTTGATATTTTTAGCGGGAACAAGCTCTGAATTGCAAAACATGCTACAAACTTTCCAAAACCATCTTAAGGAAACAGGACTTACAATAAACAACAGCAAAACTAAAATAATGGCAAACAGACCTCACTCATCGATATCAATTGACAGCATAGAACTTGAATCAGTGGAAGAATATGTATATCTTGGACAAAGCATTTCATTTGATAACAGAACGAATAAAGAAATTGATAGAAGATTAGCTCTAGGCTGGAGAAAATACTGGAGCTTGAAACACATATTTAAAGGAGACTTTAATATTACTTTAAAACGTAAGGTTTTCAACTCGGTCATAATACCTACACTAACATACGGCTCCCAGACCTGGACACTGACAGAAAAGCTTAAAAATAAATTAAGAACGTGCGAACGCTCTATGGAAAGAAGCATGCTTAACATGAAATTAAGAGATAAGAACAAATGTACCGATATAAGAAACAAAACTGGTGTTGAGGATATTCTGGAAATCGTTTACCAAAATAAGTGGCAATGGGCCGGTCACATTATGCGGTTAAATGACAACAGATGGACACTGAGGACGACCGAGTGGACACCACGAGACGGGCGCCGCGGTGTGGCGCTGGGACGACGAGCTGCCCGTCTGGCGGCGCGTGGCTCGCGACCGCGACGCCTGGAGGACCCTACACCACCACCATAACACTGGACAGAAAGTCGTACCATAAATATAAAAATATAGGTATGCTGCAGGCCAATACTCAATATCTCGTTACAAAATATAACCCACACTACACAAAACAAATCCTAATGATAAAGTGATAAATAAATATGTAAATAAATAAATTTCAATCACATAATAAAATATTTTACCTAACATACTTTACACCATCAAATTCTACATTCTATTCATTTAGCTATTCATCAAATAAATATGTAAATAAACTTAGTTTTATACGAACTATCATCTAACATAGTTTAATAATAATTGTAAAAAAGTGTACTTATTTATAACAGTTATAACAAATATAATGTGAACATAATAATTGTAATATAAAAATAACAAGTTATAAAGCTATGCCAATTAAAATACCTATTAATTAATCAATGTATATTCTCCTAGCAGGGCTGGTAACCCATGGAGTCTCATTACCATCCCTCCTTCTTCACCGAAGGAGAGGCCATTTAAAATAACAATAAGCATTAAATATTTTAATGAATCATGATTAATAACGTATTTTAATTTTATTGTATAATTTTTAATAAATTGAAACCTATTTTAATACTAGTGTTGTAATAATGTACTTACTTTAATCAATAAATGGCTATTCTATTCTAGTGTTTCTGGTGGCTATTGGTTTATCAGCGTTTGTTGGGAAATTGCACAAATTCTTCCTAACATACATTATTATTTCAAATACGTATAGAGACGGCAGGGTTAGAATATCTATTTCTTTGAAAAAATCTCTTAATGAGTCACGCGATCCCAAGTCATCAATTGCTCGGATAGCCCTTTTTTACCAAAAAAAAACAGTTTCAATATCTGCAGCTGATCCCCACAAGATAAGACCATACTTATATGTAATTATACTATTAAAATAAGCAAAGTAAACTAACCGTGCCGTTGCCACATTGGTAAGCTGCCTTATTCTCCTGACTGCAAATGCAGCAGAGCTCAACCTACTGCCTATCGCTGTTATATGGGAACCCCACTGCAATTTTGAGTCCAATATAATTGATGTTTCTATTTGATTCTATTTGATGAGTTCGCTAGAGAGAATTTCATACATTTAGTTTTTTTCGGATTAAATACTAAGTTATTGGCAGCAAACCAGTCAGTCAGTATTTGGTTCAATGAGTTCAGTATCTCTCCTATTTACCTTGAACAGTAATGAGGTGTCGTCTGCGAACATTACAATGCCTGATCTTCGGCTTTATATATTTATTTAGGTAAGGTTTACCAACAGTTGCTACCTCATGACATTAAAAATAAAGTACATTCGGCAGTGGTTAGCTTAATGCACAACCAATTATAGGTAAACACAACATGCGAGATAATCTTAGGTATATACGCTAACTTAACAATACAAAGTAATTGAGAGGTACTTAGCTACAAGAGCTATACGCAAATTATAATACAAAAGTAGTGATAAATTACTAACAGAATAAGGTTTACAATTAGTTTAAAAAATTAAGTGAGTATTAACTTAGGCTAATGGAGACGAAAGGACTATTTATTAATTATTATTCTTACAGAGAACGGTATATATCGACTTGCGAAATTTGGGTAGTGAGTCAGCGTGTATATCTACCGACTCACTGCAAGAGTTAATTAATTTACAGAAGCGTGATATAGACGAGTTAGACCCGAGCACGGTTCGACGAAGTGGCGGGCATAGAGGTGTGAGGGATTTTCGAGGAATTCTATTAGGCGCTCTGAACTTGATAACTTGTAGACGTTGTTGGCAGTCTATTTTTTGTCGTAATAACTTAAACAGAAACAATAAGTCTGAGATCTCACGGCGCACCGAGAGAGAGCACATTTTGAAATGTGTTAATCGGCTATTATAAGAAAAGCTACGCTTGGCTAATCCCACCGACCGAGCAAGATGCCAAAGAAATCTTTTTTGAATACGTTCAATTCTAAGGATGTGTGTTGCATAGTGTGGTCGCCAGACAACGCTACAATACTCTAGTACACTGCGCACTAGACAGTTATGTAGTAGAATCTTGGTTAAGGGATTTTTGAGTGCTCTAACATTTCTTATTATGAAGCCTAACATTCCCGATGCCTTCTTGATCGTTTTGTCTATGTGAGGTATAAAAGTGAGCTTGCTGTCCAGTAGGACACCCAAATTTCGTATACGGTCAACTTCTTTCAGATAGTTATCGTGCACTACATACCTAGAAGAGGTAATATTTAACTTGCGTGTAAATTTTATATGAACACATATTTTCGCGTTCAGTGACATACGGTTACTTTTACACCAATTTATTAAGTTATCCAGATCGTTCTGTAACAATACCGCATCGTCAATGGAGTCTATAACTTTCGAAAATTTAAGATCGTCAGCAAAGAGATAAGCAGTTGAATTTTGAAAACAATAAATTAAATAACAAGGGGCCGAGATGGGAACCTTGTGGGACACCTGACATTATTTTGTAGTACGAGGAGTTGAAGCCATTAACAACTACGAAGAACTGTCTTTTTTTTAAATATGATTCAATCCAGTTCAGTATAGGGCCATTTATTCCGTATGATATAAGTTTTTGGATGAGTATTCTGTGAGAAACTTTATCAAACGCCTTGCTGAAATCCGTATAAATCACTTCAACTTGTTTATGTGTATCAACAGACTCAATAAGCCACTCTGTAAAACTCACCAAGTTCGTGCTGGTGGATCTAGCTATGAGAAAACCGTGCTGGTGTTCGCTGATATTTTGTTTCACATGATTCTGTAAATGGGGTAATACTGAAGCCTCCAAGACTTTACTGAAGGTTGATAGTATGGAAATGGGCCTATAATTGTTGACTACACTTTCATCGTCAGACTTAAAAATTGGAACGACCTTGGATAGTTTCCAAATAGCTGGAAAAATTCCAGAGCTCAGTGATTTGTTGAAAATTATGTGTAGTGGATTAACTAGCTCCGAGGCGCATGCTTTAATAAAAAATGGCGGTAAACCATCAGGACCAGGTCCCTTGTTTGGGTCCAACTGTTTGAGGCTTACCATATATGGTAGATCATTTCACAAAAAGAACTAACAAATAGCCATACACAAAATAGCACAGGTAGTATACAGCTAATTCAAATCGTATTTTCTGTTGGAAAAGCGACGTTTTTGTACGTGTCTGAAACAATTTGCGGTTTTCAGTGAAAAAATAGAATTTGTATAAAAAAATAAGCGGCGAGAGCGTAAACAGTTTGACGTTTTAAGGTTATGTTTATCAAAACTTAATAGCAATTCAGCCTTTTACCCTCCTTTTTGAGAAAATCACTATATTAGGCTCGGCTGGAATGTCAATTGCAGGCTTCGTATAAATTAAACCTAATACTAATACTCAGCCTGCAATTGCCTCCTTCCAGGCCTCGACAATAATGTATTATTTCTTAAAATGGATCAGACTAGACTTGATTACATTGATCAAAAATATAGGTGACGGGAGGGTCTTGGGATTAAATGTGTATCTTATACATAAGTGTGTCAGCACCTGTGTAGCTGCGCGCGCAGCGAGCGCTGGTAGGCGACGGAGGCCAGCGCCGCCGCCACCACCGACCCCACCTCCCCCTCCTGCACCACCACCGGCACCAGCCCGTGCGAGATTATTATGCCGATCTACAACAAATAATTATACAAACCTTACTTTGGCGCCCAAACAACCAAACAAGACTGCGATAGTCGTCAAAAATTAATAAAACATGAACTAATAAATAAAATAAGTCCCGACAGACCGACTAATCTGCCGCTTAGGTTACACTGAAAACAAGATATAAAAAGGTAAGTACAAAATATATAATAAAGCTTCACAGTTTTACTGTACTAGAAGATGGACATACCTGATGGGAGGCCTCTTTGTTTGACAACAGCTGTGACAGGATCTGACGCACTGTCTTCTTGTCTCCCTTTTCTTCATCCTCCTCACCTATCGTATACATATCGATCAGATTCTACACTAAATAATAAGCTATGTAAGCGACGTGTTAATTTTCCTTATCTCCATTTGAGGAAAAAGCATCGAGACCTAATGGGTGAACAAACTTTCTACTGGTGTGTTCTCATATTTACTACTATTTGCAGTTTAAAAGGAAATTACAAGAAAACAAGATCTCTGCTGTTGTTAATTGTTGTTGCATTCATTAGCTAATACATTATGGCCTGAAACTACACGAAAATAATACTAAAGAATATTCATTTACCTTTATTTTCACTGCTTGTCTAGTGGACGTAAGTGTCTACCGAATTTGTATGAAAATAGTGGTTTTTCACCTGGGCAATCATGTTTTCTTTCATAATCGCTATATATATATGTTTAAATAGACTGTTTATCTGGCTATACGAATTTACAGATTTTATCAAATATACAAGTCGTGGTAAAAAATAATGAGGAAAAAGTTAAGGGACAAAGAAAAACTGATTGACCCAATAAATGACATCAATGAAATCTTAACACACCTCCATTGAGAGTTGAGACTATAAATTGGCCTTATTAACACTTTCAGTCATAATAATTGTATGTCTCCTACGTGATTTTTCTCCCAAAACCTAGTAAGATTTCTTTATTGTATTTCAGACTCTATTTATATTTTAGAGACGAGGGCACAATTAGTCAGGTTAGGACGGTGGTTCGAGATAGCGTGCATAGTAGATGGTATATTGACTGCTCAGTGCTCATACCCGTATGTTCCTTTTCGTCCTTGGCCGCCGGCTCTGCGAAAACATAAGTGGTTCCTTCGTTAATGTTGTAGTAAACTTGTGTTCTCAAATAATCAATGCTAGTGAGAGAATGCGTGCGTGTGAATGTATGTGGTTACCTGAGCTCTCGCTCTCTCCTGTGGACTCTTCCAAGTCGGATTTTTCTTCCGCTGTAAGAAATAAATAGCTGTTAAAGGTTTGGTGTTTGAGCAAGACGCGGATGTATTTGTTTGTATGTAATACCATACAAAGAGATAAGAGAAATATTTGGTTTGAGACAGCGGCCCTATTATTTTTAAATAGACTTGTAGTTTTATACAAATTCATGTATACATACGCGGCGCGTCAGCAGGCTTGGCGGGCTTGGGCGCGGGCGAGGCCCACTTGTCCTGCGCGTCCCGCAGCATGCGCTCGCCCGCGATCAGCGCGTCCGACACCTGCCATAGCGACCGCACCACTCCTGCGCACACACAATGGGAGATCGGACACTTGACCCATACACACATTTTTGAATAATTTGAACGTCATTGTTGTTGTATTAAAACTTCTCTCAACGCTAAGATCGTCACGGGAAACAAGCAGGTTTTCGTAATTCATCACCAAACTTGAATAATTCCCCGTGTTTACCTGCGGTGGTGGTGTTCTCCTTGGCCTTGGTGAGGGCGAGCGAGATCTGCTCGGTGTGGTGTTTGAACGCCTGGTAGTCTTGCTCCGCGCCCGCGTCCGCTACCGCGCTCAATGTCTCGTGACCTGATACAACAAACAATACTAATATGTTACGAATATGTGTTTCGTCGGCTCTCGGTCCTCCTATATAATTCGAATCATTAATACTGTTAAAACTGCCGAGTGACGATCAAGTAATTTTAAGCACTATAGTCTTGGACATACACATAATAACACATTTTGAATTCTGAAGATCATCAGTAACTGATTTTAAAATTGCACATCCAGACAAGAACAGCGAAGCCGCTTACAACGGAGACACCCAAACTCACAGTTGTGTGCAGTGGTTCTCACGTGCACTGTTGATCAAGGTTCAGAAACCACTCTCATCACGGATTCGTGGTAGTAAGACCGAATAAGACCCCACAGCCAAGCCAAGCTGTTTGATTATGAGTTTTATTACTCGATTGGTTACACATAATATTTTTCTACTCGCGGGCGTAAAACAAATCGCAATAGTGATCGGACAACAACTGCAACAAGTAGCTGGTCCGGGAGAAGTCATCTGACGGCTGTGCAGTTCCATTAAACACCACTCGAAGCTTAGATGTAGTGCTCGAATGTCAAATCACCGCGTGATGAGGGAGATAATACTTAGGGGGACTTTGTGAGTGGGCACATATTGGTAAAAGTTATTCTTGTTAGTCGTGGGAAAGTCTAGTTTGCATTTTATTTTTGATTATGAGTTGAGTTTCAAGTACTTTGAAGTATGAAGTTGAAGTTGAGTGATTGTAATATTTTCAATGGTGCTTACGATTATGAAGTGAGATTTTTGAGCATCAGCAGAGTTATGTTTTTTCTGGACACAAGTTGAGTGAAAATTTCTTCTTAAAACATTGGTCGAATAGTGACTATCTTTAAACGGATGTCGAGCCAGTACCTTTAAGCACGAGCTCGTTGAGCTGAGCGATGAGCGCGTCGCGCATGGCGCGCGGCTCGTAGTTGGTGGCGATCACGTCGGGCGGCAGCTCGATCTCGTACGGCGTGATCTTCATGTATCTGCGGGGAATAATAAGATTAATGAAAAAAAAATTTTTACAGTACATATGGTGCTACTTTACCGCACGAGTGCGGTTATCAGCAGATTACGTGCATATGTCCAAACTTTAAAGAGTATCTATATGTACTGTAAAACCTTGTACAATACACGTACGAAAAGGTAATTCGCAACTCGTGTCGATTTAAAACACTCCCTTCGGGCGCCGCGCGACACATACCTGCAGCAGGCGGCCGCGGTGTGGCGCGCGAACACGTGCGCGTGCGCGCGCAGCGGGTGGCGGCAGGCGCGCGCGCGCACGCGGCGGGCGGCGGCGGCGCGCGCGCGCAGGTAGGCGGCCAGCGACAGCGCGGGCGCCGCGCGACACATACCTGCAGCACGCGGCCGCGGTGTGGCGCGCGAACACGTGCGCGTGCGCGCGCAGCGGGTGGCGGCAGGCGCGCGCGCGCACGCGGCGGGCGGCGGCGGCGCGCGCGCGCAGGTAGGCGGCCAGCGACAGCGCGGGCGCCGCGCGACACATACCTGCAGCACGCGGCCGCGGTGTGGCGCGCGAACACGTGCGCGTGCGCGCGCAGCGGGTGGCGGCAGGCGCGCGCGCGCACGCGGCGGGCGGCGGCGGCGCGCGCGCGCAGGTAGGCGGCCAGCGACAGCGCCAGCGCCGCGCGCGACAGCCGCCGCGCGCGCCCCGACGCGCCGCACTGCTCGCAGCGCGACCAGAACATCACCTGCGCGACAAATCATGCGGCGGTTCTCAAAACCGATACTCCAGATAATAAATAATACACTATTGCGGAGGCTGACAAAAAGCAGATCGTGGATAAGATTTTGTTGGACGAAGCGAAACCCCGTGGAACGCAGTTGTTTTCCCGGAATGTTCACGCGGGCAAACTGAGTAATATTGTCCCGGACAAACAGCAACAAATCGCACATGTGTTGTGAGTAGTGTGTTATTATGCGTCGCGAAATGAAACGAGATCTACAATGGTGCCTGTGCTTCACTCCGGCAAGTATACCAATAGCTCGTTTCTGCACCGTTAATAATCTTTTTGCATCCGTGGAGCTACCCCAGATGAGTGTGCCGTACGACACAAGGGAGTGGAAATGAGCAAAGTATACCTGCTTTAGAGCTTCACCCGAGATAAGTTGCTTTAGTTTTTGCAACGCATAGACAGCACTATCCAACCTACTGCATAAACTATCGACATGGGACTTCCAATTGCAATTAGAGTCCGTCATGAACCCCAAGAACCTGCTCCACTGAGCAACTTTTGAGTTTACCTGTTTGCTCTGCTCTTCCTTAGCCTTGTCGACGGCGCTGTGCTGGATGACGTTGCACGTGACGGTGATGCACGCGTCTCCGTGCACGAACCTGCCGTCACGGAGCAATACGTAAAAGATTTCTTCATTTATTTATTTAAACTAGTGGTTCTGTGAGCTGTAGACCTAGCATTTTTATTTAATTCGTCGAACATCCTTTGATTTGTGCAAAAAACCGACACCGACGCCGATCACTGGCAAAAACAGACAAACACAGGTAAACACCTATCCACACGTTCGTGTTTGTTGTTTGGTGTTCGCTGTTTGCCGTTGCCGGCATGTGGAGCCGGCATAAAGGGTTTTGGAGTGGCAAGCATCCCCATGCTAGGGCATGTGTGTGTGAGCGTGTGTGTGTGTGTGTGTCGCACCTGCGCACGTGCTGGTTGACGGGCACGGCGCAGGAGCCGGAGGGACACTTGGACTCGCTGTTGAAGCAGTACTTGTCCAGGAACGCGCCCAGCGTGATGTCGTGACGCCCGTACATCTCCATCGTCACGATCCTGCAACAACACTCACTGAAAGGACGCTGCAGAATGTCTCTTGAAGCAGCCCAGTTGGGGAAGTACTTTACAGAAGATCCACCACCATAGGTATTCATTGTATGCTAGTGGGTAACACGTTGTAAGATTTAGTGCTTACCACCATTTGTTTGTTAACCTGTTGCTACCGGTGGAAACCTATAATTGGCTCTCTGCTACCTAAGTTATATAACTAGCTTATATTATTATTCTGAATTGTTAGCTGTTGGTTCTCCAAATAATAAATAAATAAATAAATAAATAAATATGAGCCCAAATACGTCCACTGCTGAACATAGGCCTCCCCCAATTTTATGGGGGTTAATGCGCCAGAGAATCGCGATCGCAGTATCTCCACCGCACTCCAGGGATGCTGCTGCCTATCCCACGGTGGTCTTGGTCTTAGTTTTAGGACATAGCCGGGTCCGATACAGAAGATCGCCACCATAATAATACCAATACTTGTTCTATAGTATGTGGTGTTGTTCCCAGTGGTAAGGTCGCTAGAACTTTAAAAAAATGTGGTGTACTTATATAAATGTAACCATTATTTGTAGAATAAATATTAAATTTTGATTAATCAGCACTCACTATAAAAGTTCAGAAGTCGGAACAAGCCGGTACTCGTCGGACAATGTACTGATCAATAGTTGGACAAAGTCAATTATAGATCCCAGAGCAAGGGTTTTAAAATTAGCTTCATATAAACAAAATTCTTAGTTGGGAGTTTATGTTAATTTCAATAATATAGGCATGTTAGTTATCAATTAACAATATCAAAGCTGGCCCGCAAATATCCACACTCACCAGGGGTTGACGCAGAAGTCGGGCACGTTGGGCGACTTGGAGCTGTAGCTGTAGAGCAGCACGCTGAGCTGCTGGTGGTGCACGGGCGACAGCGGGTCGCGCGGGGCGGGGGCGGGGGCGGCGGCGGCGGCGGGCGCGGGGGCGGCAGCGGGCTCCGGCGGCGGCGACGGCGCGCGCTGCTTCACCACCGACGGCTTGTACATGGGGCATTCCGCTGGGAAATAATTATTTGTTCAACAAGAGAGCAAAGTAGATTTTTGCTGCAAGTATTGATGTTGAGTCCCGAGCAAGCGAAAGGTTCTATAATTTTAATTCAAAATTAGAATCTTGAGCGTACCGAGGGACTCAAAGACACGAGATGCAAATATCTTTGCTCTCGTGTGATACATACAACTTTTCACCTCAGCGGCGAGAACATACAACGCAAAGGAATAGTGACAGAGAGAATGAAGTTTAAATGTTCCAAGTTTGTATTACACCCCGCAGTAAGAACAGATGACCTGCGACTAACCTACGATATGAAAAAGATTTTTACACGCTCGCGTAAAATTGAATTTTGCTCTCTGGTTTCAAGCAGCAAAACCGCCATGTTCGTGCCGCTGTGGTGAAAATGACATTTTCTCAAACATGCTAGGAAAAGTGGAACTTGTGTCTCTCTTTCTCTCTATAATCGATTCTTCATTACCAAGGATCGTGGTCACTGGAACCTAATAAACGGATAATGTGCCTCCATCGATTTCGGTCCGAAGTAACCCTCACCACCTGATAAAACTTAGATGAGGAATTGACTCTCTTTACTTAACTAGGCCATCCTGTTGGTGACCGGCCGCAAGGTTTCTCGCCTTCGGTATTGAAACTTATAGCGATAATAGACTGCGACACTCATCGTTGTTGTGGACGTCGTTTTTTAAGAAGTTGTCGGCGTGTTCTGAATTTCTGATATTGCCAACGCCGGCTGCTACGAATACAGCACGTGTTTTAAGTATTATTAGGATTTAATGTGAATTATGATTATAATGGTCCTACGAAAAAAATGTTAGTGTGCTCACGTCTGTGCTTGTCGCCGAGCTGGCAGCCGGTGGCGCGGTAGTGCGCGAGCGCAGCCTTCAGCGCGGGGTCCTCCGCCGTGGCCGTGATCGGCGCCGTGACAAACGGGTGGAGCTCCTAAGAACACCACCAGACTTATTTTATTTATTTATTTAATCTTCATTGCACAAAAGTAGAACTTATAATACAAAAGGCGGACTTAATGCCATTAAGCATCCTTTACCAGTCAACCTTAAGGCAAATCAGTAAAATTGTGGGCGATGCAACTAAGATAATAATAAAAACAATAGGTACTTACAAAGACTAGAAGGATATATACAATACGATACGATATTATATAATATTATAAATAATAATATAAAATACAACTACCATTAAATAAATATTTATACATACACACATACACATACGTATATGTGGACGAAACTTACAAATCAGAAATATTATGATTTCTTGGTTCTGCCAGCAAAAAACTTGCAAGTTTTTTTAAAGCAAGCCTATTTGGAGATCGTCTAATATTAACGGGGGCACTTCCAGAAGCGGGCTACCTGAATGGAAAAGGAATTGGACATGAAACCGGTGCGGTGAGGCGGAATAGAGAGGGAAAGATTGCCAGAAGAGCGAAGTTGACGGACTCGAGTAACATCATAAAAGTGAAAAGTTATGAAATGGGTCTTCGTCGTTATGCTTGGTTCAGAATTCATACAAACATGTTAGAGTATCTGTGTGCAATTTTTCAAAATTGTTAAAATATTGAAGCTGCGCGCTTCTCTCGCAGGGACGCCCTGGTGATCATACACTGATACTGGAGATGAAGTTGATTTATTTATTTACTTAAAAATGTAATGAAAAACATTGTAATTGACTCGAGCATAAGACAATTGCAAACTCGAGTCATCAAAAGTCTTATAGATTCTCATTCGTCCGTTTTTGTCGGCCTATTTAGCCTAGTTGGTAGTGTCATTTAGTAAGGGCATTTGTTTCTGTGGTGAGCAGAGACATTTGTTCCTGAGACTTGGACGTTTTTCATGTATTTAAGTATATATCTATTAAATTTATCGTCGTCTAGTACCCACAAGCCTAATTGAGCTTACTGTGGGAGTTGTTCGATTTGTGTAAAAAATGACCTCTAATATTTATTTATTCATTTATTATTTATTATTATGTTTGGAACTAATGTGGTTTAAGCAGCTGTTGGATCTTTGAATAAATATATAAATAAATAAATATTTATTTATTCGCAATTTCCCGCTTATGCCCGTCGTTAAACAATGTACTATTATATGTATTTTTATATACATAGTTTACGTGTTAAGTCGCTGTGTGTGTGTGTGTGTGTGTGAGTGAGTAAGGGCTGACCTTGAGGTGGACGAGGCTGCGGCGGTGGTGCGCGGCGCGGCGTGCGCGCGGCGTGGGCGGCGCGGCGGCGCGCGGCGGCGGCGGCGGCGGCGGCAGCAGCGGCCGCGGGAAGTAGCGCCGCAGCGCGCAGCGCCGCCCCGCCTCCGTGTCCAAGTACGGCGCGGGGATCAGCACGCTCGGCGACATGGCCAGCACCGTGTCGTCCGTCGACCATCTGTCGCCGTCCAGCGGGACGTTACACACGTGGGAAACTAACCTCTCTGCCGAGGATTCCCGAGGGACTACAGTATGGGCGGGCGCGGCTGGCTGGCTATGCATTGCGGGCATATGGTCTGGCCTAGCGCTAAGGCCCCGCCCCGAAAGACCGCGTTGCGTGCGATAGAAAGAGATGGCCACGCTTAGGCACGTTTGGCATACCTAAACGGGGGATTTGTTAACGGTGGGCCTTCTGTACGTAGTACTATTACTTATTCTGTGACTCTTGGCTCTTTAAAAATAGGTCTGTAAGACTAAAACTTTACTCAAATGTGCCATATTGCTCGTATGTTCAAAGTAAGCTGGTATATTCTTTACAGAAACCTCTGCTATGAAAGATACATTAATAGAATTGAACGAGTACAGCAAAAAATTGTAAAGCATCTATGCTTCAAACTTAAACATCCCTACAATTCATCTAATTATACATTCCCATATCCGAGGGATTAAATATTGATAGATTTATTGAACTGTAAATTATACCAACCAAAAGCGCCTGCTGGATAAACATTTAATATTTTCCAATTTCCAACAACAGTTCTAATAAAACATTAAGTAAGTCTGAAGCATTAGGACTAGAGTACTTAAGTCTAACAAGGGAGGGGGTTAAGTCTAACCGTTCTCTATATAATGCTATTCTATTATACTATTCTGCTATTATACTACTGTGCTGGTAATAAAATAGAACTTTATTAAGTACATACAGTACATACCTCGTCTCATTTGTTTTTAGCAAAAACTCTGGTTTTTATAATAGAAACATTTTATCTCGTGGATAAATCGTAGACACAAAGATTTGTCGGGAATCTAGCGCATTAAGAAGGGAGTTTAACTTTGCCTCCAGGTCCTTCAAAAGAGTTATTGCCAAAGCAAAGTCGTTGCACATTGGTAGGATTGGCGAGAAACTAGAGCGCCTTCCTTCGGGAACTCGTGCGTTCTGGTTTCTAGCCAAAGCTATTCAAGGGAATTTCTGCACGCCGTCTTTTCCACCTCTGCACATGGGAAATGATTCATTAGCCCACGACGAAAAAGACAAAGCTGATCTTCTGGGTAAACTCTTTGCGTCCAACTCGACTTTGGATGACGGGGGCCGCGCGCCGCCGACCATTCCGCGGTACGGGAGCTGTATGCCGGATGTTCGCTTCCACCAGAACTCAGTGCGTAAAGCTCTTCTTTCCCTCGACGCTCATAAGTCTAGTAGGCATAAGTCTAATGGAATCTCTGCCATTGTGCTGAAGATGTGTGCTCCTGAGTTGGTACCAGTTTTAACGCGTCTTTTTCGGCTCTCTTACTCTTCTGGCATAGTCCCGACCTCATGGAAGTCAGCTTTGGTGCACCCCATCCCTAAAAAAGGCGATCGCTCAAATCCGTCCAACTACAGGCCAATAGCTTTAACTTCCCTTTTCTCGAAGATAATGGAGTCCATTATCAACTGCCAGCTCCTTCGGTACCTGGATGACCACCAGTTACTTAGTGACCGACAATACGGTTTCCGTAGGGGCCGCTCGGCTGGTGATCTACTGGTTTACCTGACACATCGTTGGGCACAGGCGATCGAGACAAAGGGTGAAGCATTGGCTGTTAGTTTGGATGTAGCGAAGGCCTTTGATCGCGTTTGGCACAAAGCACTTCTCTCGAAGCTTCCATCCTATGGGCTTCCCGAGAAATTATGTGAATGGGTCAGCAGCTTTCTAGCAGACAGAAGCATAAAGGTCGTAGTTGACGGTGTATGCTCTGACGCCATGTCTGTGAATGCTGGTGTCCCTCAAGGCTGTGTGCTATCACCCACGCTATTCCTTCTGCATATCAATGACATGCTGCAAATCAGCGGCATTCACTGTTATGCGGATGATAGTACGTGTGATGCCTCTTACACCGGTCGCGCCAATATTTCTCGGGAAAACGTCACTGAGAGCCGAAACAAACTTGTGTCTCAGATTGAGACTTCCCTGGATGAAGTCTCAGAATGGGGTCGACTTAATCTGGTCCGCTTTAACCCTACAAAGACGCAGGTTTGCGCGTTTACTGCGAAAAAGCTTGCGTTTGTCGCATCACCTCGTTTTGAGAGCACTCCCCTAACTGCCACAGCCAAAATCGAGATCCTTGGCGTCGACATCTCGAGTGAAGTCCAGTTCCGCGGTCATTTAGAGGGTAAGGCCAAATTAGCCTCGAAAAAGCTCGGTGTGCTAAACAGATCGAGACAGTATTTCACGCCGGCCCATCGCCTACAGCTTTATAAGGCACAGGTCCGCCCACATATGGAATACTGTTCTCATCTTTGGGCAGGGGCACCACAGTACCAGCTTCTCCCTCTGGACCGCATCCAACGGAGAGCGACTCGAATTGTCGGCTGCCAGCGGGTTTCGGAACGGCTTGACTCCTTGGCTCTGCGTAGAAATGTAGCCTCGCTCTGCATTTTCTACCGCATGTATTACGGGGAGTGCTCCGAGGAATTGTTCGGATTAATCCCTGCCGCTTCCTTCCGCCATCGCCCAACGCGACAAAATTTCCATCCTCACCACTTAGATGGTTGGCAGTCCTCAACTGTGCGTTTCTCCAGAAATTTCTTGCCTCGCACAGCTAAACTGTGGAATGAACTGTCGCCTGCGGTATTTCCGGACCGATTCGACCTTCAAACCTTCAAGAAAAGAGCGTACTCCCATCTTAAAGGCCGGCAACGCACTTACAACCCCTCTGGTGTTGCGAGTGTCCATGGGCGGCGCTAATCGCTTACCATCAGGCGATTCGTCTGCTCGTTTGCCACCTATGTCATAAAAAAAAAATAAAAAAAAATAAAAAAAAAATAAACTCTGTTACCACGAGCGTGAAATGCGAATTATAGTACACGTTCGTCACTTACTAATTCATATGTATCGATAAACTGCTGGTCAAATTGTACCACATCACTAAATGAGTCCCTGACATTTCGTTACATGGACATTGCGTTGTTTGACTTCAACGTACTACGATGTTTTTTATTTATAATCATAAAAAAAAAACATTTAGATAAAATTTCTTTTGTGTAAAGTAGATTTTTTAAAGTTAATAGTTGAACTCCAGAAATATTCGACTGTGTTTTAAATAATACGCCACACAACTTTCAATAAATGCAACGAAACAGTATGTCAAATGTCACGCGTACCATCTCTATTTTCTTTTATAGAATAATATGAAGCAGTATAAATTTGACTAACCTGTCGGCGTGGGTGTCCGCCTGCAAGCTATCCTCGGCGGGCAGGAACACGTCATCATCAGTAGCAGCCCGCAGCGGGTCACTAAAGTCCCTGATAGGCACACCACTCGCCCGCTCGCTCTCCAACCGACCAATCTGCAGCGGATCCGCAAATTTCCTATCTTCAACTTTATCATCAGGATCGTTTTCATCAGCGGCCGACGTGTTATCGGTAGTAAACGCATCGCCATCTAAGAGTTTATCGGCAGTTGAATTTGTTTCATCACTAGCTAAAATCTTATCGGCAGCTAACATTTTATCACCGGCTGACTCTTTTAACACATTATCATCACTGGATTTATCATCAGCTGCGAAATCATTTTTATCATCAGTAGTGATATCATTATTTTTATCATCAGTAGTGATATCATCATTTTTATCATCTCTGGCATCATTGTCGTCGTCGTCATCGAAGGCGCCGGGCGCGGGCAGCACGGCCTCGATGTCGGCGAGGAAGGCGCGCTCGAGGCGCCAGTTGTAGCACGCCAGCAACATGAACTTAACGACGCGCTTGACCCGCGCGAGCTCCGTCAGCGGAGCCCCGCGGAGCAGGATGCAGCACCCGAGCTGGGGCTCCGCACAGCCTTCCAGCGACATCAGGGTCTTGCTGGGGTCTGGTGATATTTGTAATATATTTTATTCGCATAAAAAGTTATTGTCATATTAACGTGTTTACTTAAAAGGGTAGTTGAAGAGTATATTTAAGCATGTGTTTTAAATGCATATTCTTCTGTGCTATATTATCATAAAATATAATAATTGAGAAACCAAATCATCTGGTATAGAATGTCTTGACGCATTAAGTCCGCCATTTCTACCGATTTCCTTTGTGCAATAAAGTTTAAATAAATATTTAACTTTTTCAAGTTACGTCTTTCATCTTACAAAGAAGCAATTTTCTTTTAACGGCAAATGCGAGACGGTTCAACAATCAGTAAGTTCATCTGGAATATATTAAGTTCATTCCGGCAGCCGGTATGGGACCTATCATGTCTATAATGAATATAATGAAAGTTCGTAATAGTAGTTTATACAACTGTTATTCATAGGAGGTATTAAAACACGATTTTTAAGGCTTGATTAGTACAGTTGCATATACTAATTTATCTACATTTATTAATATGTATGTAACCTCTTTTGTGAGTTTTATGTGCAACCATTGAGCCGGCGGAAGCATATTTACCCAGCTAACCCGACGCCTCGGGTCTGTACTGTAAACTTATACGTGATCTCATAACTACATCATATGTGATGTAGGTCTTTGCGGTAGTTTTTGAACAAATTAAAGAGGATTTACTATATGCGTGTAGATAAAGTTCGTTATAACGTAACCTAATTAACACTTAAGCCAGTGCACACTCACACGTGGTGACGGCGAACCGCCGGCACTCGCCCAGCCGGGGCACGGCGATGCGGGCGTCGACGGAGGCGACCCGGTCGGCGCGCGTGGTGCGCGCGAGGCGGCGCAGCGCGCGCTCGCGCACGCCGGTGGCCAGCGCCACGCCGGCGCCGCGCAGCGCGTCCTGCACGGGCCGCGCCACGGCGCCGCGCACCACCACCACGTCGGCCCGCAGCGCCGTGATGCGCGCCGCGCACCGCACCAGGTACTCTTGCTCCTGATTAGTGATCATACCGCATATATCATTTTTCACTTCTCATGCCCTAAAAGTTCGTCTTTACGCTCCGCACAGGCGACATAAAGTCGCATATTATGCTCTAAAGCATAAAGTAAAAGCCGCCTGCATGCGCGCCGGCATGCGTGCAGGCGTGCGCGCCGGCGCGGCGTCGGGGCCCGCGGTCGCCGAGCACAGAAGTATAAGGCCTTTCTCTCACGAGGCTCCTCTCAAGCGATTTGTGTTTCGTACTGTAACAGAACGCCATTGCGCTCCGTCACTTCCATATTGAAATATTTTCCAAGAGACAGTCAGATAAATTCATGGTTTCCCCGTTGAAAGCATTATTAAGGAAATAGTCGGAAATAGGAGTCTTGGCGAAAGCACAACCATGTCATATATGTAAATGCTAAGTAGTTTCGTATGCTTTAATAAGTTTCCTAAATAAGCTTGAGCATTGCCAGTGAACAGGCACTATAAAACAAAAGAAAATACTTAAAATAGACATACGGGGGAGTTTTGTCGAAAGCTGAAACGGAGACGCTTCGCCCGCTTCGCTTGCTCGGTCGAAAAGTAAATATTTAATAGAAAGAATAGGCGGGTGTTAATTATATTACTAATTAGAATTCTCAACTTGGCATTCAATCATACAAACTAAGAACGTAAGATACAAACAATGCATAGAAAATAAGCAGACCTATATAATGAGTCTAAAATCATAACAATCTGTCGGGCGGTTGACGAGTTTCAATTTTATTAGCAAATACGTAGGGTACTTCCTTCCTCACAACACGAGAACATGAATTTTTAGTTGAGGCAGCGCCACTGTTACTTGAACCCTGGCACGCATCGATATCGCTAAGGTTGAGGGCTCTCTCTATTCTGGACGGCAAAACGGTCGGCTCAGATGGGATGGGAAAAAGTGTGGAACGGCCGTGACGTCTTGTCGGGCGAAACGACGGAAGGTATAGCGTGGTTGTTTACGGTCGATTGGTAGGAATGGGGACACTGGTGGGAAAGAGTAGGTTGTATCGGATGTTCGTATTGAGTGCTTAGGTGGGAATATGCGTTTTGACGCGAACGACTTGTCAATGGCTATAAAAGCAAGCGGCGGACTGCAGTTGGGGCTTTTTGCGATTCGGCGGTGGGCTGTTAACATACCTCTGGCTTGTAGCACAAATCTATCGGTGGGTTTCGAGTAATTAGGGTAGAGAATTCGCTGTTATGCCGCGGCGCGCTGCATGATACGAGGATTTTCTATCTTAATATTATAGTTTGTTTAATTTTGTGGGGTTTAGTGTTGTAGTGTTTTTAGTTGAAATCCTATCGTTATACCAAGGACTTTGGAGTAACGAAAGGATGTGTTTGTTGTTCTTACTTAAGTTTATTTGTGTTAATAATGATACATTGTTTATTTCGTTGTAAAAAGCCAGAACGTTAACCAGATTACAGTTAATCTGACAGGGTACATACAACCTAACGGCTGCCAAGCGTGTTTGCCCTGGAGCTCCGTAAATTACCAGATTGGGGTGTCCGTCTGGCATCACCTCTTTACCAACATAGGTGATGCGTCTAGGCCCCCCTGTACTCTCGGTGTCCAGCTGACGATCTGAAGCATGGCTGGCACGATTGAAGGCTCAGCACAGGAGGTTACTCCGCTTGCGGAAGACGTCAGTATCCGAGGTGCAGTCTTGTTAAATATATTTATATATCCAATTTATATACACAATAGGGTGTTCTACTAACACCGCCGAGCCCTCGGGCGTGTTGGGGGGAACGCACAACACACAGGCGTGTCAGGTTTCTAAATCCTAGCTTCGCCGGCTAGACTTTACAGCTTAAAGTAGGGACTTCACGGCCTTATTCGGAACTAAAACCAGATTCTTGGAATTAGTTGCGAATAATGCAGAGTAGGGCTGGGAAGGGGTAGTGCTAGGTTAAATTCATACACTGGGATAAGGTTAATTAGGCATCTAGGATGGGTAATATTTCTGTAAGTGAAGTGTTTTATTTCCAGGATCACAGTAGGGATTCTTTAGTGTTTGTAGTGTTCCAGTCGCAGAATAGTTAGAGCACCGATGACAGAGAACGAAGTGTCTTCAGTATACGTGTGTAAAAGTGTTAAGTGAATAGTGAGATAAGTGAATTCTTAAGCTGCTAGTCTTCAGGTATTTAGCATAGGCCTGATAGGGACCTAGTTACGGTGAGGCTGAGAATGCCGATCCTAGTGTTGTATGTTTAAAGTGATCAGTGTACGTTGTGAATAGGAGGTGGGCATATACCCAGAGTATTGGGCCATGTCTACTAGGGACTGATGTCTAGCAGAGCCGTACATCAGACGTTTTCCACCATGGGTAGCTGAACGCTCATGACGTGGTTAACTCGTTTTCAAATAAGGGGAATTCGGTGGGCTACGTGTTACGGTTCGGCATTTTTGGCTTCAACGGGAGCTATGCATGCTAGTGATAGGGCTTAGAGCCGCCAGGAGTGATAGGGTTAATAAGGCATCAGCGCCTTCAGTGGTAGTGTAGACTAGAGATGCCCGCGAGCATCTGAGTGGCCGAGCAAAACAGCTTACCCTGTTTTGCGAAGCTAGATTAATTAGATCGTTGTAGAATATGACCATACCTCACCCTCTTGGGCTTGCTGACAGTGACAGTAGCTAAAATGGCACGTCGCAACATATATATATGACCAAGGATAACTTTAGCTAGAATAGGGTAGTCAGAGTGTAGTGTTTAGACTAGCAGGTATCCTTGGCTTAGGAATTTCAAAGTGCTGTGGTGGGAGATTTGCCCTCCTTCGACAACACGCCCCGTCAGCAGGTGCCAAAAAGCGGTCTTATCAGGAATGGTCGGGGTTAAATTAATAATACAAATATAAAACCTTATTTCCAAGCGCTAGGGCCTATAGGAACAGCTAGGAGAGAAGTCGGTTAGGTGAGCTACGTACGTAACGCTCTAAGTTTTACATTAATAGGACCATTACAACGACTAGTACAGGCAGAGTAATCTCTAGGCTCCTCTCAAATAGGCTAGTCCTAAGTAAAACCCTATTAGAATTAGTTTCAAGCGTGTACTTTAATGATACAAGCTGCCAGCGCAGCCCGATCTTAGTTAGGTGGCGTTTAGGTCAACTGAGTAGCGATGTGTGTAAGGATAGAGTAGATCGCGAATATTAGAAGAGATGAAGAGTCCAACGATCCTACCAGCTTCACATTAAAGTTCAGGGGTTGCTTACGGTTCACAACACTAATAGGGTTCTACCATAGACGATCACAAGGCCAAATCATTTTCATAA
The DNA here is from genome assembly GCA_905163555.1 of Notocelia uddmanniana. Classification (NCBI taxonomy): domain Eukaryota; kingdom Metazoa; phylum Arthropoda; class Insecta; order Lepidoptera; family Tortricidae; genus Notocelia; species Notocelia uddmanniana. Next base: position 28,554,525 of record LR991064.1, on the reverse strand, counting down.
AGCTCGTTTTTCTCAAAGCGTCTTTAGTAAGTTTAGTCATAGTTTTCACGGGGCTTTTAGCAAGGGAGTTAATAATATTGAGAGGGGGCGTACGTGACAGTACGCGTATGCTACGAGTCGCTTGCGAGTACCCGCCATATTTATTTACTTCATTTCGCGCACGACGAGACGCATCGTCACGACGCATATGATATCAGTCGCACGGTACTGTCTTGCTGGTCGCACGCTACTCGAGTCGTATACGCGTCGTAGACAAAATGACGGCGGAACAAGCTTAATTATTAATTTTGTTCAGGAGGTGGAAAAATATCCATGTTTGTATAATTATAACCTGCCAGATTATGTCAGAAAATATGTTACAGAAAAGGCGTGGATTGAGATTGAAAAAAAAAAACAATTTATCAGGTCAGTAATAGGTAGAGGGTGCACCCCGAATCTTCTTTTATGTTTTCGCTTGTTCTTGCAATATACCAGTAGGCGATCATGGTTTGCATCTCAGTCGCTTAGTATTTGAATAGTCTCGTGAGGGAAGAGCCTAAATTTGATAACATAACTTTAATTATATTAATTACCTGTTTAATTTTCTCGCAATCGAAGTGAAAAGCAGAGTGTACAACTCGTGTAAAAAACCCATTTTAACCTCTACTTTATATATTGTCTCGGATAAAATGGCTTGTTTTATGCACTTGTTGTTCAAGCTCCTATTTATTATCAGAAAGAGTCTTTTCTACAATTTTCTTGCAGTGACTCCGTAATATAGAATTAATTTCACTGCAAAAGTAAGACTAATAGTTATTTTCAAGACTACATTTTAGTCGGTTCTAAAGTCATAGATTCTTAAAGCATTAATACAGGAGACACCATTAGTATACTTACCCTTCTGCCAAAAAATAGGCACATTGTTCACAAAACGTTATTAATAACCCTCCTTCTGACGCAGTCGAGTAAAAACTACTTCATTAATCGATTATAAGTCAGTCTCGAAATCGTTCTGGGCGTATGAAGAGCTCCGTGAAAATATCTTTATGTGCTGTTTCTGGGTCATAAAACGTTGTACTTTATCAAATTTACAAACAGATCCATAATTCATTTCACACTGTAAATATAGTTATGCTTTATTTATAATTGTATGCGTAAATCAAACATAGATTACAAAATCGATTTAAAACATTTGTGCTTGATCATTGGGGCTAGAGCAGCTGTCAAAATGAAGTTAAACGTAAACCGTATTTAGAGAAATAAGGACTACTATTTATGAGAATTTCTTTGAAACATGGTTCTTATCGACTTCGATCAATTTGGCCATCCGAAAGTAACCCAATAATGGATCTAATGTTAACGAGGATAGGGTCGACTTTTATTGCTCAACTTTAATATTTTGAATGTGCGTGAGTTGATTGTTTTAGTGTGGGTGCGTAGTAATGAGAGAATATTATTATAAGTGTGCGTAGTTTTTGTTCGGTAAGATGCGCTGATGGGAGTTTAAATGCTCTAAGCATAAATTTCACTAGTCAACCGTGTCACGAGACGAAAAAATAACATTCACAGTTGAAATCTAATACGAGCTAAACTGATAAAATCCTAGAGAACAGCGATACAGTTAGATACAAAATCATCATCATCAGGCATCGGAAATTCGGATGCTTTTATACCTACAACTAATAAAATTTCGGATAAGCTAAGCAAGTATGGAGTCGGCTTCTTCAAATTAACATTTCTATTATTTGGGTTCCAGGATTCCGGGATTGTATAAAGCATCACGAAAAGTTTGAAAGACATACAGAGTGTAACCTAGAAAATAGTGGTGGTCCGTTTAAGGGCGTAATAGGTATTGTGTTTTGATTACGGAATACTTAGGTATCTGTTTATCTTATCCTGATTTTCGGTATTCCGGGAAATCCCGGGAAATGTATTAGTAAAATTAAATTGAGTCCGCCTCCATGCTACTCAACAACAACGCGGTGTAGGTACTGAGGCCGAAGTGTAGGCATAAAAGCATCCGATTTTCTGATGCCTGTTCATCATGCTCGAAGTTGTAGATAAGACTGTCGAGTTAGGTAAGTCTGACTTCGAAAAAGAGGTTATCGTCGAATCCGACTCGGCTGGGCAGCGTTGGGGAAGCTACGGCACATGTTTTAATACAATATTCCGCAGTGTCTCAAGACGAGAGTCTTTGACCAGTGTGTGTCGCCCGATCCATAATGTCACTATCTTATTACCTGCAGTAGCACGGGCTCGAGTGAAGTCAGCTTGCCCTCGACGCGTTGATATGCGATGGAGCAGTCCAGCAACAACACCGTGGGGTTCTCGATTTCCTGCGGCATCCCTCTGAACAAACATACATACAACTTGTACGTAAAGTCTACTTTAATTTACAACAATAAATATACAGTTAAGTTTACAAATAGGCAGCAATGATCATAATTTTTCAGGTGACCACTAAAATACACAGGACACTTTAAAGACGGTTTTTTTTTTGTAATTCTACTCACTAACTTAAGAATTAAAATTGGTATGCCTAACCACTCAAAACCCATTACGACGATGTAACATTTAAATTTTACGTTAGGAACTTCGTATTGTTTCAGATTGCGGTAAACCTATGCTTCTTTTTCGTCGCAACCTCATGTTGTAATCGTAACTATTGTAGAATAATGTGCTCCAATATAGAATGTACAAGGTTGAGAAAATAATATGAAGATTATGATGATTTATGTATGGTACAAATTATATACAAAATATAAAATAGATATGAAACACAAGAAAAGACGACAATAGAAAGATCTCTCTGGGATCGAAGTCCAATGAGAGTTTTTAAGCAGCTGATTTAAGAAATTTTGATAGCGCGATGCACAATGTCTGATGTTTGTGCTTTACACGTCAGATTTGGCAGATGACAGAAGTGACGCCACACTATCGTACCCTTAAGTCACCTTAGACCTTAGGCTGCAACCTTGCCGATGTTCTGCGTTGGGGGACCTGGTGTAGCGGGACACTGACCTGTGGGCCACGTTCTTGGTGAGCACGACGCCGGGCACGAGGCAGCTGTCGCGCGGGCTGCCGTCGGGGAGCTTCTTCACCTGCACGTAGTTGCGGATGTCGATGTCGTTGCTGTTCATGTCTGCGAACATTCACTATTGTAGTTAATTGGTTCTACTGAGCCCTGTCCGCGCGTCAGTGTACCGTGAGGAAACCTGCATACATCTGCGAAATTCAAAGGTGTATGCCGGATGCTACACGCTCGATATTTATCGTGATATTTGGATCGTTGATACAGATCGTGGATTTTTAGATTACTAGAAATCCAGCGATCCGTGTCACGATACGTGATACGCCTATACTACACACTCGATATTTATTTTTATTTATTTATTTATAAACTCATTAAATATGTACACCAAACATTTCACTATTTCTAATTACTGCTAAATTATAATTTGAACGAGCGTTTAAAGACACTGTGTGCAGTAACTGCCCAAAAAGACCGGGGCCTGTGCTAGGGCTAGTTACAAATATGTGACACAATTATAGAGAGCGATCGGATTGTGGAAAAACAATTTTCATAATGTACTAATAGACTTTATCAATGGAAAAAGCTTAATTTAACATGCACGGGTAATATTTTGGTTTCTTTTTCCTTTTCTTTTTTATTTGATTTTACAATTTTGTATACCAGTTTAATTTGATTAAAATTATAGTAGTAGTAGTGTATAAGTACCTATTAACTATGAAACACACATGCATGATATGTACCACTATATTAAGATACATACATATGTAGTTAGCCTAACCTTTACACGTATAAATATCGTGATTCTCCAAATATCACGATAAATATCGAGCGTGTAGCATACGCCTATGTCAAGTCGCCGATCCGCAAACCAGCGCGTGTTCTAATGCTCTTTCCCTCTCATGTACGAGAGGACTTGTGCCTAGCAGTGCGACGCATATAGGCCGATGATGGTGGTGATAATAATAATCGTATTGCATTATTTTCCAACCGTGAGATCTTCGAGAAGACAAGTACGGTTGCCAGTTTTGTTGCACTTTTAGCACCACCCAGGGGTCACGTGTAGGGTAGCGGTGGGCACTCCCTACGGACGTGGTGCAACTTCGACCCCCTTTTGTCAAGTGAGTGGGCAACTTGACTGTTAGAAGTTCTCAAGCCGCCCGAAGGCCTCTAACTTGGCTTAACGACTGCTGTCATAGACAACAGCCAGGATCACCGGCTTAACGTGGCTTCCAAGCACGGGAGCTCCCAGTTAGTAACCACTCAAAGCGGTCACCCATCCAAGAACTGACCTGCGCCCATATTGCTTAACCTCGCTTACCACACGCGGTTCGCGGGCACCGCTGGGCCACGAGCGCTCCTCGCAAAGCGGCTGCAAAGTTCGCCATGCGAGACCTACAAGTGCTCATCAGCAAAAAGAAACGAAGATTGTCGTTACATACCTGGCATGGTAGCCTCGGCCGCTACCTGACACAACGGCAGCAGAATGTCCAGCCAGCCCGCGCTCAGGCCTTCAGCCGAGAGCCACTGCCTCATCAGGAGCTCGAGGTGTTCCTGTCCCAATGCCGCGATGTTCGGGCACAGCGTGGGCCCGTCGCTGGGACCTAGCGGACCGCCCAAGATAATAAGATTTAGAGGAAAAGGCGATCTCAACCATATTTAACCTTTAACTGACGATGTGTTTAGAGCACTTTCAAAGTAACACTTTATGTCACGCTGACAAAGTTTAAAATATAGACATGACGTTTGTGAGACGTATACCTCGTCAGTTAAAGGTTAAGAGGAGCAATTAAATCAGTTATACTGTAGGAAGAAGTGTAACGTTCCCTTTGGCCTAAATGGGCCAACAAAGTCTTCAGAATTATCTAGAAAAGGCCAAATGTACTACAACCTGTAGGATCTTAGTGGCCCTATAAAGCGAATAAAATTTACTGCAAAAGGATCTATGCAGTTTCTCATTCGTAAATGGGCCAAAAAGTCGTCATTATTTACAATAAAAGGCGCTATGTACTTGCTTGGACCTAGAGGGCCAACGAAGTCAATAATATTTTGCAGGAAAAGAGCTAAATACACTGATATGTATGTAAGTTATCCAACATAGTCAATTACACCTACTCATCAACTAATAATCAACTCACACCTGTATACCCAAAAGGGATCGGCAGAGCAGATGATATTAAATTATCAATACTGTACGTTTGCAGATGAATCAAATGTGATACTTAGATGATTAGTATCAAATGAACATACAACACAACAAATTAACATAAACCAATATGGAAACCTCAGCCTCGTGCAAATGGATCCCATGTGATCAGCAACATTTGAATCCATAATTTAGACATCGAATAAATGGAATACCCAAAATGAATGAAGCAGTACCTTCAGTGTGTTCCATGTTAGGGGTCTCTTCCTCGCTCGAGGGCGACGACTTCGGCTCTGCAGACAAATATGACACCACATGATCCAGACAAGCACACATAAATTAACACGATGCGGTACAAGCATAGACAATAACGATTTAATTCGTAAATTATTTATCTATTTTTAATTTTTAGGGTTCCGTAGCCAAAATGGCGGAAACGAAAACCTTATAGTTTGGTCATGTCTACTACAACTATATAAGCACTGCAAATATGAAACTTCACAGGAAGGTGTATTCTATGAACCGCTACAGAAAAGTGATGTAAAAATTACGAAAAAGTATTAAATTAGGGGGGGGGGGGGGGGTTTGGACGCTTTTTTTCTTCTAACCGTAACCGTTAATTTATATAGCCTAAAGCCTTCCCCGATAAATGGACTATCCAACACAAAAAGATTTTTTCAATTCGAACCAGTAGTTCCTGAGATAAGCGCGTTCAAACAAACAAACTCTTCAGCTATATAATATTAGTATAGATTAGTACACCACATGACACCCCGTCACCCACTCACCCCTTACCAACCTTATTCCTCGCTAGTCGCTACGTCTCGTGCCACTCGACGAGTGTGGCCGGGGTACAGTTAAATAAATAAATAAATATTAGGGGACATTTTTTACACAAATCAACCAGTCCCATAATAAGCTCAATAAGGCTTGTGTTATGTTATGGGTACTAGACGACGATATATTTAATAGATATATACTTAAATACATAAAAACATCCAACAAATGTCTCTGCTCACCACAGAAACAAATGCCCTTATCGGGATTCGAACCCGGGACCTCTAGCTTCGTAGGCATTGTCACTACCAACTAGGCTAAACAGGCCGACAGTTGGAGTTGGAGTTACCTGGTGCAGTAGGCTTGGGCGTCTTGGTGAGGCGCGCCGAGCTCTCGCCGAGGTCCAGGTCCAGGCAGTACGAGGACACGCTCTCCACCAGCCGCGTGTGCTCCTCGTCCGCTACAACACATTAGCATTCGTGTATGCTTGCTAGATACTGTGGATATCACGGACTAGACAGATCATCTTAGGGACGGGACCAATGTTTTCTTATACATAAAAAAGTTTGAAGAAAGAGAAGTTTAAACAAGGAAATACACTTTATACTCAATGTGAAGGGTCACGGATGGTCAGTTAACAACGTCATGTACAGATTGTTTATGCAAAACGCCAGTGCACGAAGCTATGAACATAAATCAAACTACAGTAAACAATGAGAGTGTAAGGATGGGACGAATGACGTATCGATACAACGAGTCTCGCTTGTGAACTGCTGCCTTTGAAACAGGGATTCTTTCACCTGGAGTTGCTGTATCAGGGCTGTTTGTATCGGTGGGGTCCGGTCTGGCATCTGGTTTTTTCCCTCCTTCATTCTTCTTCCGTGGCGAGATCATGTCTGCCGAATGAAACCCCGATGGGGGAAATCCAGGAAGCGACCGTCAGCCAGGGATGATGGAGTTAGTCTTGTGGTCAGTCCCTGTGGGTCTTGTCCAATTGTCCAGTCTTGACTGTGATAATAACATGGATCTCTAGCAGCTTTCATATTGATTTTCACTGTGACAAGGTACGAAGTGGCCCAGAAATCAAACTAGTTGACCGTACATACTATAGCATCACAGTTAAGGGCGTGAAACATTTCGCGTTCTTTGAAAAACTGTTCAGAGCAGACGAGGAAGCAATAAGAATTGATTTTCAAGTATGTTTTCTTAACTATATTACTGTTTCTTTGACAATAGCCGAAACATGATTGCTTAGAAATTTCTCTATAGAAAGAAAATCCAAAGTTGAGTCTTTATTTTACTTTCTTTCCTCAGTCTACTGAAACAATACATTATTAAACGACAAAATCAACTGCAGGCGATGGTATTTTACGTCCTCTAACCTCTCACGAGGAAATATGCTGAGTAAAACTTCTCAAAGTATGGTATTATCGAATATTGTTCAAAAAAGCCGTTCCCTAGGTTCGCGTCTCGTTTTCTCGTGCGCGGAAGACATAAGCGTGTTTCTTACAGGGGGGCGGGGCTTAAAGAATCAAGGGATCGCCTTAACTGGCCATTCGTGAACCTTATTACGAGAATGGTGATAGTACGTGCGATAGTGGGATGAATGATGTATTTTAAAGTAGTCTCACGTTGAGCGGGCCGGTCCGGCGGCGGCGGCGGCGGCGCGGGCCGGTAGAGCGCGTAGTCGGCGAAGCCGGCGGCGGCGGCCGGCTCGGGCGCGGCCAGCAGCCAGCCGCCCGCCACCAGCGCGCCGCACGCGCCGCGCGCCTGCGCCCTGACACACCATACACTTACTACTGACACTTCAGTCTTACACCGAAATCCTCCCGGAAGGAAGCGCGTCCCCTATGATTAAAGTGCAAGGTAATGACAACTATTATGTTTTTACAGTACATATGGTGCTACTTTCACTAATCAGCAGATTACGTGTATATGTCGAAACTTTAAAGAGCCATATGTACTGTAAAACGTTGTACGATACACGTGCGAATAGGTAATTCGCAACTCGTGTCGATTTAAAACACTCCCTTCGGTCGCGTTTCAATTTATCACCACTCGTTGCGAATTTCCTGTTCTCTGCACTTGTATCGTAATGTACTATAACGTAACTTGAGTTCTGTATAGTTAGAGCTTTATAGGACAACACAATTATTTTTGACATTAGAGCATGAGCCTTGGCACACTTGTTACTTATGTGGATTAGAGTTGAAAACGCCCGGGAGACAAGGGCGGACGCCCCGCTGGTGGGGATGGGGAGGGGGAGAAGTTTCGTTCCGCCGCGCGTTCTTTCGGTCCTCTTATCATCTTATTTATAGAGACTAGGGCATGCTTGGTATCGTTTTCGGGCGAATTGAGGATGGCCAATAAGTTTCTGGGGCATTTATTACCAGGGCTGCCAGATTGTATAATTGGATACAAAAACCGTATAATTAGGTGACTGATTGTATCCTGGATGCCCATGTATAATTGGATACATAAAATATATTTTTTTAGTCAAGTTGCCCGCCTGACAAGTACGATATTTTATATCGTAGCGTTTTATGCAGTGTTTGTATCCTGACATGCAATTTTGTATAATTTCAGAAGCATGGCTGAATTATTTAAATAAATCTACTGGCAGCCCTGTTTATTACATATTTTCATATAAAAAAATTTAATACGATGATACGTGGTCACCGTCGCCTATGGACTCTTGCAACACCAGAGGCGCAAACCTTTTCACCCCTTTTTAACCCACGACGCAAACATAGAGGGATGTTATAAGTTTAACGTGTCTATCTGTGTATCTGTCTGTGGTATCGTGGCTCCCAAACGGATGAACCGATTTTCGTTTAGTTTTTTTATGTAGATATTTTTTAGATAATTTTATCCCGAGTGTTCTTAGCCATGTTTCATTTCATGAAAATCTGTTCTGCCGTTTTTCAGATATTCAGGATGAAAAAAATTTTTTTTTCAACTTTTTAAAGTTGTAGTTATTTGAAGAGTCCTACACTTGAACCCATTGGGAATATTGAGATTACCTCGATAAGGAGCTCATTACGCAACCTAAAGTGGTCGGCGGTTATTCTTTTTCTCTCAATCCTGACACCTGTCATTTCCATACAGTTTAAGTTTATAACCTCAAAATGACTTCTAGGTTATAAACTGTATGGGAATGACAGGTGTCAGGATTGACTTCTTAACCGCCGACTATTATAAGTGTTCTCGGTATAAAGTACCTGTTGAGAACGTAATAGCTCCAAGGTGTGACATCGAACATCCCGTTACCTATACATACAGGCGGTAGAACAGGCACAAGAATGCAAAGTCTCTCCTGGGCCGCTACCGCGAACTTCGAAAATCGAACTTCGTATCGTACCGTCCCTTTCCGTCATATAGAGTATAACACGAGAGTGAAAGGGACGGCACGACACGAAGTTCGATTTTCGAAGTTCGCGGTAGCACAGCAGAGACCAAGCGGTTCAAGGTCACCTGTCACACCATCCACCACCACCACCACCATATCAGCGGAAAGACGTCCACTGCTGGACATAGGTCTCCCCCAATTTCATGGGGGGTAAATGCCATAATCGCCACGCTTGGCAGGCGGGTTGGCGATCACAGTATCTCCACCGCTGAAGTGCGGTGGAGATGCTGCTGCCCATCCCCCGGTGGTCACACTATCATCCCACTAAAATATATTTTATAACCTTAAAACGTCAAACATGACATTATTCGTATTGGGCTGACAGCTGTCACCGTCCGTAATCGAGTTATGTTAAAAGTAAATATAAGAAATTGTACTAGAAACAACACAAGCAAACATATCATAGAAAAGAACGTACTCCAATCTTAAAGGCCAGCAACACACTTACAACCCCACTGGTGTTGCTAGTGTCCATGGGCGGCGCTAATCGCTTACCATCAGGCGATTCGTCTGGTCGTTTGCCAATTGCTTCCTATTTCATAAAAAAAAAAGTAATTAGGAACAGACCTGGTCTTGTGGCTGGTGTTGTCCATCACCCACTGCATGATGTCGGAGCCGCGCCACACGCCGTTGTACCGCACCAGTCGGTACCTGCAACACGCAGACAAATATGAGGGTACCTACATGCCACCGAACAAATGTGAGGGTACCTGCATATAACTGGACTAATATGAGGGTACCTACATTCGATCGGACAAATATTCAAGATATTTATTCATTTCTGTTACCGTCAGCCCCGAAGACGTAAGTTGTGCCATCCGTACGGCTCCGAACTGGAAAAGTCCGGGCCCGGATGGATTGCACAACTTCTGGCTAAAATGGTTTCGATGCTCACACGCGCGTTTGGCAGCACAGTTCCAGCAAGCCCTCGAGCTCGGTTCCCTGCCGTCTCCCTTAACAACTGGTGTTACCTCCTTGCTCTACAAGTCCGGTAGTACCACGGAAGCGAAGAACTACAGACCCATCACGTGCTTGCCGACGCTATACAAGCTCCTTACATCCATTTTGAGAGCAAAAATTAACACGCACATTGTTGCGAACAACATTCTGGCCCCCGCTCAAAATGGATGTAAGGTTGGGTCACGTGGTACTAAAGAGCTCCTCCTCATAGACATGACCATTTGCCAACGAGTCCGGCGAAACAGTGGGACCCTCTCGGCCGCCTGGATTGACTATAAGAAGGCCTATGATTCGGTGCCTCATTCATGGCTGAGGAGGATCTTAGAACTGTATAAAGTGGATGCAGTTTTGAGATCCTTCTTAGTTGCTTACATGGGGCAGTGGACCACAGTCCTTCGTCAACCCGGGGGAGGAGAGGGCCCCTCTGCCCCGCAGGATTCCATCAGGATTGAGCGAGGTATTTTTCAGGGTGATAGTCTGAGTCCCTTGTGGTTTTGCCTAGCGCTGAATCCGCTCAGTACCCTGCTGAAGGATTCAGGACTAGGTTGCCAGCTGCGGAGAGAGGGTGAGGTCATTTCGCATTTGCTCTACATGGACGACCTTAAACTATTTGCACCAAATAAACATGACCTGTTGGAGCTACTGAAAACCACAGAGGTCTTCAGTAGTGCCATCAAAATGGAATTTGGTGTCGATAAGTGTGCGGTCATGCATGTACAGCGGGGGAAAGTTGTAAATTCCACAAATTTACCTATTTCTGAGACAATGGCTCTCAGATCTCTCTCCGAAGCAGAAACCTATAAGTATCTTGGTATGTCACAGTCTTTGGGTATCGAGGGTGGAGACATCAAACGGGCGGTGAAGGAGCGCTTCTTCTGTCGCCTGACAAAAGTACTCAATAGTTTTTTGTCGGGCGGCAATAAGGTTCGCGCCTTCAACGCCTGGGTGATGCCCTTGCTCACATACTCCTTTGGCATATTAAGGTGGACTCAGACTGAGCTCGATTTCCTGGATCGAAGGGTGCGTGTACTGCTCACTGCGCACCGTATGCTACACCCACGATCTTCTGTTATGAGACTGTACATCCCGCGGAAGCTTGGAGGTCGCAGCTTCTTAAATGCCAAAGACCTTCACAAATGCGAGGTGTGCAGTCTCAGGGATTACTTTCTAAACAGTGAGTGTGGGATGCATCGTGACGTAGTGGCAGTAGACGCATCTTTCACCCCGCTCTCCATGGCAAACGAGAACTGGCGCAGATTTAAAGTACTAAGTACTGAGGACCGCAAGGCGGTATGGAAGAGTAAGGAGCTACATGGGCGGTTCTACAAGGCCTTTACGGGGCCTGACGTAGACCTGCTCGCATCGGTGAACTGGCTACGTTTTGGGGATCTTTTTGGGGAAACTGAAAGTTTTGTCTGTGCAATTGCGGACGAGGTTATCATGACGAACAACTACCGGAAGTATATCCTGAAGGACGGTACGGTCGACATTTGTCGGGCATGCCGCCGTCCCGGAGAGTCACTCAGGCATATTATTTCTGGTTGTAGTCATCTTGCTAACGGCGAGTACTTGCACAGACATAACTTGGTGGCCAGGATTATTCACCAGCAGCTTGGTCTTTTATACGGTCTTGTGGACTTCGAAGTACCGTATTATAAGTACACACCTGCACCAGTTCTCGAAAATGGTCGTGCAACGCTCTATTGGGATCGATCTGTCATCACGGACAGGACTATTGTAGCCAACAAGCCTGATATCGTGCTGACAGATCGATTGAAGCGCCAGGCAGTACTCGTTGACATCACCATCCCCCATGACGAGAACCTCGTGAAAGCTGAGAAGGACAAAGTCAGCAAGTACCTAGACTTGGCACATGAGGTAACCGCCATGTGGGATGTTGATTCAACGATTATTGTCCCGATAGTCGTGTCTGTGAACGGTCTAATAGCGAAGAGTCTCGACCAACATCTCAAGAGACTCTCGTTAGACGGCTGGGTCAAGGGTCAGAAGGCGGTACTCCTGGACACGGCGCGGATAGTCCGGAGGTTTCTCTCTCTGTCGTCCTAACCACCGGTAGCTTAGGCCTTGCCTCGCTGCCGGCGGCACCCTAGGTTAGGATTTTCATACAAAAAAATAGTCTAATAAAATAAAAGGAAAGAATTTTACAGTTCATAAATCGTCAATATTGTATAAACATCTATCGAGCAAGTATTTCTTTAATATGAGGGTACCTGCATATAACCTGACTAATATGAGGGTACCTACATAAGACTAGACAAACATGAGGGTACCTACATACATACATTTATACGTGAGAAATATTAACACTTAAAGAAAGAAATACGATTGAAACTTACTTTTAAAGTCACTATTAGCGACGTGTAAAAAAATGAAATGAAATGTCGTGAAATATGAGGACCAGACAAATATTTTATTAATTTTTATTTTTATTTATTTATTTGAGAAACAAACAGTCTTTTATAATTATATGTAACACTAGAAAATTTCCTTAAAACTAGACTTACAGTTTCCTTAATAATAATATTTATTAACATCGTGTTCGATAAATTGTAACACTGAGTAAAACAGAGCTATTTATGCATGCATCTACAAAATGAAAAAAATAAAAAAAGTTATTAACGCAAAAGTAGACCTGAAGAGTAAAGAGTAAAAAGGTTTTTGTTAACATTTAATATATAAATTATTTCTTAATAGCGCCATAGTCTTAGTGATTTTGGTTATTACATTGCAAAGATAGTGTTTTAAATCTATTAAGTTTCCCACAGAAAATATCAAGACCCAGAAATTTTTCGTTGTACAACCTGCACGCCCTTCTGACAAAACTATTTTTTGCGTAAGCAGTCCGACTACTGGGGATGTAAAAAAGGGGTTTTTTCCTGCAAGTGCGTTCACAACGTCGAGGAACCCTAAAAGAAATAGAATGTAATAAAAACGGAGCATCAATAATATTATTAATAATTTTATAGAGGGTTAAAATATCAGTACGTTCTCGGCGATAACTAAGGGATGCTATATTGTGTACTCTCATTGCGGTGGCGTAATCTAAGTATTTATTTCTAATTCTGTATTCTATTGATTTAACAAACTTTTTCTGAACTCTCTCTATCCTATCACTATGTATTTTATACAGAGGGCTCCACACAGCGCTTCCAAATTCCAACCGACTACGAACATAACTGTTAAACAGAATCTTGTATGTATGTATGTATAACACTTTATTGCACAAAAAAACAATAACAATCGAAACAAAAAAACAAAATGTAAAAGTACAAAGGCGAATTTATCCCTATAAGGGATCTCTTCCAGCTAACCTTCGAGAAAATGAGAAAAATAAATGTAGTACACAAAGGCGACAAACTAATTTTGCACAAACACGGACATTTAAGAAAGCAATGTCAGATTATGAATACACGTAAAACTAATAAGCTTGTTTACACTATAACATAACTATTCATGTAAATATATACTTAAATATATAAATATATATATATATATATATATAATACACACATATATACGTTTTATACATAAATGCAGGATAATAGCAAATAATAAATAAACATTAGTATTCAATATGTCCATGGTCAGGATTCCGAAAGCCACAACTTTTTTAGTCTGTCCTTAAGCGAGGCAACAGACTGTGATTGCCTGATAGATACCGGCAACTCATTCCATAATGTAACAGAATAGGCAGTGAAGGATTTAGAATAACTTCGCGATTTTCTGGATGGAACGGCAAGCGAGAGATTGGCACTAGACCGCAGGCGGTGACCGCTGGCGGCGGCCATAAAACTAAATCTTTCGGAAAGGTACTGTGGTGATGCAGGATTGAATAACACGTTGAAAAGCAACGACAGAACATGTACATCTCTGCGACGGCGAATTGGTAACCAACCAAGTTGCGAACGGAAGTGGGACACGTGATCGTACTTTCGCAGGCCAAAAATATAACGAATGCAAACATTTTGTAAGCGCTCAAGCTTGTCAAGCAGCTCCTCTGTAAGATCCACAAACGCAATATCGCCGTAATCAAGGAGAGGAAGTAAAAGGGAACGAGCAATTGAAATTTTTGTAGGGAGAGGAAGAAAACTCTGCAATCGCCTCAAAGAGTGTAGTGATGCAAACAACTTCCTACTAGTCTCCGCAATGTGAGATGACCAGGACAGTGTCTGGTCAATGATGATGCCCAAATTTTTGACTGTAGAGGAGAGAGGGATTGTTGTTTCATCAAAAATAACATCAGGCAACACCATATCAGACAATTTGGAGACAAAATGAGGGCTACCAATGACAATTGCTTGCGATTTCTTTGCATTAACCTGTAGTCCAAAATTGGAGGCCCAAATACGAATTGTTTCTAAGTCGCTATTTATAATTCTAAATATAGAAGGGAGGTCGTCAACACATGCTGCTGAGTAAATTTGCAAATCGTCGGCGTAAAGGTGATAATTCGATTTTAAAGATTTAGTAATGCCTTCAATAAAAATGGAGAAAAGAAGAGGAGATAACACCCCTCCCTGAGGGACACCAGCGGAAAGATCGCACCATTCGGAAAGCCGATCGTCGATCCTGACCTTCTGCCGTCTCCCAAAGAGGTAGCTATGAAACCAGGATAAAGTCGTTTGAGAAAAGTTAAGTGTACCAAGTATACCTAAAAGAATATCAAAATCAACAGTATTGAATGCACTACTAAAGTCTAAGAGAACAAGAAGTGTGAGTTTTTTGTTTTCAATATTGAAGCGAACGTCATCAGTGACCTTAACCAAAGCCGTGACAGTGCTATGCCCGGGACGGAAACCAGATTGGAAAGGGTTGAACATTTTGTGCCTATTCAGATGTGATAGGAGGCGACGATTGACAAAGTGTTCAACAACCTTGGACAAAAGTGGAAGAATGGAGATGGGACGGTAATGAGAGAAAGATACAGGACTAGAGATTTTGGGTAGCGGGATGACGTGGGCGTTTTTCCAAATGGACGGAAAAGTACCCGAGGTAAAAGAATAATTGATAATGTGTGAAAGGATAGGAGCAATGTTATCCGCCACGAGCATAACCATTCCCAAACTAAGGCCATCCTCACCAACGGCTTTCGTCTTAATAGTTTTCAAGATGGCAAGGATTTCCTGCGGTGAAATATTTCCTAGTTCAAAAGTAGATGAGACAGAGAGTGGGGTACTGGCAAGAGAAGAAAGTGTTAGCTGTTTAACGGAGGCGTCTAGAGTGACGGGAGAGGTACTAAAATGCACATTAATGGCGTCTAAATCCAGAGCACCAGAGGGATCCTGAGAGGCTTTGCCTACCCCAAGCGACTTCAAAAATTTCCAAAGCTTAGCGGGAGGGCAATCGTCGATGGACTTGTGAATGTACCGACGCCTAGCATCACGGCAAACTCTGTTGCAGCGGTTTCGCAGTGAGCTGTAAAGGAGATGGTTATACTCCGAAGGGTCAGATCTGAGTCTAATGCGAGCTCGGTTTCTTTTTGCCATGAGACCTTTTATTTCAGGTGTAAGCCACGGCGCAGGATAATGTTTTACACGCATTGGTGTCAGCGGGGCGTGTTTATCAAAAATCGCAAGCAATGTGGCATTGAAGGCCCTCACCTTGAGATCCACATCACCAGCACTCTCGACACACAACCAGTCAATATTGTAGAGGTCATCTTTAAGCGCCTGTATATCAATACAACCTAAATTACGCCGCAATAATATTTTGTGTCTTCGTTTGGGTGGGCGAATTTTAAAAGAGGAATAAATCAGATCATGACATGAAAAGGCAGCGGCATTGAACTGTCCGTGAAAAGAAACTAAATCTGGGGAGGAAGTTAAAACGAGATCTAAAAGTGAAGGAGGGCCGTTGTGTGGATAATGAGTTGGGCCAAGAGGCAGAATACTAAAATTTAAAGAAGCCGCAAGTGTTTCGAGTTTGAGGGACCGATGATCTTTTTTTTTTGTTAGTTAGAATCTTATACGTTAAAAGTCTCTTAAAAGGTTTACCTACGCGTAATATAAATCCTAACTGCTTAAATGCTTTACCTAACATGTCGTCAATGTGAGGTATGAAAGTGAGTTTTGAGTCCATAATGATACCGAGGTCTCGAATCTGGTGAACACGACCTAATTTTTTATCACAAAGTTTATAGTCCAGATTAATACTACTCCTTTTCTTGCTAAAACTTATAACGAAACATTTGTCTGGATTTATGGACAGCTTATTGGCAATACAATAAGCCTCAAAACGATCTAAATCATCTTGTAAGGCATTGCAATCCTCCACATTACGAATGACTCTAAATATCTTTGCATCGTCAGCATATAACAGTAAGTTTGAATTTTTTATGCAGTCTGTGATATCATTGATGTAGATGATAAACAATAAAGGCCCCAGATGAGACCCTTGTGGAACACCAGACGTGATAGGTTTGTACTGAGAAGTATTTGTACTGAGAAATATAAGGGTATCTGCATACGACCAGACGAATATGAGGGTTACCTTCATATAACCGGACACATATGAGGGTACCTGCATACAACCGGACAAATATGAGGGTACCTACATACGACCAAACAAATATGAGGGTAACTACATACGACCAGACAAGATATCGTCGTGGATAAGACATTCGTCACGTTCTGGCAAGTATGCTAGTGCGAGAGTGATAGGCGCCTTATCCACGACGATAAGTGATAAAATGGCAACCATCATACGCCCGCAGCATACAACCAGACATATATGAGGGTACCTGCACCTGCATACAACGGGATAAATATGAGGGTACCTGCACCTGCATACAACGGGATAAATATGAGGGTACCTGCATACAACCGGACAAATATGAGGGTACCTGAAGCAGGGGCACCTATAGCACAAAGAGAGAGATGGCGGTATATAAAAACCCCAACGAAAAACATACAACTAGACCATATATATACCAATGGTAACTACTGTGATAAAAAAAACCGGTTACCAGTAAAGGTGAAAGTGGAGGGCCCGAGACCAAGGGGGAAGGCTAGACGCGATAGTGCGATCGAATATCCGACCACCTGGATATTCCTCTTCACAGGGCAACCGACAGGCAGAAAGGGAGAGCGGATATTAAAAAAATTACGCAACAGGATCAAGATTCTCGGCTGAGTGACCGACTTAGAAAGTTGACCAATAAAGGTAGTTACGTTAGTGGTAACTCTCTCTAGTGGTAACACTTGAAAAAATTGTGGCTTTGCCTTTATTTCCAGTAATTCGGTTGAATAGTCCGGGGTCGAACTAGTGCAACACTTTTAGACTCATCTGTTCGGTCATGACGTCAAACCGAACAGTTGGGAAGTGTTGTAACAGTCCGGGTAGTGATGTGATGTTACGGAGAGCAGAATTAAAAAAAAAAATTTATTTTGTAATAAATTATATCTTTATAAATAAACTTCTTGACTCGTAATAGTCACAGTCTGTTCTAAAGAGATTTATGCTGAAACTCATCATATATTCGCCTGGTCGCCTGGTTGCCATCATATATTCGTTATAATAATAGGTCTGAACACCGTTTACATTTTCTTGTATAGTGAAATGAAACAAATACACAAATCTTTAACTATATCGTACATTGGACATCAAATTAAACTTTTGTAGCAAGTAACATGTAAGGAAAAAAACCTCCACAAACTGCTGTTAATACTGCTGAACCTAGGTTTGTGGAATTCTGGCAAAAATGTATGGAAACGGTGTGCAAGTATGCCTACTGGACAAGGCAGTATTATTGTTATTTATTTATATTTATATGAAGAAGTACTACATTTCATTTTATTTAAAAAATGTGATGAAAAGAATGTAAGTATTTTTGTTTAGCTACGTCCTTAACCGTACTTTAGAGTCGTTTCAATAGCCAACAGTTCGGTTTGACGTCATAACCGAACTAATGAGACTAAAAGTATTGCAGAAGTTCGGCCCCGGACTATTCAACCGAACCACTGCAACTAAAGTCAAAGCCAAAATATTCTTTATTCAAATAGGCCTCGCAACAAGCACTTTCGAAGCGTCAGTTATAACATGTAATAACATATAAAGGTGGCTTTGTGTTTAAAGAGAAATAGATATTAGCGTACGATAGAGCTAGCCATATCCAAGTGGTACGGATGGAATTGAATTCATACATGACATTTATGTATGATCGAGGAATGCAAACTAAAAACTAAAACAGTGATAACGACTATTATGCAGCATAGCTGATGTTTGTTTTTTTTTTACAAATGTAGCTTTTATGTACAGATTACAGATGGTCATAATGAAATAGAAAAAGACATACAACACGAATGAAAAAATTTTTTTTTCGGATTAGTTATATGTATAAATCTAGCAAGGACAGGCACATCTTGAAAAAGGCTGACTCTGCATCATTGAGTGCAAACTTTAGACTGAAGTGTATAAAATGAACATTTAATTTTATCGCCGGTTGCATGGCAATCCAATTCGATTCTCGTGCCTTGTTAATGGAGAGTCGTCAAATTGTATGATTTTTTCTACCATGGACATAAATGCGTATATGTATTACGAATAGCATTATACAGGGTGATTTCGGGGTCGTGGATCAAGAATAAGTTATACGACTTGGTATCGGTTAGCCTTTTCAAAAAAGTTGTAGTGACACGAAACAAACGTATTTCTTTTTTAATTTATTTTGATGACAAAAATACAAAATCTCAAAAAGACATGGTTACCCTTCTCTCTTTGACGGATAGTATGGAGAGTTGACAGTGGGGTAGGGTGACCAAGTTGTATGAAAAAGTATAATTTCCCATTAGAATTTGAAGAAAAAGAGAATTATTTGTGTTATAAACCGTCATACCAACTGTGATGTTGTCTACTTTGAATTCTTGACCATGTACAATCATTCCGAATCACGACCCCAAAATCACCCTGTATACACAGCTCCAACGGTCTAACATCAAAACGAACACTCACGACATGCGTTCCCAGATCTCTGAAACGTTCTCCAAAGACCTGAAACGTTTAATCTTATTTTTACCATATTTTTGCGAGATAAAAAAGCAGGCAAGGCGCTCTGCATAAAATCTAAAAGGTTACCCGAAATCCCGTTATCTAGAAGTATTAGTTTGTCTTACAGGTCTACATAATTGAAGAGTTCGCCGTGTTTCTTCTCTTCAGATGACCTATTTTCCGAAAGCTTAGTAGTGAGAGGCCTTTAGAGCATGTTTTCATTAAAGCCCTTGTAAGTTTTTTTAAAGTAAAAATGGGATTGCTTTGGCCAGCATCTAGCCAGGGGGCAAAGATTAGGCCGACTATGAAGCGAGCTCAACCAGAAGAAATAGAACCTACCCAGAAGAACCAAACCCTCCCACCCAGAAGTCACCCAGTCACCTTTCATAATATGTTATGCGTTTCTCAAAACACCCGTTCGATAATAAAATAACATGTAAAGGAATTATCCTTTAAACGTTAAAATATTCCTTTCTAATGACATCCGTATCTGTATGCCTAAAAGACCAGTTATAACAATAAAACCTTTAAGCCCAAAAGATCCGTTTCTTATGACGCCCGTATACTCAAAGGATCCGTTTCTTATGACACCCGTATACTCAAGATCCGTTTCTTATGAGACCCGTATATTCAAAATATCCGTTTCTTATGACACCCGTTTACTCAAGATCCGTTTTTTATGAGACCCATATATTCAAAAGATCCGTTTCTTATGACGCCCTTATACTTATCCGTTTCTTATGAGACACATAATTATATTCAAAAGATCCGTTTCTTAGGAGACCCGTATATTCAAAAGACCCGTTTCTTATGACGCCCTTATACTTACTAGATCCGTTTCTTATGACACCTGTATACTCAAAAGATCCGTGTCTTATGACAACCGTATACTCAAAAGATCCGTGTCTTATGACAACCGTATACTCAAAAGATCCGTATCTTATGACAACCGTATACTCAAATTATCCGTGTTTATGAAACCCGTATATTCAAAAGACCCGTTTCTTATAACACCCATATCCTTAAAAACCCAGACCAGGAATAAGAACTGAAGTTACAGCTCAGCTGGGAAGCCACCTGTGCCGCAGAGTGCACCCACCTGTGCCGCAGAGTGCACCCACCTGTGCCGCAGAGTGCACCCACCTGTGCCGCAGAGTGCACCCACCTGTGCCGCAGAGTGCACGCACCTGTGCTGCTGCAGCGGCAGCGCGCGGCGCAGCGCGGGCAGCAGGTCGGCGAGCGGCTCGGCGCGCGCGCCGCCGCGCTCCTCCTCGCGCGCGAACATGTAGTTGTCACGCGTCCGAGCGCCGCCCGCCTTGTTGTCCGGGAACTTGGCCTGGAGACAACAATATCGAACAAAATTACAAAATATTCATATGCCGTGAAGGAAAAGAAGAAGCAAATCGCTTCGTCCGAATAAATGGTAAACTGACAACGTAAGGATGTAACCGCTCACCACGTCTGGACGTCCGGTGATGGAAAGCGAAATCAAGTCATGTAATTCCTATGCACACTCTCCAAAACCAGACAAGCGACTCGACGGCGGTGTTACAAGCTTTGTAACATAGATTCAACCGCCGGATCATCCTCGAAAAGCCTACGAGCACAGCGTCCTACCGACAAGATACGTTACGTAGCACCCGTTTCAAAGACCGTTGTCGTAGCATGTAGTTACTCTGGATGTAATGTTAAATGGATGGATCTATTTAGTGTGACGAGGGTACCTGCAGGCTCTCCTGCAGCGAGCGCAGGTCGGGCGAGATGTCGCCGGCCTCGTTCTCACGCAGGTAGCTCAGCACCACGTTGCAGCAGTAGTTGCACACGCGCAGCCCGCCCGCGCACCCGAAGATCTGACCTGGATGGAGATACTGCCATTACTCGTTTGGAAGCAAAACTACGGAAATACTGCCATTACTCGTTTTGTAAGCAAAAATAATACTGGGAAAGTCAAAAAGCTTGCCTAATAAAAAATATAACAGGAGACACACCATGCATGGCTTGCCTAGATGGAATATTTTAGTTGTGTGAGTAACACCATTCATAACTCAAGAACAACTGGTTTTATTTTCATGAACTTTGATTTTTGGATTTGTCCTCCTCGGAATAGAAGAATAACTATTGAAATACCAGTAAAATATTCGATTTTATTTCTGATGCATTTTGTTCAGAACCGGTCGGTAGAACGAAGTACTCCGGAACAGGCAGAACAGCTAGTATAACATAATTGTAAAATGAGTTTTTAATCAATTCTATTCTATTGTACGTAACTGGCATAGAAGCTTAGAATAAAAGAATGTAATCTTGTAAGTGTTCTCACTCCAGACCACATCATTGAATGTTGATTATACCTGGCACTCGCTGGCTGCAGCAGCGGCTGCAGAACACCTGCCCGCAGACGCGGCAGTGGTGGCGCCGCCGCAGGGTGCCGAAGCGCGCCGCGCACTCGTAGCACTCGCGCGAGATGTCGTCCGGCATCCAGTAGCGTGCCAGCTCCGTGTCCGAGTACTTCCTGCCGCTCTGCAACTGTTTTATGAGTTGATTAACTTTTTAATTTCTGTCCTAGCAATGTGAGAGAGAATAGTGTCAGAGTTCCTTAAAAATAATAAATAATGGACTATTAACATATGCAAGCCTGGGTTTAACCACAAACATCCACTACACAACCAAAACATAACATTTAAATTACCTACCCTAAACATTTTGCATATGTAGTTGAATGCAATAAGGTCAACAAACAGAGGAAAATTAACTGAAATCTATGTTTACGAATTAACAATGAACTAATAATGTATGGTAAAACAATCAAAATCTCCCTGACATTATTACATCCATAAATAATGGGCGTAATTTACATTATGAAATTTGAAACCGGATCTGCCATCTCTTTCACTCTATAATTTCACTGTTATCAAGTGAGATCGCGCGGCTTTATAAATAAGTATCGTACTCGTATTATGCTACCACTATTTTGTTTACAAACTATGTCAAGGGAATGAAAGAATCTATATGCTATCATAGTAGCTACTATTCAAATGCAATTAGACACAATAATTTATACTCACGCTCGACCCTAAAGCCACAAGGCTGCTTATTCTTCTCAAAACATTCTGTAAACTCCGTCCCTCGACCGCGTAAGCTTGCTCAGGTTTATCGTCATATTCCTGTTTATTCGCATCTTCACTCTGTGCAGGGTCCTCTTTGCCGTCCGCCAGGGCTTTGTTCTGACTGTTTTCGCCCGCTTCGCCAGGGGAAAAGATTGGGAACTTCCACAACTTGTTGAAGAACGTCGACACTCCGCTCTGCGACGGCTCAGACTCGAAACGCGGAAACTCCGTGAGCTGGGATGTGTCGTAATTATCCATACCGGATAACACAACGGCTTAATTATTTAGTGAATATGTATCATGAATAACAGCGTATGTTTTCGCTGAAGCGAGATGAAAACAAGTAGAATTCCAATCCAATTCGTTCGGCCGAGTGTTCATGAGTTATTACTGTTACTGTCAGTGTCAATGTCAATCAGCTGGAACCAAAATTGTCAGTAAAGAAAAATTAAACTCCCGAAAACAAACAAAATTTAATGTATTTCTGCTTAATATAAGCAAAATCTTTCAGTAATCCCACAATTATAACATTTAAAATCAATGCTATAAGTATTCCGTATGATACAAACTTTTATTTTTATATTCTGTTTTCGTTTTGAGAATTAATTTACCATACTAAGGGGAAACTTAATAATTGGCAATATTTGTGCCATTCGAGTTAAATGTAAAAACGCTGCCTATTTCGATTATGATTATTATAAGTAATGAGATGACAATTTAAATTGACATATCCATCTGTATAGTCTGTGGTGTGATTTCATTACAAATCTACAATTAGTAATCTGTGTTACAAATTCATGCCTTGTGTTGTGTTCATCTTAGAAAAAATACCAAAAATACAATATTTAATCACATAAGTATATCCTAATATACATTCAAACATGGGTGAGGTTTCGTTGGAAACTACAGCATACGCTAAAATCATACTGCACGCAGCTAAATACCCGCATTGTGCTGTAAACGGGGTGCTGCTAGCCGACGCCACCAAAATCCGAGATGGGGCCAAAAATCAGGACCTGGATATTGTAGATACTGTGCCGCTGTTTCATCACAGCCATTATTTGTCGCCCATGGCTGAAATTGCTCTCACACAGGTATTGAACGTGTTTTTATTATTTATTTGCTAGTTTACGTAGTTCTAATATAAGTTTCTGTATTGTTTCGTTTTCCTATGAACTAGTTGCATTATGTACTTTATTATGTTTATAATGATATAACTGATGGTTTATGATTCTCATGGGAACTTTTTACCCCAGAACTTCCTCCCATGAAGGGTCATCAACTGAGGTTGTCACTAATTTGTAGGTTACTATTATTATCTTAGCAAGACTTGAGTGCTGATTATTTTAAACATTAGTGAGTTTGATCAGAACTGTAAAACATTCCTATGAAATACTTATTTATAGTAAAGGAATTGAAGGTACTGTTTGAAAAGGAAGTCATAGAAGACATGTCTAAATGGCTTACTGTGTCATTTAAAAGATGAGTTCAAGGTTAGCTGTATTACATTTCAGATAGAAACAGTGGCACAAGCCAGCAACCGCATAATCGCAGGCTACTATGCAGCATGCGAGAACTTCCATGACAACACGGTTGACAAGTGTCCAGGACAGAAGATTGCAGAAAAGATTGTGGAGCACTTCCCTTCTGCTGTGTTCATAGTGGTAAGTTACCATCCTGTTTTTTTTATGATAGACTGACCAGTAATTGACCTTGGTCTCACCTGATGGAAAGCGATGACAAGGCCTAAGATGTTTGCTCACTGATCCAGTAATAGCCTATTCACTCTTGTCTTGAAGAGACCCAGATTGTATAGTTCGCATTAGGAAAGAAGAAGCAAATCTCTTCGTGCTTTAGTAATAAACACTTTTGACTCACAGCTCTTAAATGGCAAAGCATAGATTTAAAAGTGACTTTTGCACCGCATGTGCACACTAGCTACTGGCATCATGAAACTTGGCATCTGCATTGATACTGTATCATGTAAAATTGTATATTACTAAAGTATGAAAGCCAGTGACCTGGCCAGCAAGGCTCTTGGAGTGCTTTTACACAACAATGTTAGGACTTAATGTGTTGGTACGATTCCAGGTGGACAACAGGAAAATGGTGCAGCACCTCGACACACCTGCCATCAAACTGCACAAGTATGTGGAGGGCAAGTGGAAACTGAAGGATGCCACCAAAGTGCTGTTCCGTAAGTGTACCCATAAGACAATAGTCTTGCATATTGACTTATAGTATGATGAAGACTAGATAATGTATGTTTCTTGTTTCCTATGAAAACATTAACAAAATAAAACCCTGTAATTTTTATATTTCTTTGTCTAACAAAGATTTATTTATTTATTAAAGATTTTATTGAAATTTGATGATTGTTTCAACATTCCAAGTAACTATTTTCTTTATAAAATAGGCCAGGTTAAGACAGTTCTTCTTAATAAACAAGGAATACAGCCCTGCATTGGCAAGTGTTTTATAGTTGTTTCACATTTAACATTGATTAAAATCTCATTGTGTTGGAGAAGCTCCAAGTCTATAGGATTACACTTAACAGCGTCATATTTAACTACAATTGATGGAATGTTGTAGGCCTATTCCTGTTCAAGCAAGTGTCAGGTTGGCACCCAAAGGTTTGCAATCCAATTAGTTGGTCCCTTAATGCTGAGGACCATGACCTCTGTCACTGGCGCGGAGTGCAGGTGGCTCGCCACTGGACCCGGTAGCCTGGTGCTCCCGGAGTTTGTCAATAGGGTAGTTCCCTCATATTAAACTTTATAACATATTATTATTGCCATTATATGGATATGGAATTAACACAATAAAAAGATTCCAAATAAAATCAGAATAATAATAAAATACGAGACTTGAAAGTATCTGAAAAATATGTATTTTTTTATTCATCTAAAAGTTACATAAAGGCTACCAATCTAGACACGCAGCAGCGTGTCCAGCCAAGTTCATCCCAGGAACTGGCGGACAGCCACTTTTGACCCCAAACTCCAAATCAATCTAACATAAAAACATGAAATTTAGTACATATATAACCCCAAATTTTATAAATATAGGTTTAATAGTTATTGAGATATTAAATTCCAAAAAACGTCATTTATTAACCGATTTGGAATATTCTTTTTTTGTTTGAAACTGTATACTTCCAGGGTAGTCCCATTGTCATCGGGTCAGAATCTGATCATAGGGTCCTTAGGAAATTGAGGGAACTCTTCAAATATTTGAAGTGCACCTATAGCGGTTTGGGTATTTCGTATAGTAACTCGTGCATTCGTTCTGGGAAAACACCATTGGACAAAAAGTATTGATATCCCATCAAAAACATAAATGTGAAAATGGCAGCCAAGTTCACCGACAAAAGAATTGAGATCTAAAAGGACGTCAAGTTCCGTAGATTATCTGAAAAGTTGCCAAGTTTGGCACTAGATTGTTTACAGTAAAACTAATTTACTGCGGCTAAATGCATTTCGAGCCTTAACTTGGCAGTTTTCTATGCAGTATGTTATAATACCATAAAAGCTGTTGGATATTTAAGAAAACTGCCAATTTAAAGCTCAAAATGCATTAAGCCACAGTAAATTAGTTTTACTGTAAACAATCTAGTGCCAAACTTGGCAACTTTTCAGATAATCTACGGAACTTGGCGCCCTTTTAGATCTCAATTCTTTTGTCGGTGAACTTGGCTGCCATTTTCACATTTATGTTTTTGATGGGATAGAATTTACATGATTCAATAAAAAGGAAATTGCACAACTACTATGTATTTAAACGCAGTATTTCACGATCAAAATAGCAAGTTTCTCCACCGCACAAATTGTAAACATTAGAAATAAGAACTCTATTTATAGTCACTTATTATACGGTAACGCTACAAGGAGATCGCTGGCCTGGCATCACCGACGTAGACGCCAACAGCGGGAACGTGTGGACTTCGTGCGTCACAGCGCACGAGGCGCTGACCAAGCAACCTGCGGCCGCCTCGAACCCGAGCCTTCGGACGCCATTCAATTGCTAACATCGCATTGACTTAGTTCTATTAATTAATGTTTAAAACTGTATACATTGTGGTGGAGCTAAATAAATAATAAATAAAAATTTGTATGGAGCGTTTTTGGTGTCCGAGAACAATATCCACCTTTGACCCTCATTTGCGGCTTTTGTTGTGATTTAACCGTAAAACCATTTAAACCGGTTCGAATGGTATCGTTAATATTTTTAGTCAACCAGCCTATTTGGTGATTTGATCACTCCATTTGGTTGACAGCCAGCGCATCTACCCTTCTTTCTTCTGTAACTTCCAGAGACCCCGTACGTGCTGGAGACAGTGTCGCAGCTGCTGCAGAGCGAGGTGCAGCGCTCGCTGGTGGACTTCGACAACTACCTGGACGACGCGGCGCAGGACTGGACGAACCTCGGCATCGAGAAGCTCGTCGCCAGCGTCGACGCCAGCAACGACGACGACCGCTGCGACGACAAACACTATCGGTAGGCTTGAGGTTTGTTGTAGGTAAACTCAGGAAAACTCTCGCGAATGGATTAACAGTCAGCATCAAAGGTAGCGAGTTAGCGACGCATATGAAGATGTCAAACATGGTCTAAGGAAATAAGGTCTGCTACTCCGGAGCGTGACACAAGCCTACGTCACTGTACAGCCTGTACACACACGAGCGAACACTACGACCGCCAATATATAGGCTAGGATAGGATAGGCTCGATAGCAGTGATGATTGTATCACGGAAGAGGTCGAACCTCTTATTCTCTTTTAAGGGGCTACCGGGGGAAATCATCAAATTTTAGTGGATTTTGCATTGTAACTAGTTCATGAGGTCTGTAGTTTTCGCATCCAAAAAAATAGTATGGTGGTCTTTTATTATTCTCCTGACACAAGCATAATGTAACGCTTAATAGGAGGCTCCAACCTTGCCTGTTGTAAAAATATGTCAATAACCTAAATAAACTATTTTCATTAACACTTTCGTGTTTTAGAATTTGGAAATAAGTCTTGTACACTTCACAAAAAATCCCCGGGTAAGCATAATAACACAAAAGACCTAACTATATTTTTTAAGAACCATTTTTCAACATGATAACTACACCCTAGATGTTAGTAACACTTTTTCCGTGATTTTATCTGCGCTTTTTTTAATTTTCAAAAGTAAAAGTTACAAATTGGACATGGTCTCAGTGACTGGTTGAGGTAAAGTGAGATTGTGTATTATTAAAGACGACCGTTGTTAATACGGTGAAATAAAAACTACACGGAAAGGTGAAGAATTACAGATCGCAGGTTATTGACGTAGGTAGGTAGTAGGGTAGGGCCTTAATGGACGACATCTTCATATACATCGCTCCTTCGATGCTGCTGTACGATGTGGTCTTTAATGAATACATGGACCAATAAATCAAGAGGACCCAATTATTTGTATGGCACTAAGGTCGGCTACACACAAGCGAGGTTCTGAACGAAATGACGCTACTGTATTTCCGTGGTACAGTTTTTGTATGGAGTAGCAGTAGGGCAATCACGCAACGGAACTCACGTTTGTACAGTCAACATCAAATAGACTGTAACAAACAAAGTGGGCAGTAAATGTATACTCGGCGACAGGAAATATAGCTCAAAATCGTAGCAAAATGTATGAAAACTGAACCAAATTTGGGCCAAATTTTCTGCTGTTATATATAATTTCTTACCCCAATAGTAATATAGATGTGCAATATGTTCTCAAGGGCTCTTTTACATGTGAAAGTTTTACAAATACATTATTAAGTGACATGAGAGCACATAGCAACATTGGCACAGCAGACAAATACCATATCATATAACTTGGAGATGTAAAGCATCTCTTTAGTCAATTTGGTCATGTAAAAGGTCCCCACAGTCAAAAAGAAAACAAAGTCAAAAGCTGTGGAGGTGTAAAAAGGTCTCCAAACATCAACAAAATATTAAATATAATGAAACGGGTCACTCACGTTTTTAAGGTCGAATATCGCTCGACATGTTTCAGACCGGTTCGCGGTCCTGAATCATGAGCACCTATCGCGGTGGCGATTTTCTTAGCACCTAATATTTAATATGTTTCAAACTCACAGGAGTTTTCTATATAAGATCAATAAAAAAAATTGAAATAGATATTTTCTGAGAGTTAGCAGAAGTGTGAGTGACATAAGAAATTAACCCTCTTGATTTATTCAGCCATGGAGCACAATGAAGCATTGTTTTTATTTGAACTCATTCCAATTGACAAAACACAATACTTAACCACTATTAAGTGTTATAATGTATACATGTAAACATAAGAAGTTACCTATTTTATATTAAGTAAATTATTTAGGAATTTATTCTGGTATTTGGTTGTTTAGTTAACTGTATAATTATATTTATGTGAATCATAAACTTTGTAAAAAAATAAATTGCAATGAAGTCTAAATTGGCAAATTAAAATTTAACTTTGGTGACATGTAATTTATGTTACGGCGGTCGAGTCACAGTCTTAATTTGGATCAAACCCATACAGCGGTAATGGAGGAACCTTTTCCACAGGCCAGGTGAAATTCAACCTTATACCAATTCCATAAAGTATTAAAACTTACACACTATCTGTATGTGGGATTTGAGTTGGGCGCGCCTTCGTGAAATGACTACTAAGTAATTGATGAAAGCAGATTCCAGATTATTTTATTTTATTTGTAAAATGTGAAATGATAAAAAGCTACATATGAATCTGTTGTTTCCAGGCAAAAGTTATCACTTTGACTTGTTGCAATTAAATGAATCTTATTAAAACCGAGAAAACAGGAACTTTTGCCTTGAAACGACACAAATGATATACCACTAAGAACTTTATTAACTTAAATACAAGGTAGAACATAAGAAAGTAAAGAATCATCTATCAGCGATTCCTTCTGACATTTCTGACCAACTGCACTGTTAAGTTGTTATTTATTTACTGAATTATATTTATTAGAGATCAAATGTATAATAAAACACATGAATTGTACGTACAAGTATATTAAGCGAGGTTATTAAAGTAATCTTCCAACAATTTATTGCATTTATTAATACCGCTGAGGTCGCTTGCCTTCCCTTGGAATTTCCCGTTTTTGAATGCTCCCTTGCATTTCAGTAGCTCTGTTATCCTGCAGAAAAAAATACAATTATTCATACTAGTAATTCATAATACGTTTATTGCAACCATGGTGTAATACAGGTTTCTAATAATAATGAAATGTTTCTCATGGACCCTGTTAATAGGCTAGGTGACGCATTTTGAAGCCGCGGGATATAATATAACCTATCCATCCCCAAACTCCATTCTATAAAGTGATGAAAGAATTTTTAGAGTCAGATGAATAGTTACAGAGATTACCCTCTTCATGCATTCTCGCAAAGTTTACGTCTTTATAATATTAGTTTAAATCAGGGTTTCATTAACTGCTGTCCATAGACCCCTTAAGGGGTCCGTGTAACGAATGCCGGGGGTCCATTGAAAGCCTACCATAACACATAGTAGTATAAAAATGGATTTCGGAAAGGTTCCGTGGGTCCTTTGAAAATTCAAAAAAAGTGAATAGAGCATAGACAGATTAGCTAAGTTACTGAGCACTCGTATACTCACCGAGTGCCCAGCCAGTGCTCCTCCGGGCCCTGCATGCGATGTCCCTCCTTCGGCCGGACCTCTGCAGCCACAGGGACATTTGACACCCCTATAGCTTGCTGATGTATTGATTGTAACTTGCTGGATATACTCACTGAGTGCCCAGCGCGAGGCAGTGTTCCTCCGGGCCCTGCATGAGGAGCTGTCCCTCCTTCGGCCGCTCTGGGTCCTCCGCAGCGAGGCACAGGAACACTTCAGACCCTTCCAACGCTCTGCAGATGGCTCTGAAAATGGAGTCTCGTTATTTTCGGTGTCACAACACATTCGTTTCGTTCGTTACTGTAATGCAACCGGGAAAATCATGAAGAGGCCACACAGGGAAGTAAATACTAAGAATGTTTCTGCGTAGAGCCTTCTCGAGTCTTGTGCTAGCTGTGTTGTGTTCGGAGTCAATTGCATTATAGTTCGCCAACGGCGACACGTGATTGTTCAATTTTGTTATACTTCACTAACGACACCCGATTGGTCAATTTGATTATGCTTCACAAACGTGTTCACTAAAGTGTTGTCTTATGAGTTCCATAGAGAAAAAGTATGTGATTATAGTTCGCTCTGCGAAGTTTTAATTCAAACATTAAAGTCGAAAAATGTAAGTTATGATATTCAGACGGGCTTATTCTTAGCTTTTAATTTTTGCTTCATAGAATAAATACCCAAAGATACGATCGATAGAAATAAAATTACGCTAATTTGAATGCACCTGTAACCTGGGTATAAACTACGACCAAGACCACCGAGGGATGGGCAGCAGCATCCCTGGAGCGCGGTGGAGATACTGCGATCGCCAACCCGCATGCCAAGTGTGGCGATTATGGCATTTACCTCCCATGAAATTGGGGGAGGCCTATGTCCAACAGTGGACGTCCTTCGGCTGATATGGTGGTGGTGGGAATGCACCTGTTGAACTCTGGCGTGGCCTCCCTCTTGTTGAGCAGCACGAACCGCGGCCGCTCGCGCCGGATCCTCTCCACCTCTTGTTGCGCCAGCTCCGACAGCACACTCTGCAGGTTCTTGTTGCTGATCTTGAGGTTCTTCTGCAGTTTCACCACCAGCTCTTCGTGTTTTTTTGGCTCGTTTCTACGCAGAATGAACTTTGTTTTTTTAGTAAATAGTAATTAATTCTGTATTAAGCAGTAGTCTGATAACGAAAATTCTATGCCGTCGCGTGTATTTTGAGCTTGCTGAAGGATGATTGTTCCGATAGCTCAGCTGGCTAGAGCGATTGGCCGCGTATGGCAGGATGTCGCAGGTTCGAGTCTACTGGGACTCGAAGCACCAAATCTACAGTCGTCTAGTCTATGGCATAGGCGAAATTGATACCTACTATTGTTCAGAGTATTTACTAATGTAATGACGTTACAAAGTTTTATAGAACAAATTAAAGAAAATAAAACGAGTTGGATCCAGAATTTGAGAAAGGAAGAATTGAATTAAAAGACGTCTCTTGCTGTTGTCCATCAATGGCGTACGAGAGTCAACTCGCACACGTCCACACTGCGCGCGAGCCGAGCGCTGACTGGCCTTTGCCGCGCGACCAAAAACCGAAAAAGATCGGCTCGGCCCGCGACATGTTCGAGCGCGCAAAACACGTCTACATTTCGGGGCTTTCCTCTTAGCACGTACTTGAGCAGCGCAGTGAGCGCGTGCTGGCGCGCCAGCATGTGCTGCAAGTGCCGGAGCACGCGGCCGCCGACCACGAAGCGCAGGGTCGTGCTCCCCCTCTTGCCCGGCTCGCAGCCCAGCAGCTTTATCACCTGGAGTTGACTGCAAGAGTTATCACTTTGTTACGGTGTTTATTAGCTTGTTAGGGCCCAGGATTAAAACGGATCGCAATATCGTAATTTATTTTAAGACAAGAGTGCTAACGTCGCCTGAAGACTTTTCAAAAAACCGGCCAAGTCCGAGTCGGACTCGCGCACGAAGGGTTCCGTACCATTATCTACAAAAACGGCAGAGTCCGACTCGCACTTCGCCGGTTTTTAATATTTGTTGTTATAGCGGCAACAGAAATACAACTGTGAAAATTTCAACTGTCTAGCTATCGCGGTTTTTGAGACACAATACAGCCTGGTGACAAACAGACGGACGGACAGACAGCGAAGTCTTAGTAATAGGGTCCCGTTTTTACCCTTTGGGTACGGAACCTTAATTATTAATGCGCGGTACCTAATGTGCACAGTAGCTACTACTCATTCAGAGTAAATTAGGCGAAAAAAAGAAAAGAGTGTTTACTTCAAGAGTAAGTTAATACGAATTTTATGTTTATATAATAAACCTTAGTTTGTCCTTATTCCAGTAATTGAAGGAGTCAGGCAAGGCGTTAGTACGCGGCAGTGGCGGCTGCTGACTACGAGAACCGGTGGTGCGCTAATTTATGGATTTATGAAATACTATAATATATAACTCAAAAATTGCAATACAACTACATTTTCCTACTAACCATCAAATTTTATATGTATTAAGTACCTCAATCCGTCGATTTTAATTCCTGGAAAATGGTTTTAAATTAAGGCATGACCTTGGCGGCCCAGCCGATATTATTACTAATTTATCAATCACTAAAAGTTTTAATATTGTTTTTAATATTCTCGATATTCAAGTCCACACTTATTTTTTCCATTAAACACATAGTCACACTCACTTTACAAAACAAACAATAAACACGAATTACGAATAATGGCGCGATACGAGAAAAGTGAAGTGCCGGCCATGTTATTAACCAACTAAGCCAACTTCACAATTGAAGCGCAAGAAAAGGTTTATATTTTAAGCGTTAACTTCACTTGGTCGGGTAATATCGCCGCCGGTCCCTCGTGTGGGCTGCGTGCGCCGCACGAGATTTACCTTTTTGACGTGATAACGTCTTTAAAATCGTTTTAGTCGGGTGACATGTTCAGAAACTTGTGTCACACCAAAACCTCACGAGCGCGATCGCAGGTATAAGTGAAGTGCAAGTGAAGTAAGACGTTATCACGTAAACATCTCGATCGTAAACCTACTTTACAAACAACCAATTTTTCTTCATTCAGTTTGTACGGAGTATCTTCTGTCTCACGCGCCCGGCGCTCTAACGCGATTCTCATAGAAATTGTACTGGCTAGTGCGTGCGCTCCACGAAGCGCACGGAGAGGTTTTTTGAGACTGAGCGAAAAATCATTTTATAGACTACGACATAGCGTAGTGGTTTCTTTGCATTTTTGACGTGATAACGTCTTTAAAATCGTTTTAGTCGGGTGACATGTTCAGAAACTTGTGTCACACCAAAACCTCACGAGCGCGATCGCAGGTATAAGTGAAGTAAGACGTTTTTTAATGTAATTTATGTATGTATATTACAGATTATTGAGATTGTTTTATTGATGACGATGGTATTGATGGTGTTAAATTTTTGGTAGTGCAACGCACGAGTGCACTCAAGGTACGGCCGCCACTGGTACGCGGAATTTCATGATAAGTTTCTAGAACAGTATTCTTTGGCTAAGCCTCACGTGCAGAAATATGTGAACCAATAGGCGTTAAATCGTGCAAGTTTAAATCAATATTATAATAGCGTTAGGTCAAATCGGGCGCTCAACGGATTATATCACGTTTAAAACGTAATAAATACACGAGGTTTCGAGCCTTTTATTGCGCTCGTGGTCACTCGTGTACACCCAAACTACAGGGTGTTTTTATTGAATTCCGGTAATTGCGAGGGTACAATCCTGAGAAGAAATAAAGTAATTTTCTCTAAGACACTAATACCAATTCAAAGATATTCAAGAATTTATTTTCGTTAATTAACACCCCTAGTATAGTATAATAATAATAATAATAATCTGTGAACGGTCTAATAGCGAAGAGTCTCGACCAACATCTCAAGAGACTCTCGTTAGATGGCTGGGTCAAGGGTCAGATACAGAAGGCGGTACTCCTGGACACGGCGCGAATAGTCAGGAGGTTCCTCTCTCTGTCGCCCTAACCCTAGGTTAGGTTTTTATAATGATTTTATGTTATGTAAATATTGTTTTATATTTTACTTTTTATAAAAATATTTTAAAAACCTAATCTAAGAGAAGAAAAAATGAATAAAGAGGAATAATAATAAATCATTTATTATTATTATATTATTATTACAATTTTGCAGTACAAAACAGCTATTTCTATAAAAGTAAAATTAATATAAGAATATTTTACATAACATTACAATTCAAAACTAAAATTACTATTTGTGAGTGTGCGCGTGTGTGTGTGTGTGTGTGTGTGTGTGTGTGTGTGTGTGTTTGTGTGTGTGTGTGTGTGTGTGTGTGTGTGTGCGTGCGTGCGTGTGTGTGTGTTTGTGTGTGTGTGTGTGTGTGTGTGTGTGTGTGTGTGTGTGTGTGTGTGTGTGTGTGTGAGATTTCCACAAGAGTACAACAGTGTCGGTTTGGTTATATTAGGTTTTCAGTCAAGCGTTAGCAACCAATTCTTCACTACACGTTTGGCTTGTATAAAACATCCTTAACAATTAAACAATGTTGATTCTTAAGGCCGTTTTCCATTCACCCTTGGTGATATAATTATTTTGTATGAAAAAGAATGGCTATATGTACATATATGTACTATACATGGCTATATGCTTAAAGGAACGGAAATCAATAAAGACACCCTGTATAACGATATCTTCTCCTCTATACCTGAGGTTGGAGACGTGTGTGCCGCAGCACATGTTCTCGTCGACGCCCTCGATGCACACCACGCGGATGGTGTCCGAGCAGTCGGCGGGCAGGCCCCGCGTGTGCGCCTGAACAAATTAAACTTAAATATAATATTAGCGGACAATCTTATGGTAATTGAGCTGGCTTCAGAGTAAGGTCAATAAGGCTTTTGTTATGGAGTAGACGATGTATGTAATACATATTGATAATATCGAAGCTAACTAGTAGATCTGACAGACTCAACAGCAACGCTACTTACCGGATACAATTGTGAATCTAACCCATCTTTAGGATCCACTCAAAAATCGGGATAGCAGGTTAGGAGTTCAGTGACACACAGACACACATACAGAAGAATTATCTTTATACAAGCTTAAGTCTGTTCTTGGTCTAAAATGGTCGACAGTCAAAACAATCCTTATCCAACACCTCGTCTCTTTTCATACACATCCTGATCCTGACGGCCACGGGCCTTGCCTGTCGGATAAGTTCGTTGCAGCACGCCTCCGCAGCCGGCATGGCAGTTGTTCCGAAGTTCCACACGGCTCGGCTATCCATGCGACAGAACTAAACGAACCTCATCCAGCGCCTGGTCTCCCTTCCCGCACATCCTGACCACCACAGGCCTCGCCTGCCGGATGAGCTCGTTGCAGCGCGCCTCTGCGGCGTGTACCGCGGCCGCCGCCACGGCCGCGCTGGCCACGTGGAGCTCCACGTGGCACTCCTCGGCGCCCAGCCACCAGCTCGTCGTGCGGAGGCTGTGCTCCTGCTCCAAGATCGCGGAGAGGAGGTGCTGGCCTGGTCACAAGACAGGGTTTCTTTTTATTATTATTTTTATTTTATTTTATATAGGCTATCACTGAACCAGTGAGCAACATCTTAGGCCTTGTCATCGCTTTCCGTCAGGTGAGACTAAGGCCAATCGCTGGTCAGTCTATCATAAAAAAATACATACAAGCTTTTGCCCGCGACTTCGTCCGCGTAGAACTCGTTATCGACTTAAAGAATTCACAAAACAATCTTAAAACGGGAAAATATGCGGTGTGTTATCTTCAAAACGTAATAAGATACTGAAATCAATACAATATTATTCTCTGATATAATAGAGAAACGAAGAAACGTGGGTAAACATTTGTAACAATACTGTAAAATACCGTAAAAGTTCTAATCTACGAGTAAGTTTAGCCGAAGATGCAAGAGGAATAGCCCTGCTCAAGGTCGAGCTTGAGGATGGGAGGCAGCAGTATTGGCATATCTTTTACATGATCACTATACGAGTGTACACCCTCAAGGTGTTGCCGGGATTCGGGCACATACCTGAATGCTGCTGCATGTGGTCGAACCTCCTCCCCCAGTCCAGCTGCTGCGTGACCGTGCAGCCGACCTCTAGCGGCTCCCGCGTGAAGTGCACCGCCTCCTCGCCCCTTCGCAGCACTTGCAGCACTTCCACATTGTCCAACCGACCGATGTCATGAGGCTACAAATGATACAATACATAATAATATAGGGTAAACGGCCCAGTGCTCGACACTGAGCCAGTACATGACATTATTATTAATTATTAAATGGGTACCTGGTGCAAATGTGCACAATATGCTGGTGGTATTACCCTGCTGCACTGCCAGCAATATCTGCTATTTAATTTTTTTTAATTAATAACTGCATCCTCGTTTCGGGGAGATGGGCCTCGTTAGCATTGGGCTGCAACCTGTCTAGGAGAAGGTAACTCCGAAATACAACCCGGGGAGATGGGCCTCGTTAGCATTGGCCTGCAACCTGTCTAGGGGAAGGAAAACCCCGATATAAAACCCCTAATCCAAGGTGTTAGCCGACCCGTGCCAAGGGATGCATGGCCAGAGGGGAGTCTGGTGTCGAACGGAGGGTGTCTGTGTTGGTGGTCACAGGGCACAGTGGTAATCCACCTTACCACAGTATAGGGCTCTGCTGTGATGGACCTTTAGTTCCCTATTTACTCGTGGGAACGCTATGGAGATTGGAAAAAATAAAAATCATCCGCATGGCGGCGACGCGGTCCGCCACCCGTCACGTCACGTTTCCAGTGGGGGCGAAAAGCGGCTCACGGAGTGCCGTTTTGCTACGTTGAATGTTGGAGGAGGAATGGAAGGAAAAATGAATGAAGTAAGGCAGATGATGGATAAAAAGAGGATTGATGTTCTTTGTGTAAATGAGACAAAACGGAAAGGGTGTGACACCACGAAACATGGACCCTATACAGCGTACTGGTCTGGAGTGACCGTTTCAGACAGAGCATGTCAGGGGGTTGGTGTCATACTTTCAGCTAGGATTGCCAAGTGTGTGAATGAATTTGAATGCGTGAGTCCCAGATTAATATGGGTCAGAATGAAATTAGGACTGACTCGTATCTTTGTTGTTGGGGTATATGCCCCTGTAAACCTGGGTACGAGAACATCACAGTCGACCCAGGAAGAGGGAAAACAGTTCTGGGAGGAATTAAGGGATGTCACAAGTAGATGTAAGGATAATGAAAGGTTGATTATGTTAGGTGATTTTAATGCATGGGTAGGGGTAAAGCGAGATGGATTTGAAAAGGTTCTGGGTACTCACGGTGACGAGAGAGTGAATGAGAATGGTGAGAGTTTGTTAGATATTTGCCTCGAGAGAAATCTTTTTGTGACAAATACAATGTTTGCCCACAAATGGATTCATTTGTACACGCGTGAGGCGGAGAACGTAAGAAAGAGTATGATTGATTTTGTGATAGTGGACGAAAGATTGAGGAAGAATGTTCTGGACACTAGGGTGTATCGCGGGGCCGGAATAAATACAGACCACTTCCTGGTGATGAGCCGAATGAAAGGGCTGTTTCAAGGATGGCGGCATCGACCTCGTATATTCACTAGTGTTCTGGAGAGAATAAAGGTAGAAAATTTGCAAGAGGAAAGTGTGGCTGATGCGTATATTCATAAACTAAAGGAAAATCTTAGAGAGATAGATGATATATGCGAGATTGATCAACTATGGAATGGTTTTAAAGATAAGCTTGTAAGTACAGCCAGGGATGTATGTGGTGTGAAAGAAAGGAGCAAAGGGAAGAAGAAGAAGAATGTATGGTGGGATAAAGAGGTACAAAAGGCAGTAAGTGAGAAGAAGAAAGCGTGGCTAGATTGGTTGGCGATAAGAGCTGACCAAAGAAGTCAAAAAGCCACGCTTGAAGACGTGAGTGAAAGGAAAAGTAAATATAAAAGGTTGAATGTTCTGGTAAAGGAGGTAGTTAAAAGAAAGAAAGATGAACAGAATGATGAGATGGATCAGAGGTTGTCTCAGGATTTCCGGGCAAACATAAAGTTATTCTGGAAAGCCATTCGACTAGCCAGAGGTAAAACTCAGACCTCAGAGCTAACCTCGATTAGAGACCAGCATGGAAGTTTATTGAATGATGAGGAATGCATATTAGGGAGATGGAAGGAATATTTTGAAGGTTTGTTTGAGAGAGAAGAGGAAAATACGTCAGGAGTGAATGATAATGCACTGCCACATGAGGAGTGTAGTATTAGTATGGATGAAATTGTAAAAGCTTTGAAAGGAATGAAACCAGGAAAGGCAGCGGGGTATGATAGAATTTCAGTCGAGATGCTGAAGGCTGGGCAAGGCGTCGTAGCAAGTCAGTTGTATCGCCTTTTCAACTT
This sequence comes from Notocelia uddmanniana, assembly GCA_905163555.1. Lineage (NCBI taxonomy): Eukaryota > Metazoa > Arthropoda > Insecta > Lepidoptera > Tortricidae > Notocelia > Notocelia uddmanniana. Next base: position 28,516,098 of record LR991064.1, on the reverse strand, counting down.
ATGTTTTAATACCGGCATAGTTCCAAAAGATTGGTGCAAGGCGGTCATCGTGCCACTGTACAAGGGAAAGGGCTCACAACTTGACTGCAAGAACTACAGGGGCATTAGCTTACTCAGCATCGTTGGCAAATTATATGCGAAAGTGTTGATTGAAAGGGTAATGCAAGAAACCGATGAGAAAATATGGGATGTACAAGCGGGATTTAGGAAAGGTATGGGATGTACGGATCAGGTCTTCTCGTTACGATGCATAGCCGAAAAATATTTGGCCCAAGGTCAAAAGGTCTATTGCGCGTTCGTGGATTTGGAGAAGGCCTATGACAGAGTGGTGAGGAATGAACTTTGGTCGGTACTGTCCGGATATGGAGTGAGCGACCATCTCATTCAAGCTCTGAAATCTCTCTACGAGGATTCCTCTGCTTGCGTGAGAGTAAACGGGTCCTACACTGAATGGTTTAGCATCGAAAAGGGTGTTAGACAGGGATGTGTAGCGTCACCGTGGCTGTTTAATCTATTTCTGGACAGTTGTTTGCAAGATTTGAAAGACGATGAATGTGGGTTGGAAATGAATGGGTTGCTTATCAAATGTCTACTCTACGCCGATGACCAGGTTTTATTAGCGTCATCGGCTGAGAAGCTACAGAAGATGGTAACTAGCATGCACAGATTATTTGCGAGAAAAGGAATGAAAATGAATGTAAGCAAGACGAAAGTGATGGTATTTGAAAGAGATGAGTGTATGACAGTTTGTGAAATTGCTGTAGATGGAGAGAGGTTGGAGCAAGTGGATGGGTTTGTGTATTTGGGGACTTTGTTCACGAGAGACGGTAAGCATGAAGGAGATATTGAAAGGAGAGTGATAGCTGGGAATCGAGTGAATGGGGCACTTCACGCCTTTATGAGTAGCCAGAAAGTGTCAGAAAAGGCGCGGCTGGCCGTGCATAGAGGAGTGTTGGTGCCGACACTAATGTATGGTAGTGAAAGTTGGGTGTGGCAGAAGAAACATCAGAGTCGAGTGAATGCAGTGGAAATGAGAGCGCTGAGAAGTATGTGTAGCGTTACTTTGAGAGATAGAGTGAGAAACACCGTTATAAGACGGAGGTGTGGAGTGAATGAAGATATAGTGACGAAAATTGAGAAAGGTATGCTAAGATGGTTTGGACATGTAGAGAGGATGGATGAAAGAAGATTGACAAAACGAGTGTATGAAGGAAGAGTGGATGGAAAAATTGGAAGGGGAAGACCTCGGCGAACGTACTCCGACCAAATCGGAGACATTCTGCAGAAAGGCCAGGTCAGGAGTACCCTAAATCGGCGCGCATGCATGAAGAATGTTATGAAAGTTCATGAAGCGAAAGTTGTATGTCAGGATCGTAGCAAGTGGAAATCCGTGATCTCTGCCTACCCCTATGGGAAACAGGCGTGATTATATGTATGTATGTATGTATGTAAAAATACAGCGATTATTAAGGTTTTCATACAAGCCGTAAAAAACTCAAAAAATCACTGTATTTTTTTTCTTTTACAATTTCTAGCAACAGAAACTTATTTCCGACCTAGATATGCCGGATCCCATTGTGTATACAAAGTTTCATGTTATTCTAGCATGGCGTTTTAAAATGAGAGCCTAAATACGTTTGTATGGAGAACCGAGCGTACTGCACCCTCTTAAGGATTTCCGAGGTAGCTCCCTTCCAGAGCCCATAATTTTTTAAGCTTTATTTATTTTATAATATTAGGTTTCATAACCTAAGTTGTGTATTTCGTTTAACAATCTTTTTTCATATGAACCTCATTTGGGTAAAAACCCTGTATCCCATGCCATTTGTCCTGGACTTTTGCCAATTTCATCCAGCCAGGTCCTGCAAGCTCGATATCAGTTCCTCACCCGCCACAATTTTTAGGTTTCTGTACTCAAAGGGTAAAAACGGAACCCTATTACTAAGACTCCAATGTCCGTCCCTCTGTCTGTCTGTCTGTCCATCTGTCACCAGGCTGTATCTCATGAACCGTGATAGTTAGTCAGTTGAAATTTCCACAGATGATGTATTTCTGTTGCCTCTATAACAACAAATAGTAAAAACAAAATAAAATTGATATTTAAGGGAGCTCCCATACAAAAAAACTTTTTAATAGATGCCTGTTGTATTCATCACGCGCTGGGTCTCAAGATGTATGGGAAAACTAAAATCCGACTCGCACTTTACCAAAATTCTATTTGATGTTAGTTAATGTTCTTCTTACTGATGAAAAAATTAAAAAATATATTATTTTAATTAAATTTGAAAAGGTTATAAGGTTAAGGTGTTAGGTATCTAATAATGTTGTATAGATAATAGTACGGAACCCTTCCTGCGCGAATCCAACTCGGACTTTGCCGGTTTTTTATAATTAGTGAGTACTTAATAGATTGATGAGTAGGTACTGACCTGGCCGCCGCCGGCGGGGAACAGTATGGTGTTTTCTAATGTAACCGCATATCCCTCGAACTTTGATATCTTCCCGTATTCTATTATTGGCTCTTTGGTCTTCTCGCAGGTTACCACTTTCGATGTGAACTAAAACATTGCACACAAATTTCGTCAGTATCCGATATTTCAATATAAACTTTTTTTTTTTATCGCATGTACATACCTCCTTTAGGAAACTATCTTCCTGACATTTGAACACCATTTTTACTATTTAAGTAATCACACTTCTAACGAATAAAATATCTCATATTCATACTAAAACGATGAAAAGTATACTGTATACTAAATTAAATTAATGATATGACATGACATGACAATGACAGTGCTTTCAGCTGATATTGACGTTACTGACAATTACGTTCAGAAATATTTACAGACAATTATTTGAAGAAAAATCCTGATTTATTACGATATTTGTTTATTAAAAAAATATCTTTTACAAACATCTATAATATAATTGAAAGTAAAAGTGCTATTCATATAAATCTTAATGAATGTAGGCAAATATTTTCCGACAAAGACGTTTCCGCAAGGTGACACGTCCGAACTCCGAATCCAAAGACCAATAGTGATGTAAACCGATAAATGAATCGATATCTTTTTAAATACTCCTTTGTATTCAATGAAATAAACAAATGACAAAGAAGCTAAAAAAACCCATTACAATTATAAAATAAACATGGAAAAAAATTATTTATTCGAGAATTGTTTCAAAGTCTTATCCAAGACTGAAATGGCAAATTCCACATCACTTCTTGTTATGCACATAGGTGGTTTTATCCTTAATACCTGCAAGAAAATAATGCATATGTTATTTATCCATTGGTATTTCATAATCAATTGATTATACGAAATATAAAAGTAAAAGTAGTTTATTCTTCAAATTAGGCATATTACATGCACCTATGAACGTCAATAAAGTACCACCGGTTCGGAAAAATATACCTCTGCCACGAGAAGAACCGGCGTAAGAAACTCGGCGAGGTGTCATTTTTTCAAAACAATATACATTGTATAGTTAAATATAAAACTACAGTGTCAGCTACTACAAAATTACTTAAATAACAATGCTACAGGAGAAAATATATTTTCGCGATAAATTACCCGTGCAGGACGCTATCACTGCCAAACATCCCTATCCATGATGTAATCGTTTATCTTATAATATGCTCTTGAAATAAGTGTTTGTTTTACTACATATTTGAATTTAGAATTGCTAAGTTCAGTAATGTGTTTAGGAATTTTATTGTAGAATTTGATACAATTTCCCAAGAACGACTTTTTTGCCTTTACTAGTCTATAGAAGGTTATTTTGAGTTTCCCAGTATTTCTCGTGGCTATTAGTTTATCAGCGTTCGTTGGAAAATTGCCCAAATTCTTCCTAACATACATTATTATTTCAAATATGTATAGGGACGGCAGGGTTAGAATATCTATTTCTTTGAAAAAATCTCTTAATGAATCACGCGACCCCAAGTTATAAATTGCTCGGATAGCCCTTTTTTGCAAAATAAAAACAGTTTCAATATCTGCCGCTTATCCCCACAAGATAAGACCATAAGTAATTATACTATTAAAATAAGCAAAGTAAACTAACCGTGCCGTTGCCACATTGGTAAGCTGCCTTATTCTCCTGACTGCAAATGCAGCAGAGCTCAACCTACTTCCTATCGCTGTTATATGGGAACCCCACTGCAATTTTGAGTCCAATGTAATACCTAAGAATACAGTAGAAGTAACAAATTCTAATGTTTGACCATTAAGTTTAATATTTGTATCTAAGTTTCTGTTTGATGAGTTCGCTAGAGAGAATTTCATACATTTCGTTTTTTTTGGGTTCAATACTAAGTTATTGGCAGCAAACCAGTCAGATATCATGGAGAGGGTATTATTTGGTTCAATGAGTTCAGTATCTCTCCTATTTACCTTGAACAGTAATGAGGTGTCATCTGCGAACATTACAATGCCTGATCTTCGGCTTACCATATATGGCAGATCATTTACATAAACAAGGAACAGGAACGGACCTAGAATACACCCCTGAGCATGTCGGCCGAAATATAGTATGTATTTATATTAAGTATGTATGTCGCCGTCTAGTACCCATAGTACAAGCTTTGCTTAGTTTGGGACTAGGTCGATTTTCGGAAGATTGTCCCCCAATATTTATTTATTTATTATTTATAACAACGTTTATAATACAATACCTCTGTGAGATTACTTACATTATTGTATCTTCCACCACGCCCAATCAAAATCCCCAGATCCTTGATATTTTCCTGTATTTTAGAAACGTTAGCTACATTCAAAGGTTCTTTTGTTCCAGACTCTACCAGTTCGATTCCAAGCATCAAACCTTTACCACGCACATCACCAATTACAGGATACGTTTTTTGTAGATCCATTAAATTTTCTAAGATATATTGGCCAACGTTTTTGCTGTTTTCCTGCAAATTTTCTTCCTCAATTACCTGAAAACATAATTATTCAGCATATTGATGCGAGATGAAAAACGTAACTTTTTTAAATGCATAATATCCTTTAAAATGCATAATCTTTTTATGCTCACGTTTAAAACAGCTTCACCAACAGTTGAACCAGGGGATTTCCACCGAAAGTATTGAAATAAGTAGCACGTGTGTGGGCATCTGCTATTTCTTTAGTAGTAACCACAGCCGCCATTGGGAAGCCATTACCAATACCTTTAGCCATAGTTACAATATCGGGAACAACATTGTGGTTTTGGAAACCCCAAAATGCATCACCCGTTCTACCGAAACCGGTCTGAACCTGTAATAAAATTTATAAAAAGTTTATCATAAGTGTAAACTGCCAAACCATTTTATTGAATTATATGTGAAGCCATTTATCCAATAGCAATATTACCTCATCAGCTATATAGACGCCACCGTTTTTGCGTATTAGCTCAGCAGCTTTTTTCAAATATCCCTTGGGAAACTGAACTGTGCCATTCACTCCTTGAATTGATTCTGCGAAAAAACCCGCGATTTTTCCTTTAGGGATTGAGTTTTCAATGAGCTGAAATAAAAAAAAGTATTTATCGAGAAATTAAGGCTGAAGAAGGCAATGGGCACGTTAAAAAAACAATTAATGGTATTGAACTCGGTTCTATGTAAAGTCAAAATAAAAGTACTTGGTAATATTTCTTATTAAATAGTCCTTTCATCTAACTACATAAACTGAATTATCTCACTTCACTGAGCTGGTGGACGTATTTATCGGCAGTGACACAGTCGCCCGGACAGGAACAGGAACCTGGGACTTGGGACAAAGAGTCTCTGCATCCGCCCCATACACCACGTAGTGGATCTGGTAACATAGCCTGTTGAAATATAAACAAGACTACATTGAAATAAACATATTATGAAAACAATTGGTTTTCATAAGCCAACTTCTTATTTTTACATTATTTTTACTGAACGAGGATGGCATACTTGGACAGTTATAATGTAGAATCACTATCAACAAAATCTATTGGTTTTGTTTTGTCAAGATATTATTTAGAAGCTAAAAGGAAAAACTTGCGTAGGTATAGTCGAGGAATGAAAACGTTTCTACAATTTAAGACGTTAACAGCATTAAAATAGACTGGAAATGTGACGGACTTTTTCAATTCTCGACTGTACACTCACGGTACACTTACATGATGTATCCCACTAGGGACAGGTATTGGCATACGGTAGCATTGCGTCGCAGTCAACCCCTGTATGTAGTTAGAGTAGCCGTGGTAACTGCCCTGCAGCGAGATGATGTCGTTGTTGCCTGTGTAGGATTTAGCGAGCAGAGTAGCTAATTCATTCGCTTCCGTTCCACTATTTACCAAATAAACTACCTAAAATAGGGGAATCACACGAAACGTATTATAATTGTTAATTGTAGGTATGTGATTGCAATACATAGTGTATGCTAAGAGTCATTGATGATGTGATTGATGACATAATTGAATGCTAAAAATCGTAAGAAAGAAGAGCACCTTCAGATCACCGTTAAATTTTGAAGATAACTTTTCAACGTAATCGTATATTTTCGGATGCCTATAAATATTTGTCGTATGCCATAGTTTATTTGCTTGTTCAGTCAATGCTCCTAATACTTTTCTGTAAAAAAATAATGTCCTTGTTGTAAATTAGTAAGTTATCAATATTATTAAACAACAACAAGATAAGATTGTGCTCATTGTTTTCCTAATCATTTCGCTTCATGTGTAATTAATTATTCACGTCGGCATTAGGTTTCAACAATAACTTATTTACTTATCATCGTCTTTATAAATAGTAAACGGTGTAGTAGTAAAACTATATAAATTTAAATATTGAATATAATTCCTAGACTTTCTTGCATTCTACTTACCTACACTCACAAAGTACAATATATGAGCCTACACTGTTTCATGTTTCGGCACTGTTTCTTAGTTTCGGCGTAAATACCTACGCCTGCTTGTTCCAAACATAAAACTGAACGGAAGAAAACGCATAATAAATTCATTCTGCCAGAGAGCGATGGAGCGAAGCCTACTGAATATTAAGAGAAAACATAAAATAAGAAACGAAGGCATTCAGAGAAAAAAAAAATTAATTGCTGCATGCACAACATGTCAGAAGGATGCAGTGGTGATGGGTGGGACCTTGGTGGGACATAATATATTGCACGCTACGACCACTCGATATGGGCAAAAAATTGTCAGAGTGTAAAGGCCCGGAAGTGGGAAAATACAGCCGGGACGTTCCGCTCAACTCTCACGTGATGGCTCTCGAAATTCGAACCATCGCTGGAAACCTCATATAGAATAGCTCCTCAAAATAATAGAAATATAAATCTATTTTCAGCGTTTACTTTCAATTAATTTCGTGTTCTGAAAAATAAAATAATTTGTCCAAAAAACGCTATTGGCTATGTGCACGTTAGAAACGTCATACGTCATTGGTCCCGGGACAATGTCAAACTCAAAGATGTCAAATAATGCCATAAGAATATTTTATTTATTTTAGAAGACCCCTTACTGGAAATTAAACTGAAATAAATAAATAAATATAAATTAATACAAACGAAACGAATCGTATTAAAACAATAGGAAACTTTGAAGAAAATTTGACAGATGTCCCCGGAAGCTACACATTTCTGCCATGGTGTGCGCTGCAATCGCTTAGCTTACCCCCACCACCTACTTCACACATAGCCAATATCTACAACACTCAAAGTAATTTCTCCCCATGTTAGATAAAGTTACGGTACCTACGAGTTTATTCGAATACAAGGTGTTAATTTAACTCACGGATGACAGTGCCCCACTGAAACGGTAACGATGCCACCAAAGAGGTCCAAGTACCTCCTTCCTTTGTGATCAAAGAGCCACTGCATATGTCCTTGATGGATTAAAAGAGGATTTTTGTACACATTATATACAGCTGGTGGTATGTGTGCTTCTTTCAACGTACTCGTTTTTTCATACGCTGGACCCTGGGAACGAACTTAATTTTAGTTTCTTCATTTTACAAACTAGTTCCAATGTAGTTACATATTTTGATTAAGAAGAAAATATTTTTGAAACAAACTTATCAATTAAAGAAAACATCATAATAAAAATAGAAAATAAATTGAGTTATGACAAATACAAAACTTTAAAATTATCAATAGATTTTTGTTGAAAATAGGAAACCGTTAATAAGATTTGCCGCAAACTTAAAAAAACTTACTTCATAATTTTTCGGCTGAAAGTTATACGCTGGCAAAGGATCACTGTTATAGCGCCTAAATAAAGTGTGAAAGCAAAGCGGTCCCGCTGTAAAAGATTTTATTTATGTTTAGTTATATAAAAAATACATTACATTTTATTAGTATTCTAGGTGTATATTATTTTTGATTTTAATCACCTATTTAGCTGGAACGGTCAAAAAATTTGCTAACTAATTCGTCGGGAAACTTCGATTTTCCCGGGAATTTATAATTTATGAATTCAATTTTATTCATTTTACATTCATGGGAAATCCTGAACAAGAAAATGTAATAATTTATAGTATAAAAATCTATGTTGAAAATATTATTGGAAACACAAGCTTACACCTTATCGACTATCGTAAAAGTATAAAAAAAATACCTCTACTAGCCATTATCGAATTACAAAAAGTCACTGCTATTCTGATGGATTCTACCATGCGACTGAATTAAAGCAGTTGTATTCAAATACTGAATGACCATTGACTTTACTGAATCTATTTGTATAATTTGTATGTTTACGTTATTTTATTGTAATCTAATCTTATCATGTTTAGACATTTTGTTATTTCAATTGTTTAACATGAAAATGTTCTATAGTTAGTTTGAATTTGTACTAGATGATTAGTTTTAACAAAACATCAGAGATGCTATTCAGGATGCTCTTACAAAGGCTTTTTATTTACTTGATGTCATGTTTTAAAGTTTACTTATTTTTGTATGTAATTGGCTTTATTCTAATTAAAATTAATTTATCATTAGGTATTGTAAATCAGTGGCTATACTCATAAAACCTCATTTATAATGTTTATTGGCTATGCGTCTACAATTGTTTCGAAATAGCTATTTAAGAAAGAAAGAAAGAAAGAAAGAAGACATTTATTCACATAACCAAACAAAGACACACAGATACAAAAAAAAGGGAGGAAACGCGCATTAAACACATAACGTGTGTCTTCGCGGCAGTGAATCGGTTGCTGTCTCAGCATTATGCTGAGGTGTCAGACACCTGCAGCGCTGGTTTTCAGACAGCACCGTAAGTGATCCACGGAACGCAACACAACATACTATATAAAAGGTACACATAATAAATAAATCATATTAATATAATCATAATAAAATACTTAAAATATAATATTCTCAAAAGCATTTGAATTGGCAGAGTGAGGTATATAAAATAAACCAGTTCAAAAAAAAAAACATTCTTACCGACCGAGAAAACAGATTCAGAATGCGATTAAAATAATAATAATAATAATAATAACAGCTTCTGAACAAAAACAATCATAGGAAGCTACAAGAGAAGAACATAAGGGAAAAAAGACAAAGTGGCGATATTTTAAGTACTGGATGGATTAAGAATGGGATCTTTGGAGCGTCAACAAATAGCCCTTAAGCTTGCGCTTAAAGGTATACTTGCTAGACGCTCCTTGGATAGGTGGAGGGAGATCATTCCAACACTTGGACGCCGCAAATCTAAAACTTCCTCGAAACGCCGCGGTTCGATGCTTAGCCACCAGAACCATCGCCTTACACCTGCGCGCACTTTTGGGAAATAAAAGTTTATTCAGCAAATATGCTGGGACCCCAGACCGCACTATGCCAAAAAGAAGAGTGGCGAGGTGTAGGCGTCTGCGTGCAGGCATGTTCAGCAGACCAGCGGCGTTCAAGTAGGGAGTGATATGGGAGCGAGGAGGGACTCGAAAACAGAAACGAATGCATGCGTTTTGCACTCGTTGTATGAGCTTCTTTGTACGACCAGTAATGCAGCCAGCATAGACGATATCACAATAGTTTAATCTTGACAATATCATCGATTCACAAAGGTTAACACGCAAATCAACACTTAAGTAATCGCGAATATTGTAAAGAACTTTAAGGCGGTAGAAGCAGTTACTCACAACTTTAAGTATGTGGTTCTCGAAGCGCAGCTTGCCGTCCATTAGGAGGCCAAGGTTATTTGCTTCTACCACTCTCTCTATTGGGTCGCCCATGATGGCAATATTACTGGTAGTCAAAACCTCGAGGTTATTGACAGTACTACGGATTTGATGTTCCGACCCAAAGACCACATATTTCGACTTGTTCGGATTAAGAACAAGGCAGTTCTTTTCCGACCAAGTAGAAATACGATCAAGGTCTGCGTTAATAGTGTTGACAGCAGCAGATATGTCCGTGGGTGCACTAGAGAGGTAAAGTTGGAGGTCGTCCGCGTAAAGGTGGTATTTGCTGCCCTTTATATTATGTATGATGTCAGCACTATACAATATGAAAAGCAGGGGGCCTAGTATTGAACCTTGTGGAACACCTCTCAACACTGGACAAAGTGCGGACCGCATAATGACGCCATCCATCTTACGCAAAGCCAACGTCTGCGTACGGCCGGAGAGATAACTATCAAACCAATTCACGGCAGAAACATCAAATCCGTAATACGACATCTTCGATAAAAGTAAGGGCACGCTAATGCAGTCGAAAGCCCTGGAGAAATCTAAAAGAACGAGTATGGTACTCTCTCCTACATCCCGAGCCTGTAAAATATTGTCGACTACATCAAGTAACGCAGTAACTGTCGAACGACCCTTGCGAAAACCCGACTGTAGTTCAGGTAGGACATTATTTTTCTCCAGGTATTCCGAGAGCTGGTCGCAGATCACCCTCTCCATTACCTTTGATGCGCAGGGAAGGATGCTTATAGGACGGAGTTCGGAGAGGTTAGCTGGATTTGGTTTTTTTGGTAATGGCGTCAGTTGAGCGATTTTCCAGTCTGCAGGGAACGTCATAGTCTGTATACTCTTGTTAATAATGTGAGTCAGTATGTCAGCAGTCCTCGGTAGCGTCATAAGTAACATGTCAATAGCAATCATGTCAAGTCCCTTTGCGGTAGTCTTAATTGATGTCAAGATTTTTATGACAGCAGTAACAGTCGTAGGTCTAAGAGTGAAAGTATTATTACAATGCCTGTCAAACTCAAAAAAGGTCATGTCTGATATTGTTACGTCCTGTTTGCCTGGTATATTCAAAAAATGTCTGTTTATTAAGTCAGGGTCGTCAAAGTGTTGCGGAAGATCCGTTTGTGTCCGAGAATCTGGAGTAATTGTCCGCTTTAAGTTGGTCCAAAGGGTCTTTGAGTCGGTCACATTGTTTATCTCGTGTTGGAAGAAGGCACGCTTCTCGTTGTGGATGGCCTCGATGACAAGATGTTTCAGGTCCAAGTAGTATTGTTTATGTGCAGCGTTCCCTGTCTGCTTAAATTTAGCATGGGCTGCGTTTCTGAGCTGCATCATAAACTTAACATTACTCGTCAGCCACGGCTTTGGTGCCTCCTTCACAACAATTGTCCGCTCTGGTGCGTGTGTGTCAAACAGTCCTAATAAAAGCTCATTGAAACGCCTAACCATGTCGTTCACGTCTTGCAATAAAAATATTTGGTCCCAATCTATGGCGTCAAGGTCATTGTTGAAGTCGTTTAAGTTGATATCCTTAAGAGGTCGGTAGGTAATACGTTTTGCCGTCGGTTTCTTTTTTTTAATGTCAATCTCAGCTGTAATAAAAGCATGTCTGCCTAGGTCTGGAATATGCCTCACATCCACAGACAAAACGCGAGCGTCAGTACAAACCAGGTCTATTGTGGTCTCACTGTGGTCTGTGAAGTGCGTCGGGTCGCTTACGTGCTGTGTCAAGTCAAGTGTTGTCAAAAATTGCGTCAAGTGTTTAAATTTTGTATCATTTTTGTCAGAGTAATTTATATTAAAGTCACCAAGTAAGATCAAGCGGTCGTAATTAGTGAAAGAAGTAATTGAGTCAGTAATAGCGTCAAAAAAAGTTTCAACGTTAAGCCACGGGGGACGATATGCAGTTCCGATAACTAAACGTTTCGAATTTACGTTAATCGTCAGCCACAATTGTTCCACAAGCGACGCGGGCGGGTGCGGCATGGTGCGCGCGGTAATGCCCCGGCGCAGAAAAAACGCGACTCCACCTCCCCTCCCCGCGCGGACGTCGGCCGGTCTAGGCACGTGGCGTAACCTGTAGCCAGGAACAGTCGGGGCGCGGCCTTCCTCGCCGGCGCGTAGCCACGTCTCGTTTATTGCAATAACGTCAGCTTCAGTCTGTAATATTATCATAGTCAACTCGTCGTGGCCAGTACCAAGGGATCCAGCATTAAATAAACCAACTTTAAAGTGTTTAAAACGAGGCATCACAAAAAGAAATAAAAAATAAGAATACAGTAACAATAACAACAGCAAACGAATATCTGTTTACCCGTAAGTATTACGCAATCATTCCAGCTGAATAATGTTAAAATAGCGAGTTTTGTTGCACGTATAAATAATAAATAGTGTATGCTTGTATATATATATATAGAATAAATAAATAAGACGTTAATTAGTATTGTTTTGTTCCAGACTGAATCACTATACGGGGCGGAAATAATGATGCAATATCGATTCACTCCCGCGACGACACACAAACACGTAAACAAAGAGAATATAACAACACGGTAAGGAAGACAGTATACATTTTGACGCCAAGACAACATAACAACAATAGAATACAATAACAACAGTTTATCATTTTTAGGCTTATACAACGGCAACATCTGGTTTGCGAAAAATGTCCAAATCGGACAGTCGGCGTATTCGCTGACTGGGGCGGCCGTCTACTCGCCGGGCGAAGATCTTGCCGTCCCGGGTCCAGACGTAGCGCTTTACGCTTTACGATACAAGGGTTGTATTGTAAAACAAAGAAAGGCCGATGTCGCAGATGTTTGAGGCCCGAGCCGCAGGCGAGGGTCATAAATATGCGAGAGAGGGCTTTCTGTTTTACGACCCGTGTTTTGTACACAGTCTAGTGTCTTTGTACACAGTATGGCCTAGTAGTTTTACGTCACTACTAGGCCAAAAGGAAAAACGCACTTTTTGGCAAGGTGTGGTGTAAAATATTTTTATTGTGCTAGGTACTCGTACATAGGTCAACAAATTTTATGCTACTGAGGAACGGGGAGACGCGCATTTGGCTTTTTCCTTCAGCTTCGTTTAAGGTGGTTGTTTATTGAAGTTCATAGTTGCATGTAATATGCCTAATTTGAAGAATAAACTACTTTTACTTTTTTTAGATCGACCTTCTGTTTTCCCGTCCTCCGGATTATATTATACATTACATTACTTTTATTTTTGAATAAAAAATTTGATAATTTTTTGAAGATTAAGGTAGGAGAAAAAAGCCGAAAGACCCATTTTTAGGTTTTTTACACCCTTTTCATGTTAAAATTCTCCAGAGCATACATAATAAGATACATGCAGGGTTTCTTTAAGTTCTACAAGTTTTAGGGTTCTGTAGTAAACAAGGAATCCTTGTAGTTTCGGCATGTCCGTCCATCTTTCTGGCCGCGCCGCGGCGTAACTCAATAACCATTACTGCTAGAAAGTTGTAATTTGGAATTTGAATCACGCCCGACAAAACGCTTGTTCACGTGCGTTGAACATGCCTACATAGCATCAGCATCTTGATTTGGGACAAGAAACTGCACAGCTGCTGACAGAGCTTGCAAAGTGCGAACTACGTTTTGTTTAAACTGACAAAAATACATCCAAAACAAAGATTATCAGTATTCACACACACATGTAAAAATCTGTATAAATAGCTTGTAAATTTGTAAATAAAGTCTCTTTGAGTTTGGACGTTGCTGTTGTCATTCCTCTCACTGTGGTCAAGACACCTTTAACCGTAACAGTCAGATGAGTCTGTGTGAGAATATCCCACTTTACCATTTCCGCCTGTTGCCTTAGGTCTCTTGGTGAAGACATCCCGCCTTTATTATATATATGTATATTTTAACCTATGGTTAGGGCTAGGCATTGTAGGGCTTTAGGGTTGTCTAGGGTTGTTAGGACGATAGGACAGTTAGGTTGGTAGGCTACAGCTCTTCCCATAGTTTGTTGGTAAAATCATCTACTTGATTTTACAACGCTTACTACGCAAACTACGTATATCATCATTCGCGTGCCCTTTTCCCATTTACTTGGGGTCGGCGCAGCTTGTTTTTTTCATCCATATCTCTCTATCGCCCGTCATCTCGTCACTCACATCCTTCCTCTTCATATTGTCTCTCACGCAATCCATCCACCTTTTCCTTGGCCTACCCTCTTCTTACATCCCTCCGCATAACATGCCCATACCACCGTAGACGATTAGCTCTCAACTTATCATCTATGGGTGCTACTTTCAGGCTTTCTCTTATATACTCATTCCTTATCTGATCCATTCTTTAACGCCACTCATCCATCTCAACATTCTCATCTCCGTAACATGCAATCTCTTTTCATCCGTTACCTTTGCGGCCCAACATTCCGATCCATACATGACGACAGGTCTTACAATGATCTTGTAGATTTTGTCCTTCAATCGGAAGGGCATTCTGGCGTCGCATATGGTTCTCGAGACCTGTCGCCATTTCATCCATCCTGCGCTGATTCGGTTTTTGATGTCACGGTCAATATCGCCATTACACTGTATGAGGAACCCGAGGTATCGGAAATCAGAGCAGACCGGTAGCGTTACGCCATCGAGCTCTATTGGCATAAAATTGGAGAGAACGCTGAAATCGCAGAACAAGTGTTCAGTTTTAGAACGACTGATTTTCAAGCCCACGTTCTTCAATTTTTGCCGCCACTTATCTAATCTGTTCTGAACCTCAGGCCCCTCTTCACCGATAAGGATAGTATCGTCGGCAAAGAGCATAAACCATGGTGCCTCCTCCTGAATGTCTGACTACAGTGCGTCCATTATAAGCAGGAACAGGTAGGGGCTTAACGCCGAACCCTGGTGTAAGCCCACCGCAACACTAAATCTGTCGGTGGTGCCAGTCGCTGACCCGACACGTGTACAATACAACAACATTCATACATAGACCGAATCAGCCCTACATACTTCCCTGGCATACTTTTCTCTTTCAAGACCCACCACACGTATATCAACGCTGAAAATCGGGACGTCCTGAAAAATGTAACACTACATTGCGCGTTGCCCGACCCGACACGATTTACTTTTTACAGTTAAATAATATCAACATTCAAAATAAAAAACACTATGTAAGATATGAAAAGCTAGGGACGGGAAGCTAGGGGTGGCTTTGTGGTTCAAACATGCGACTGTCAATCGGCGGACCTGGTTTATAATCCCACAGCTTGTACCAATGAGTTTTTTGGAACTTATGTACGAAATATTAGCTTTTCGGTGAAGGAAAATATCGTAAGGCAACTGCATGCATCTGTTAAGATATTCAAAGGTGTATAGGTAGTCCCCGACCCCCACTGGGGCAGCGGCCAGCGTGGCATGGTTTATGTATTCGAAAAATTTCTAGTGTAATCTTACCCGCGTTCCTGTTCTCAGAACACAGTACGCCACTCCTCGTTGGCAAAATCCTCACACTATCACTATGTTATTTTGAAGTATCGTGCCTATCTGAGTCTGAAGACGCGTGGAAGATGGCCTGCCCGGGAGTCAACTTGCCTCTAAACAAAAATATTTAGACAATCTGGGACCAACCCCTCTGCAAGCAAGTGCATTCCCATTTGTTGGTTTTCTGTTTCACCAGCCAGGAAAAAGCGAGGGAATGACTATGTTGGAAAGGGAGTCTGACTCGTGGCTAAGTGCTTTTTTTTCTTCTAACTATCGTACCCACTAGGGTACCCATTAGGATAAGAATACATTGAGGTTATATATCGGCCTGCGCCTAGGTGCAGACATTGTCGCTCCCCATCGCTGTCCCTGTGGTGCTCCGGTGGATAGACTCTGGCTCCACGGTCTCTCTTGTATCAAGAGCGCCGGCCGTCTGTGTCGCCACGCCTCTCTCAATGACATCATTAAATTAATATCCATATAAGTAGAAAAACAAAACTAAGTTTGTAATTAAATCACCTTTGTATTTATTTGTTACTCGCTGTTGCCCGCGACTTCGTCCGTGTCTTCGCTCCTATTGGTCGCAGCGTGATGATATATAGCCTAAAGCCTTCCTCGATAAATGGACTATCCAACACAAAAAGAATGTCTATTTAAAGGGAAAAATTTAATGTAATTTGAAACGTTGGTGCCGTTAATAGAAGCCTAAGTCTTCTACGGTAGATGTCGCTGTACGCCTCCCTAAGGCGTTGTAAGAGGGAACTAGTAAAGAATTTCGTGCAAGAGCTTGGTTGTTCCGATAGCTCAGAAGCTAGAGCGACTGGCCGCGTATGCCAGATGTCGCAGGTTCGAATCCTACTCGGAGCATTAAATTTTTCATTTTTTTCCCCTTTAATTTGAAATTTTCATTAACAGCGTTACTGCTGAATAAAAAATTAAAATTAACAAAAAGAATGTTTCAATTCGAATCAGTAGTTCCTGAGATTAGCGCGTTCAAATAAACAAACAAACTCTTCAGCTTTATAATATTAGTATAGATGTAAACTCCTATGAGAATATGCTAAATGTACCTTCTTTCAAATAAAAAAAGATTGAATTCGGTTCACGTGAAAAAGAATTACCTTTGAAAAACGAGAATACGTATTACGTTATTCAGTCGCGCAAATCATTAAAAAATGCGTCGATAGATGGTGCTGTACTCATGGCGTTCAATTTCTACATAGCACTGTTAATATTTTCCTGAATTAATGGAATCTGGACGGGTACACGTTCTTTGTACGGAACTCGCACTGCGCGAGTCGGACTCGCACTTGCCCGTTTTTATTTATTTATTACTACATCGTAACAAAACTATGTTTCTTTTAAGTGTAATACTGAGAGAGAGAACATCATAAATTTATTATTTACGTAGTGGCTTCCTGTACTATGTGACTGGAAGAATATTTCTATGGTACAATCAACAGCGAATGTAGATGATCATTTTAGTACTTTGTCGTACTAACGTAACAATACTGCTAGGGTTGGGATGCGTCAAAGTGATGAAAGTGACAGGGTACTAAAATGATCATCTAATTTTGCTGTTGACTATACTATGGTAGTTACTTAATGTCGTTATACTGGGTTTTACAAGCACAGGTAAATAATTAAAAAATGTCTGTGTTAAGGATAAAAAAAAAAACAGATTTGATTATTTGTCAATGTATAATACTAAAAAAAACTGTAATATTCAAAAACCGATTATCGAATCGTAACCTCTATCTAGACAGTCGCAGCACTAGTGACAAAACATTCCACGTCAATCGAGTTGGAGAGAAAATTGGCATTTTGCCTCGAATGTCTTGCGGTGTTCGGCTGGTAGAAGTGAGTGGCCTGTGATCTTTAGTGTCGGTAGCCTTCGAATTTTTGCATTTATAACAATAGAAGATCTCAAAAATCAGGATGAAACTGTTGTATTTAACATTGTTGGTGCTTCCCGCTGCCCTGCTGTGCTTCCAGAGTGGTAAGTTTCTTCGATATTCAGGTCTTAAATCTGGTACGGACGTGGCACCTTATATCACGGTTTATGAGTGAAAGTTTTCTCATCTTGCAAATAGTGGCATCCTATGCTCGAGCATTAAAGCCGTTAAAGTGATCTAAAGCTTGACTACAGCCAAATATGTACAGATTTTTTTACTCAACGGTCCATTCCCTAACCTTACTGATTTGCCCTATTTTACAAAGTTCTAGGTCAGTTTAAGTTACTAAATGTCAAATTTAATATGTTTTGTGTACAGGTCTTGAGATTGCCAAATGATTAATTTAGATATATCAAACATTTCCTGCTATTTCTTTGTAAGGCCCATATATTTGAATTTCTTACAGAGTATAGATATGCTATACATTTCTTTTATCTTGTAAATCGTAATGTAATTCATGTTATAATTATGAGTATTCTCATTGTATGTATACAAAATTTGTCTGTAAAAGATCAAATTGTTACCATATTGTAGATAAGCTAATTAATGTCATTTGTTAATGAATTCAGATGTTCCATTTAATATCCATGTTTCTTATTCTACTAAATTGCTAATAACCATGAAACCATGACACATCTAACACTCTTAAGTTAATTAAATGATGATATTGGACTGGCCACTCTATTTTCCTTATTGGAATTGTTTCGAAAATTTAAATATACTTGAATTTAAACTTTCGTGAGTTATTTCAAAATTATATTACGCAAACGGTTAGAACTCACGTATAAATTGTCACTCCGGGCGACATGTTTCGAACTCTTCGGGAGTTCTTCCTCAGGACGAGTGCACCTGCGACGAGCGCGCCTCGCACACTCACCCGCCCGCGCACATGTCGCCCGGAGTGACAATTTATACGTGAGTTCTAACCGTTTGCGTAATATAATTAAAATATAGTTCACAATACTTGGTAAAGACCGATTTATAATGTAGTAACTTGACTACATCATCAAAAACGAAAATAAGAACTGATATTATTTTTATGTTTGTTGAAATCCGGTAAAATAAAAGTGTTGGTCAAAAGTTGATTGGCCCAATTGCCTAACCCAAGTAAGCAGAAGCTCACACATGCACACTCACACTGGGCATGGTTAAATAAACTGGCTTCACTAGGTTGCTTATAATGTTCTAACTTTTTCTTTGGTTTGAGCCTGCATTTTGGCGTGTGTCACATGCTAAGGTGGTTAGTGCAGTGTTATCTCTCCCCATGTATCATGATGAAAAATGGGCATGATGGCTATTGACTGGCAAAACAGCCAGTATAAATGACTAACTGGGTTAATCAACTTTTCCTTGTTGTTATTCTGTCCCATCAGCGAGGAGACAACAGTAACCGAGTTTCTTAGAAAAAATGTTATAATATGGACTTCTAGCATGCTCCAGAGATGACCCACGTCAGAATGGGTTTATAATCATCGCAAAAACTTATATTTGGTAGATTTAAACCCTATAAAATGTCGGTTTTGAAGAGTGACTCAGGAGAAAATTTTGATCGACCCAACTATAAGTATTAACCTATTTAAAATCACGCTTGCACTCCCAAAAGGCACAGGGAAGGGGCCAGAGCTAATCAAATAAAAAAAAAACACATGATTTATATCACATACTTGTGGTTAATTACATGATTTCTTACATTTAGATCGTAATCATAATCTACAGCTGTATTATTAAATTTGCAAAATATGAAATTAAATCTTCATAGCCACTTCAAGGTAGCTTTAAACATGGAGAAAATGTGATATTACAGAGACAAGTTGCTAGCCCTAGCCATCACACGAAGTAAATCTCTCAGTAATCTATTTAACACCAGAGTTTGAATGTTCCAGCGAACATATTGGCGCGAGCGGAGGAAGACGAGCTGGACGATGTGGTGGACATTGAGGGGGAAGACAACCAGGTGGTTGGGGACGATGTGAGCGAAGATGACTCGGTGGTGAAGTCCTCGCAGTATGTGGACACCACCATACTGTTCACAAAGCCTGTGCCCAACCATGGAGACGCTGCTTTTGGTGAGGATTATTTTATATTTGTTTTTAGAGTTCCATACCATAAGGAAAAATCGGAGCCAATTTGCTCTGTAACCACTGTACCAATTGAGTTAAAATTTGGTACACATGTATAAGTCGGAGACCTAAGGACAGATTTGTATCATATAGGAGCCACTTTTGGGGATAAATTAGAAATATATATTGTGATAATAATAATAATAATAAGGCCGAGAAGGACAAGGCTAGTAAGTACCTAGACCTGGCACACGAGGTAACCGCCATGTGAGATGTCGATTCGACAATCATTATCCCGATAGTCGTCTCTGCGAACGGTCTAATGGCGAAGAGTCTCGACCAACATCTTAAGAGACTCGCTAGATGGCTGGCTCAAGGGACAGATGCAGAAGGCGGTACTCTTGGACACGGCGCGGATAGTCAGGAGGTTCCTCTCTCTGTCGCCCTGACCACCGGTAGCTTAGGCCCCGCCTCGTTGCCCGCGGCACTCTAGGTTAGGTTTTTTATTATGCTTTTATATTTTGTATGTATATTTTTATATTATACTTTTATAAATGTTTTGTAAAAAACCTAGCTTAAGTAAGAAAATAAATAAGCCTTTATTGACAATCTGTAGTTTACTTAACATAGTTGCATATTGTATATTTTCTGTTTTTCCTAGACATTTTTCTAATAAATCCACTATGGTTGATTGTCTTGCTTTCCATAGGCCACCCCCAAGAGTTTTCCATATCAGCCGATCTCTTGCTTTTCTGTCCAGGTTGCCCCGGCAGTTCTCTTAATATCGTCTTCCCATCTTTGATGTCTTCCCTGTCTTGTCTTATTATATCTATCGTGTGATATATCAAGTTAAAGGTCTTATTGTGAGAATCACAAATTTATTTTTTATAGTTATCAGACAAATAGTTTTGAAGTTATTTAAGAAAATATACGAAAACTGAGGGCCTACTTCGAACTTCGAAAATCGAACTTCGTGTCGTGCCGGAAAGGGACGGCACGATACGAAGTTCGATTTTCGATGTTCGAAGTAGGCCCTCTGACCATTCCTCCCCCCCCTTATATACGAAAACTGACCATTCCTCCCCCCCTTATATCCGAAACGACCAGACCTAAAATTTTGAAATAAATACACAATAGTTCTTAAAACCTATAAGTCAACTGTAAGTAACAAAAGGACGTAAGTGCCGTATTTTTTTTAAGAATAATGTAATTTGCTCT
This sequence comes from Notocelia uddmanniana, assembly GCA_905163555.1. NCBI lineage: Eukaryota > Metazoa > Arthropoda > Insecta > Lepidoptera > Tortricidae > Notocelia > Notocelia uddmanniana. The sequence continues at coordinate 28,495,257 of LR991064.1, read as the reverse complement.
GTGCGGCGCGACCGAGGCTTGAGCCCACGATATTTTTCACCCATCACAATCACATAGAAAAGGTTAATATGCCCCCAGTGTGTATCATTGTAGGTAAACTTTTTATAGTTGTTCACTATCATCATCATTCATCATCTTTTTCAGCCCGCAATCGCCCACTGCTGAGCATAGGCCTGTCGTTCACTATAGTGCAATCAAAATTATCTGGCGTGTTTCCACTTGAGCCCGTCATTAGCAATAACAATAGGCTTGAGTCGTGGTGGATTCAAAAATTCAAAATAATTATTTGGTATCATGCTGGTCGTAACAAATAAATGTGGCCGACCTCTCCAGGTAAGTATGACAATACCTGTGTTAGGAGAAGCCGCTCCTCCCATACGGAGTTATATACAGTCTGGTTGATACACAAGACTTAGAATTATAGGATTCTTTGTAAAAAATTCAATAGTTCTTTGTATAAACTTGTTAACCCCCTTTGTTCCTTTAAAATGTAAGGGTGAGGCCACACGAGCGTAATTTTGTGAGTTAGGCGCGGTGTAATTTCGGTCGTCGCCATACTTGTAAATATCACCAAACTTTTCGGTGCGTGTCACAAGTACGGCGACGACCGAAATTACGCCGCGCACAACTAACAAAATTACGCTTGTGTGGCCTCACCCTTAATGGCTTTGTGGAAACACGCCAGATAATTTTGAATGCACTCGATAGTGTTACACCAAGTGTGGTCTTGATGGCGTACTTGCATTGAATGTGCATGTATAATCAATCAATTGCACGTATTGTGTCAATAGGTCATTTTCATTATAATCATAGCTGTATTAAATTATAGCTATTTATTCAATGCATTGCTTTTATAATCATCATCAGCCTATTATTTATGTGTCCCACTGCTGGGCACAGACCCTTTTGAAAGGGACTTAAGAATAATTCTATTGAGCTCAAATCATTAACTGTTCTGATTAGTGTTTCTTTGTATTGGTCCAATGACAATAAAACCGGCCAAGTGAGTGTCTTATCACGCACTAAGAAGGGTTCCGTACCGACACCTACTAGCCCACATTCAAAACCACTGTACAATATATTGAATCAAAAAAGCTCGTATCTTCATAGGGAACCCACGGCACTTACGTCCTTTTGTTTGGGCATGACAGTTTTTCAGCGAGAACTTTAAAACCGTTAAACCTATCTTAGAGAGGTATTCCACTCGTCCAATATCTTGTCCAAGTTTTTTTTTTTCATGTGTAGTCGTATTGATTTAACTGTCATCAGAATCTTTGATCAAATGTCGGGTTCCCATCCAAGTTTGATGAAATCATCCAATTTCTTTGATCAAATGTATATTGGACAAAGATATTGGATGAGTGGAATACCTCCCTTATTCAAACCAAAACTCGTTGGCAATCAAGTGTATAGCCGGAGTATTGGCTTTTCACTTGCACATTCCCATCCCATAACCAATGCAGCCTGTGCAGTATGTGCATAAGCTTGAAACGCTTAGAGTGCGGTGCAGCGTCGTTGCGGGCGGTTTTGCGGCAAAGCGAACGCGGTCCGGAGGACGTCACACCAAAAAACCGCGCGGGATAGCGGAGCCGAGGCGGGGCGTATGTAACATATGAACAGTAATCAACACTATCGACAATCGACAGAGTCGGAAAGATCAAAATTGCAAAACTGACTCCGCCTTGCACCGCGCTGCGACCGCTCTGTGCGTTTGATAATATTTTTTTTTCAAAAAACATCATTTACAAATTTGCATTAAAACTAGAACTGTTCTCCCTAAATAGGTTGAAATCTATGCTATAGGTAAAGTAGTGCAGCAGCTGTTTCAACCTTTACTGCGATCAGTTGAACACACTTTTAACATTGTCTAAAATCTCCTTAGACCTGCAAGCCGGCTTCCCCGTGGAATTCCTAGTTGGCTTCACCAACAAGGGCTCCGAGGACTACGTCGTGGAGACGATGGAGGCGTCCTTCCGGTACCCGATGGACTACACGTACTACATCCAGAACTTCACGGCGCTGCCGTACCACCGGGAGGTGAAGCCGCAGCAGGAGGCCACGTTCGCGTACTCCTTCATCCCGAACGAGGCCTTCGCCGGCAGGCCTTTCGGGCTCAATGTGCAGTTGAACTACAGGGATGCTAGCGGAAACTATTACCAGGTAATACTATGTTTATTTCCACACATACAGTCAACAGCAAGGGTAGATGATCATTTTACTACCTTGTCACTTTTCCTACTTTGACGCATCCCAACTGTCGCAGTAAATATTGTTACGTTAGTGCGATAAAGTACTAAAATGATCACCTACATTTGCTGTTACATAAATACAACTCACGCTTATATTCCCAAAAGAAGTAGGCAGAGCACATGAAAATTAATTTTTTAGTGCCACTTTTAGCAATTGCAGGTTTATAGGTGGAGAAAATGTGATATTGCAGTGATAGGTTGCTATCCCATCGCCCACAACAAACTTCAACCTGGGTCCCATAGTCGACTCTTCCGACACCCAAGGGAAGAAAGGGGGTGGTGCTATTCTAACCAGGCACCACACGGGAGACATTTGCTCTTGACTGTACAATAGCATAGTTTCCAAAAAAATATTAATGTTGCCATTCGAACCAGTTTTTAAAGGGTATTAGGTAAATGTTTGTATCAAACGTGGATATTGTTCTCGGACACCAAACACGCTCAATGCTAATTGACAGAATATGATGACGTCACTACACACGAGCCCCGCACTAACGATGTATGGAAAAACAAGAAAATTTCTATTTTAATCGTGGTATAGTGCGTTTAAGTACATTAATACTTAGACAATCTTTTTTTATTGAATGTAATGAACTTCGTCCGCGTCTTCCCTCCTATTGGTCGCAGCGTGATGTTATATAGCCTTAAGCCTTCCTCGATAAATGGACTATCCAACACAAAAATAATTTTTCAATTCGAACTAGGAGTTCCTGAGATTCGCGCGTTCAAACAAACAAACAAACTCTTCAGCTTTATAATATTAAGTATATAAATAGTTTATCAAAAATAACTTATTGTCATACATATTCAATTTTGTAGCATTATCATCGCAAATTGCAATTTTTTAGGATATAAATGGACTATCCAACACAAAAAGATTTTTTCAATTCGAACCAGTAGATCCTCAGATTAGCGCGTTTAAACAAACAAACAAACTCTTCAGCTTTATTATATTAGTATAAATGTAAATTCCGTTGGTAGTCTTCATTTAATTTTTAGATGATAAAAAAATACGTATTTCATTACTATTCTGATTTCATTTTGTAATTATCATTTTATTGTGTTGATTTGTTGGTACACTATTCATTTAACAGCAATGTGTTATAAAGTTTAACACGAGGAAACTATCCTATTACCTTTACATGTAACCCCAATGCGATATTGTACTCCATATAGTCCAATGGAACGCAAACTCTTGTGACCTCTCTGTCTGCGCGGATTCTTAGTCATGAGGTTTTGAAGAATTCTTTTTGAAAAGCATATTCACTGGATTGTGTGACGCGGTGCTGACTGATCCTGAGTTAGTGTATATGTCCTACAAACTGTGTCTTAGTTGAATACCTAACGGCGGACGTATGGAGCGACATTGCCGTCTACTATTAAAATAATAAAATAAATAAATATTGGGGGACAATCTTACACAAATCGACCTAGTCCCAAACTAAGCAAAGCTTGTACTATGGGTCCTAGACGACGATATACATACTTATATAGATAAATACATACTTAAATACATAGAAAACATCCAAAACCCACGAACAAAATCCGTGCTTTGTGCAAAAATGCCCTGGCCGGGATTCGAACCCGGGACCTCTAGCTTCGGAGGCAGTGTCACTATTACCTAACCTAACTAACAAAATTTATTTTATTGATATAACGACCAACCTCCTTAAAATTGGATTAAAAAAAGACCAGCCTATTTATATTTGTTTTTTCATCTCGCAGGAGGCGGTCTACAACCAGACCGTGAACATCGTCGAGATCTCGGAAGGTCTGGACGGCGAGACGTTCTTCCTGTACGTGTTCCTGGGCGCCGCGCTGGTGCTGGCGCTGGTGGCGGGGCAGCAGGCGCTGGCGTCGCTCGCCCGCCGCCGCGCGCCGCGCGCCGCGCCCAGGCCGCTCGAGACCGGCACCGCCAACGACGTCGACTACGACTGGCTGCCCAAGGAAGTTGTTAACCAGCTCAGTAAGTTGACAAGATCACTACTTCCCCTTTAACATAATTTCATGTCAATATACCCCGGGACCCGGATATGTCCTAAAACTACGACCAAGACCACCGGGGGTTGGGCAGCAGCATCCTTGGAGTGCGGTCGAGATATTGCGATCGCCAACCCGCATGCCAAGCGTGACGATTATGGCATATACCCCCCGTGAATTTGGGGAAGGCCTATGTCCAGCAGTGGACGTCATTTGGCTGATATGGTGGTGGTGGATGTCAATATAACTAACTATCAATAATTTAATAGCAATATAATTTAATGTCAATGTAATTTATTTATTTATTTATTTATTATTACAAATGTTTACATGGCATTACAGTTAACCCAACGCGCCATGAAACTTAAGCTTATAAAAAAATATCTAATATTAAATGTCAATGTTATGTAATGTAAACTCGATTTAATATCATTGTAGTTATGTGAACAGCAATAGACTAATATAGATTAAGGATATAGTACGTAATAAGGTAATAAATTTATGGGCTCCTGGCCTGAAATAAATGTTTATTATTGTTAACAAGCCGAGAACATAATCAAGGTCTCCGAAAGGAAATCCCTAATGTAAACTTGAGGTTTTTTAAATTCTGCAATGGTAGCTTGCTTGATGGTAAGCAGGCACCATGGCCTATGGACGCTTGCGAGTCTAGAACAATCACGTGATTTGAGTTGACTTGTTGAGGATTTGTTGTGTTGCCAGACAAGTGACAAATGCAGGTGTTGACCAAGAGCTCTGAGGGCCTACTCCAAACTTCGAAAATCGAACTTCGTATCGTGCCGTCCCTTTTCGTCATATAGTGTATAAACACGAGAGTGAAAGGGACGGCACGACACGAAGTTCGATTTTCGAAGTTCGGAGTAGGCCCTCTGGTCCCCGTTTTATTCATAAAACTTAGTAAACCTAAAATGTGTTATGTTTTGTTCCATTCCCACAAACATAAATCAGTCACACAATAAAAATAAACTAATTCGTTGCGTGATCCCGCTAGGGCCGCCACATGCAAGCGAAATTTGTTCACCCGTCTGGTGCAGCCATAGATTTTGTATGGATTTGACGACCTGTTTAGCCTAGTTGGTAGTGACTCTGCCTCCGAAGCTAGAGGTCCCGGGTTCGAATCCCGGCCAGGGCATTTATTTGTGCATTTTTCACGGATATTTGTTCTTGGGTCTTGGATGTTTTCTATGTATTTAAGTATGTATTTATCTATATAAGTATGTATATCGTCGTCTAGTACCCATAGTACAAGCTTTGCTTAGTTTGGGACTAGGTCGATTTGTGTAAGATTGTCCCCCAATATTATTATTATTATTATTATAATAGCTGCGGTCTGAATGGGTCAAGTAGAATTACATGGTGGAATTCGGTCGCGAAATTCATACTGTATGTGGCTAGCCTTTTGGACTTTAATGGTCAGTAGAGAGAGTCCCACCCGCAAAAAAAATAATATCATTGTTAGCTAAAATAGACATTGTCACGCCTATTTTCCAGAGAGTTTGGCAAAGGCAAAGATCACGGATTTCCATTTGCTACGATTCTGACATCTGTTTATTTGTTTCAGAAAAATCCCCCAAGACGCCCAAGCAGTCGCCACGCTTGAGGAAAGCGAAGAGATCGGCCGGTGACGACTAAACACGTCACTGTGACGCCGAGACCCGGCTCGCGCGAGAAACGCCCTGACCCTGGGCCACCTAGAAAGGCCAATAAGTGCCTTTACAACCTTTTGAGATACATTTATGAGCGTTTTTTAGACGCCGTGAAAAACAATCACCGCTGGCAACCCTAATTTAAGTACAGTTTTCATCGATAGTCGCCAGGGTTTTTCTCGTTTGAGTCGATTATAGACTGTGTGGTTTTAGTTGCGAAGTGTGTTGTGCGTAAATTATGGAACAAATAATGTGTGAGGTTTGTAACAATAAGAACGCGCGATTATGAGAAGACATTATTTAATAAAATGTTAAATTTTTCGTTTTGATTTTTATTGTATTTTACGTAATGTATCAATACCATATTATTTATTATCAAATATTAACAACTGCATTGATAGCACGATTTTTTCCATTGGTATTGACACTACTCCCATATCGTGGCGTCATCTAACAACACAACAACCCTAAACTATGAAATTCGAGAGAACTAGGTAACTTAGAGCGCGATAAACGAGTTTGTGTTTAATATTATCACAATACTGGGGCGTCAATATTGTAAGGATTTTTCTTTAATATTCACGTGATAAGAGTGTATCTCGTGATAGTAATAACTGTGTAAAAGGCCCCATTAGCTTAGAAAGAATCGATTACATCGGAAATACTAATATCGATTTTAACACTGACAACACTGAATCGGTATCCGAAAAAAAGATTGCATACGGCAACTATTTCTCTGTCAAACTCTTTTTCGTACACGCCACCGAGCGCGCACGTGTAAATTCCCGAGTTTTGCTCGATAATCCAAGTAAAATGGACAAGCCCAACGTTCTCGCCCGCGTCGTCAAGGTGCTGGGCCGCACCGGGTCCCAGGGGCAGTGTACCCAAGTCAAGGTCGAGTTCATCGGAGAGACCAGTCGGCAGATCATCAGGAACGTGAAGGGACCGGTCCGCGATGGTGACATCCTTACGCTCCTCGAGTCTGAGCGTGAAGCCAGGAGGCTGAGATAAATGGTAACAACACTATTTTGTAAATAATAAAACATATTTCATTGTTTCGGGTCGTGATGGTGTTCCAACTTCGGTATTGATTTTTGAGGTTATTTGATTCTATTGATAAGTGAATTAATGTTGAACTTTCTAAATAAGGGTAAAATTCGGGTATTCCACTAATACAATATCTTTGTCCAATGTGCATTTGATAAAAGAAATTAGAAAAGTAGAATTGAATCTGTCATAGAAATTGGTTAAGTGGAATACAATCCATACCAATATTGTGTCTACATCTACATTATCTACAAGTTCAAAGTTATAATGTTACGTTTCTATGGGACAGTCTTTCCTAGGAAGTATATCATCAATTCGTAGTCTGTGTTACTATGGCCTACTCACTCATACGAAAAATGTAGTAATTCGATTTCTGGGCTACTTCGTAGCTTGTCACAGTGAAAATCAATATGAAAGCTGCTAGAGACCTCATATTCTTGTCACTGTGACAAGGTATGAAGTGGCCCAGAAATCAAATTGCTCAGCGGTACTTGCTTTTTACTTATTTCACCAAGGGAGTCATCCTAATTGGAAATCTGAAAGCATTCATCAGCACGGCTAGCACGAGACGGCGCGCGAGATAGACTATCTGTCTCTTTCCGTGTGTACCCATTAGATAGAGACGGATAGTCTATCTCGCGCGCGATATAGCTCGCGCGCTGTCTAGTGCTAGCTGTGCAGAGGCTATGGTGCATAGAGGGAAAGGAGCTTGTCTGGAAGAGATCACTCTTTACATAGATACTTGCCATTATCTTTTTTGTACCACTATAGTGCAATACTAGCATTCAGCCTGCCTTAAGTACCATACCCTATGGTATGGACGCTTGCAACTCGGAGTCACAGGCATGTTGCCAAGCCTTGCCTAAAGACAAGTACACTTCCTCACTCCTGTCAAAATGCATCCTCTGGAGCTCTGGTGCTCATTACTAGTAACACAACACCTTATCTTTCATTTATTCTGTTATAACTAATGATTAACTTTCTCTTGTTCCAGGTCTTGTGCCGCTTCTAGGTTAAGTTCCATATAACCAATGTTTACACTATGTTATCCTACGTAATATGAAACCGTCAAAGATGAACATCTCAAGAGCTCGTAATACATAATTTAACATTTCATACTGGTTTTATTTGTATCATATATATTATTTTTTTATACCACCTCGGTGGCAAACAAACGTACGCCCGCCTGATAGTAAGTGGTCACTGCAGCCTATGGATGCATGCAACTCCTAGGGGTGTCACATGCCCATTGCCGACCCTTTAAGAATTTATACACTCCTTTCTTGAAGAACCCCATACTGTAGTCCGTTGGGAAAACCTCGGCAGGGAGCTCATTCCACATATTACTGGCTGCTTGCATGGTGTGCCCCTATTTAATAAAGAACGCAAGCCAAGCCGCGGGCTAAAATATGGCCTTTGTTTATTCTGGTAGTCCATCTGCAGGGTGGACATTTTTAATGCTGTCTTGATAGAAAAAGTACTCTTAAATACTGAAGATACGATATTAGAGAAGAGAAGGTGGTTATTAGGGAAGAGGATAGGGTATTTTTATTATAGGGAGCCTGTAGTGTCCCACTGCTGAGCAAGCCCCCGCATCGTTGTCCAATATTGCCGGTCCAAAGACTCCAAAGCATCCTCTGACTGTGACATCTCTGAAGAAAATTTAATAAGAAATTTACGAAAGTTTGTTTTACTTTTAAAAATGAAGGAATGTTGCCTTTGAGTAAATTGTCCTATCATCAGTATTTAGAATACTTTCTCTCCATGGTGTTTAAATTTCCATGACTTGGTTCGATGACAGAAAAATAACAGGTGGAAACACCTAAAACCTTACACCAAAAGTATTATTTGACAACTGGGTACAGTCGACAGCAAATGTAGATGATCATTTTAGTACTTGGTCGCACTAACGTAACAATACTGCGACAGTTGACAAGCGTCAAAGTAGGGAAAGTGACAAGGTACTGAAACGATCATCTACTTTTGCTGTTGACTGTACAATCCCCTGAGATCTTAAAATACGCCGTCACCCGGGTGTATCTGATAGGATGTTAATTTACTGAACAGCAAGCATTATACGCATAGTTGGTAGCATCCCAATGTATGGCAACATGTAGCAGTTGTGACATACATAAACTCACGCCTATATACCCAAAAGGCGTAGGCAGAGCACATGAAAATTACTTTTCAGTGCCACTTTTAGCTATTGCAGGTTTATAGATGGAGAAAATGTGATATTGCAGTGACAGGTTACTAGCCCATCGCCCACAAGACTTCAACCGGGTTCCCATAGTCGACTCTTACGACACCCAAGGGAAGAAAGGGGGTGGTGCTATATTCTAACCCGGCACCACACGGAGTCACAGTATTACAATATGACGGAGTTGTGACATGCCACAATATATTTGGCTACTTTAGCTGTTCCTTCCTAACTAAACTGTGATAGATGAGTGACGGTCACTGCAGTGACCTGTAGAACTAGCGATTTTTTTCTCAAATAACAAAACTGAATCGACTAATTTTTATGTAATTGTCGAACCTGCTCAAAAAAAAACAATCTGTCGAGAAATGCGACCGTTGTAGAGGAGAACAGCATTTACGAGTAAGTTTCGCTCGCTCGCTCAGTGATGCTTACTGTATCCACACTTTATCACTGAATCTGTATAAGCAGGTATAAATATAGACGAAGCGCATGCATTGTCTGATATGATTTTCAGACAATGCATGCGCTTCGTCTATATCGATCGTCAATCCAGTTGGCATTGAAAACGTCTCATTAAATTCATAGATGGCGCTACGAGTATGTTGCCATTGCCACACGAATTGAACGGTACAGTCGACGTCAAATACACGTTTGCGCGACAATCTACTCAAAAGCGAAAATGTATACACCTGCAGGGCTAGTATGATCGCTTATATGTCGGACATATAGCATTCGTCCCGTACTGTCAAGTATGTAAGTGCGAGAGGGACGAATGCTATATGTCCGACATATAAGCGATCATACTAGCCCCACTGACGTTGACTGTACGTAGACCTCGGACACCATTTTATTTGCAGAAACGCAACTTGGTGCTGTTCACTACAAAAATACGCAAAAAATATCTCTAGTCGACTGTACCTACAGACATCAGTGGTCCGAAGTAGCGATAGTTTCTTTTGTATGAGCTGCGGTAATAGCCTACAATTAGCCACCCTACAAAATTATCACAGTATGAAGTTAGGCTGGTTTTCCATTACCACCTCAACTGGGTTATGTTTTTATACAAACTGACCACTTGACTTGTGAGACCAGTAAGTAGTCCCGTGGCGGAACTAGCGACACATTTTTTCCTAACAAAAAGGCGCGGTCGCTCGCCTCGCGCGCTGTCGCAGTTCTACTAACACTCCTCGCTTCGCTCATCGGCGTACCTAACTACCGTTGACGGGACTATAGAGAAAAAATAAACTCACTAGTTCCGCCACGGGACTACTGGGAGTGAACTTGGTTGGGTAGTGACCGCCCGACGATACCGGTGGTCGCGGGTTCGAATCCCGATAAAGGCATTTATTTGTGTGATGAGCATGAATATTAGCTCAACCGGTATTTGTTTAGAATGTGCTTCATGACCTTCCCCTTTGACTTTTCTTGTACTAGGCGGCGTGTGGCGCGTGTGCCGCACCTCGCGATTAAGAAATCCTTATGAACACTGCTTCAATCTGGAATATTCTTCCTGCGTCTGTATTTCTGGAAGCACACAACCTCGATGGCATCTTCTGGGTGAGCGTGTTCCATAATAGATTAATTATGAATGGGAGACTTAACTTATATTATGTATTGTTTGAGTATAGTATATCACTATCAGGCCTTCTACATTGCCACAATAGGATTGTAAATTTGATCTGAGTGATCTTGACTTGCCACGTTTAACAAATAACGACACAGTTGAATGTATACAAATACTTATCTTGATAAGAACCATCAAGATAATCAAGTAATTATAATATTATGTTACTGATTAGTTTATAATAATATATATAAACATATTTCATGATTGCATCTTAATTGGAGGGTTAATTTTAGTTGTTACCCACATTTTAATTACGTAAGGTAAATCTCCCGATGCTCGGCACCTTAATGCCCTCATGGGCGGTGATCAATAGGCGGCATCTATTGATGACAACGACACCTGTTGATCACCGCTGTGCTGTCATTATGGCATAAGATTGAAAGTGCAATATATTAGGTCAGTGTCCAGCACTAGGACATTTACCTGTATTTACTTTTAGTAGTTGATGTGACTTGAGGAGCGTCTTTTCTAAAGGACTTATTTTTATCTTAGCGGTACTTCTAAAGATAACCTTGCCTAAGAAAACTTAGAGCTCGTTCCCACTTGTCGGATGTCGGATTTTTATCGGGTGTCGGCGGCTCATACAAATTGGTGTCCGACAAATGTGAACAGCTTCATATAAAATTTTCTGCCACTGGACCATCCGATTAAAATCCGGACCCGACATCCGACAAGTGGCAACCAGCTTTAAGGTCTAATTTAAGAGTAGAGTTACAGAAAAAATCACGGCAATAACCCTCCATGAAATTAGGGGAAGCCTATGTCCAGCAGTGGACGTCCTTCGGCTGATTTGGATGAGGACAGTCGTCCTTTACCATGCAGACCGTCACAGAATAAATGCGAGTTCCTACTTAACACCTTCACCGCAGGAAAATATTATTTAATTGCAATAAACCATACAAGTATGCGGCTGCATGGAGCCCATGCGGCAGGAATCATGTTAACCTCATGACCACCAGTACCACCACACTACAAATGAACTGACATGCTCTGTATGCCACAGAACTGACAATTTAGTACATTACGAGTATGGGCATGTATTGGTGACCGTGGCATCAGGCATTCAATTGGCTGTCACGACTATATGACTGCGGCAGTGAAGAGGTTAATAGCAGTAGTTTTTCATGATGCTTGTTACATTAATCACATTATCTTAAATTGAAAAACGATATCAAGAACGACCACACAATTGATAACCACATTTCCATGTGAAGTGTTGTGCCGGGTTTTGGAAAAACAATATGTTGTTTATTATACAATTTTAGATTTTCAAAATTGTCCACATATCAGTTTAGGTAAATGAATTTTATCCTATATATCTAAGTAAACAACACATTTAACAAATTTATTGGATAATGGAAATCATCAATCAGGATCATTAAAAAATGCCATTAGTCCAAAGTTATATTTCAAAGTAAACAATAATAATATGTAGTACTAACAATAACTGTACATTAAATATAATCACATGTCAATAACCAACTCAACAGTTGAGATACATAAGTACAGATCATACAGGCGCCACTACATGTAGCCATAACAAAAACATAGAAAACTAAAAATACATTTTATATACAAAAATGTACAAAAAATGGAGACATTTACACTGTCAAGGCATTTCGAGGCCTCTGGGGCGCGATCTTACAGCCATCGCGACAGAAGCACTTGCGTTGAGCATTGTGGTTGACTCTGGAAGGCTAGGTGTCGTTCTCCGCTTCGCACGTCGCCCAGAACACGCAGTTCCCGATGCCGCTATAACAGATGAGGATGACGGCCGCCAGAAACACCACGCTGCAAACTGTGCACGGCTTCCGCTCCAGGAAGAACCCGATGAGGTACAGCACCATGAACATGACGTGCGTGTTCACGAGCGCCGGGTTCACGGGCTTCGGTATCAACAGCACGGGGATCAGCCATTGCAAACAATACATTTTGGTGCGCGACTATCGTGTGAGAACGTTGGTCACTGACAATGTTGCAATCGACATGTTGTAAATGTGTTTATCTTCATTATCTTGCTGAATATTTATTTGATTTGATAGCAAGGATGGAGCACGAACATAGATGGAAATTGCGATTGCGAATTAGCTGAGCGTTTGACAAATTTGACACTAGACAGTTCGTGTTGCCATATGTGACCTTTGTTTCGTCACTATTTATATCTGTGCTGATAACACTGAACCCCGGCTTATCCTATGGGGCCCTTTACACGACTAATATTATCACAATAGTGGTGTGTCAATATTATCGTGGTTTGCAACATTGTACGGATTTTGCTTTTGATCATGATATGACTGGATAGCGTGATAATAGTGACCGTATAACAGGCCCCTATCCTTTGAAGTTTATTTTACACGGTTATTTTGCGTCAATATTCACGTTGTGCGGTTAAAAACCGTGTAAAAGGTTCCATTTACCGTCTAAAGAGTTTAAAGATTATCCGATCCGATATTGGTGTAGCTCCGACACTAGTTTTGAAACATATTAACAGATTATATTCTCTTTGCATATTAAAATATAATGAAACGGGTCACTCACGTTTTTAAGGTCGAATATTGCTCGAATTGTTTCAGACCGGTTCGCATTCCTTAATTATGAGTACCTATCGCGGCGGCGGTTCTTTTAGCACCAGCCTGGCTAGTATGATAGATAGCTTATACTGTCTCGTTATATGGCCAAAATGTACTTTTTATTTATTTATTAAAAAACAGAAACAGAAACGTAACAATAAACGTGACGGTATAAGCTATCATACTAGCCGGGCAGTGCTGCCAAGCCGCAAGTAACTAAACCGCTATCTTTCAAAACCCGAATGAATAAAATTGAATTATATCTTATAAATTACAAGACTATTTTTTTTTGGCGCATGGGATAATTTCCGCCTATTATATTTATTTATTTAATTTATTAATTTATTTATAGGAAAAACAACAGCAATAAAACTAAGTAACAACATTATTAGCTACAATATAGGTAATAACAATTACAGGATCTCACATATTCTCGTAGCTTGCTCGTAGCGTTAGAGTATATACTTAAACAAAGTACTAAAACAAAACAATGTGCGTACTAGGAACACAATTAAGTACACACGCAAACAACATTAGAATTAAAATAATGGAAAAAAAATATTGTTTAATGAATACTAACCACCACCATATCAGCCGATGGACGTCCACTGTTGGACATAGGCCTCCCCCAATTTTATGGGGGGTAAATGCCATAATCGCTAAGCTTAGCATGCGGGTTGGCGATCGCAGTATCTCCACCGCACTCCAGGGATGCTGCTGCCCATCCACCGGTGGTCTTGGTCGTAGTTGTAGGACATACCCGGGTCGGGTAATTAATACTGACCATTACTTTTGAATACAGTGCCAATTTAAGCATTGTGTTCCAAAAAAAATCTTTTTGCGTTAATAAACAGATCGTACAAAAATACTCGGAAGAAATCGAACTTCAGCTTATTTTTGCAATTTTAAAGATTTTTAAATACATAACGATGAAAAAAAGGCGCAGTTTGACCATAGAAAATTGTGACGTCATAAGGCACATTTCCCTACAAACTTTTTACTAACAGAGTGTTTTTGACGTTTCGTAAAAAGTTGCTGATTTGACTATACTCATCATCATCATGTCAGCCGAAAGACGTCCAATGCTGGACATAGGCCTCCCTCAAAGACTTCCACTTTGACAGGTCCTGCGCCACCCGCATCCAGCGGACACCCGCGACTCTTACCAGGTCCTGTGGATGCCTGCCCACGCTACGCCTTCCGGTACGCGGTCGCCACCTGAGAACCTTTCCGCCTCAACGGCCATCGTTTCTACGTGCGCTATGTGCCCCGCCCACTGCCACTTAAGTGTAGCGATTCGGAGGGCTATATCGGTTACTTTGCTTCTGCTGCGAATGATGCGATCACGCTTCGAGAAAGAGGTTAATCGTCGAATTCGACTCGGCTGGGCAGCGTTCGGGAAGCCAGGGCACATCTTTTGACTATACTATTTGTTATAAATACCGTATTCGGGTGTTAAAGGGATACGCGATCATTCTAGTTAGACTAGGATCGATCTCCTGGCTGGAAACAAGATACCGACTCCGACTAGGGTCGTGAAAACCTTTTGTCGTACATTTGGCAGCGAGCCAGCCTCGCTCAGTAGGTCACGGGGCACCTGGCTCGGCTAATCGTTTAACCCATTTTTCAGGGTCATGATTTAATTAAACAAGTAAAGTTATCTTAGGGGCTTTGATCAGTGCTGTGTTTCAGTTATTCAATAATTTAACCGTTTTTTAGACCTTGTGGTTTGAATTTATTTTACGAGTAACACGAAATAAATGGATTACACGACTTTCATATAAAAATATTGCTATATGTATACAGTCTGTTTTTATTGATTTCCATTCCTTCAGGCACATAGCTGTGTATAGCCATAGAAACGACATAGCATATTTAGTTTTACAAAACTAATATAATTTTTAATTTCATACAAAATAATTAATTATATCACCAAGGGTGAATGCAAAACGACCTTAAGAGTTAACGTGGATTTAAACAAATGTTAATGCCAAGAATGACAATATTAGTAATTTGAATGACACGCACGTCAACATTGTTTAATTAAATAATAATAAATAAATATTGGGGGACAATCTTACACAAATCGACCTAGTCCTAAACTAAGCAAAGCTTGTACTATGGGTGCTAGACGACGACATTCATACTTATATAGATAAATACATACTTAAATACATAGAAAACATCAAAGACCCAATAACAAATATCCGTGAAAAATGCACAAATAAATGCCCTGGCCGGGATTCGAACCCGGGACCTCTAGCTTCGGAGGCAGAGTCACTACCAACTAGGCTAAACAGGTCGTAATTGTTAAAGATCTTTTATACTATAGTTACTAGAAGTGTTAATTAACAAAAATGAATTCTTGAATATCTTCGAAATAGTACGAATTGGAATACTAGTGTCTTAGAAAAGATTACTTTATTTCGTCTCAGGAACAACCTGTATATAAAGTTGTTTATTTATTAAGTAGTTACACTTAGCAATAATTTTTGGTTTGAAAGCATTTCTTATACGTCTTCATCATTTTCATCAGAATTATCATCATCGGAGTCGGAGGAATCATCTATCTCGATTCCATGGAACGCGTCAAGTTTTTTGGTTATACAAATTAATACCAAGTCTGGATCTTTCCCCGTCCTCTGGTTAACGTAAGTCACTATCTGCGTTATTGCATTCTGATTCAAGCCTGGTCTTTGCGCTCTTGAACGAGTACCAGTCCGCGAGCATACACTCAGTGCTTTGCTGCGGAAAACTGCTTTTAGAAGAGTATCTGTTAAAGTTGTAAAATAAGGCGGAGTCAACGCCAAATCCTCATTCAGTCTCAAGTTGGTATTTTCATCAATATATATTGGAATGTCTGCGTCCGGCAGTAGAACCCTGAGCCCCTCGCGAAACCTTTGGTGCCTCAATGTCCTTCTGGAATCAGCTCGGTAATATTCATAGAGCTGGTTTCTTACTGCGGCGTATTCCTGCGGTATGTTAGTCGCATTTCCTGTAGCGGCGTTTGCTTGAGGTGAGTTAGCCGCATTTCCTGCAGCGGCGTTTGCTTGCGGTGAGTTAGCCGCATTTCCTGCAGCGGCGTTTGCTTGCGGTGAATTAGTCGCATTTCCTGCAACAGCCTTTGCTCGCTTTGTGTTAGTCGCATTTCCTGCAGTGGCTTTTACTCGTGGTGTGTTAGTCGCATTTCCTGCAGCAGCCTTTGCTCGCGGTGTGTTAGTCGCACTTCCTGCAGCCACGTTTGCTTGCGGTGTGTTAGTCGCATTTCCTGCAGCAACCTTTGCTCGCTTTGTGTTAGTCGCATTTCCTGCAGTGGCTTTTACTCGTGGTGTGTTAGTCGCATTTCCTGCAGCCACGTTTGCTTGCGGTGAGTTAGTCGCATTTCCTGTAGCGGCGTTTGCTTGCGGTGTGTTAGTCGCATTTCCTGTAGCGGCGTTTGCTTGCGGTGTGTTAGTCGCATTTCCTGCAGCCGCGTTTGCTCGCGGTGTCTTGGTTGCATTTCCTGGAGCGGCTTTTGCTCGCGATGTGCTAGTTGCAGTTCTTGCAGCGGCTTTTGCTCGCGGTGTGTTACTCTCATTGCCTGCAGCGGCGTTTGCTCGCGGTGTGTTAGTCGTATTTCCTGCCTGCGCGTTTGCATTAGCCTCTTCACGCGGATTCACATTAAGATTATCGTCATTAGCAACACCAAGATTAGATGAAGAAACATATGCTTCTTTGTCACCAGCGTCACCGAGATTCGAGGAAGAAATATTTACTTCACGCGCATTAATATCGCCACTTACACCAGCCTCACCGTGAGTAGATGAAGAAACGTGTGCTTCTTCGCGTGCATCTTGATCAAGATTGTTGTCCCCAAAGCCACCAAGGTTTGATGAAGAAACATTTGATGTTTCACGAGCACCTCCATCTTCGCGCCCTATTTGCAAAACATTTAGTCGAGCACCAGCGTTCTCAATATCATGCTCGACGGTAGACGATGCGTCGGTTTCCATTCTACGAACTGCACAGCCGCAGGAATCTGTAATCAGTGAAATATAAATATTAGTTTTATTAAATAGTATAGGCTATATTTTTTCAATTGTATCAATAAATAAATTTTTGGTCAAAAATTTAATTTTTGATACAAGCTTTTATTGCCGACTGTACTTTTTCCCACAATCATAAACTACTTGTTGAGTCGGTTCGAGTGAGCCCAAACACGATGGGTTTATCTTGTGTAGTTTAGGAATTGCTATGACCACCTTCTGTCTCCATCATCAGATCAGCTCTATGTCATAATAATATCGTATTGTACAATGAAACTGAAGAGCTACTGTTCTAGGGTGCTAACTAACTACTAACATGTAAACATAGTATTTAACTGAAATGAGAACTATAAAATCATGTATATAAATGGTTTGTAAAACACTCAGAAATACACATACACACACAAACACACACACACACACACAAACACACACACACACACACACACACACACACACACACACACACACACACACACAAAACCACACAAACGTATGTTAGTATATAAGAAATAAATGTAATAACTTATCATGAGAAATATGTATATAGGGTAAACAAGATATGTACATATGATAGATAGTAGATTGGTACCAAATCGGGAAGAGCGAGACCTCCTGACACAGGTGAATAAACACCTACTAGGAGGCCTCCACATCATCGTTAAACATGTTTACTTTAAATAAATAAAGATTTTATTTTTATTTATTTATTTTTATTGTCATCCGATTTATATATGCATGCAAAATTTCAGCTCAATCGGAAACCGGGAAGTGGATCAAATTTAACTTGATTTGATTACAGACCGACAGACAGACAACGGGACAGGTGAAACTAAATAAAAGCTTGTAATAAGAGCCACCCTAGGACTAGGCTAAAAAGTTTGAAGCGTGTCGAGGCGATGGATTAGAACATTATTTCATCATCTCTATTTCTAAATCGACAATGGCCAGAAGTGGCACTGAAAATGCATGAGTTTATGTGCTCTGTATACCCCGCTGGCTAATGCAGGCGTGATTTTATGTAGCATGTTTTCGTGTGGATTTACTTTTCTCAGACATGCTCGGAAATGCCCGTATTCTGACGACATTACTCGACACTGATCAGTCGACATTACTTTGGTTATTTTATACTTCTTATATAGTCTCAGATTTTTAACACACGAGTAAATGGATAAATGCATAAAATGTGACCGGAGGCGCAAGCACAGATTAAATATAGGTAATGTATAATACACTACATCACACCAACCAAATGAAAACAAAACAAAGACATTACCGATTTGATGTTTTTACTGGAATAGTAGAAACTTGTACGCAAATCACACGCCAACAACACTATTTTATAGAAAACTTTGCAGATAACAGAGCCACAGACAGAGCGGAGAGTCCAGGAGCGGACTTTAAATGACACGTGTTCCGCTTACGAGAGTGATTCTGAGTGGACTGAGTCCTAATAGGTATCCTAATCCTATAGTCCTGAGTCATTCGGCTCTGGTCGGAAAAGTTCGAGAGCCGTCGCGGCTCGCGCGATTCTGATTTACATAAAAGAAGGATACAAAACATCTGTCTTTCATAGGGATAATGGATCGTAATGCGTTGGGCGCTTAAATCATTATTAACGATGGTTCAATACAATTGCATGGATTCACGGCGTAATAATGACGTACGAGCCAAACGCACCAAGGTTCCTTTTCCTTTAGAACTACACACATAAATAAACAGAGAGATAACAGGCGCGGGCGACGGGTCAGTGTGAGCACTTCACTTATAGTGGATTTAAACTTTTTCGGTAGAGTTCGGTTTTTACATGAGTAAGTTATTTTTAAATTACATATACGTATTAAAATACTGGGAAAACATACATCTTAAACTAAATTTTGTTATTAGAATTACTATTAAGGTGCTCCACTCGCTAATCATCCATTTTCAACGAATTTTATATTGTTCATTGTTGAATAAATACTCATAATAAAAAAAAAACTTTTGGTAAGACATATTTATTTAGTAGTTCTTTTTTAAAGAACTGTCTATAGTCGTAAAAAATACGGGATTCCCCAAAAATACCAAACCGTGTTTGTTGATAACTGCTTTTTTGCAACCAGATCATATCAAGGTCACATACGATCGCCAGAGCTATCAAGTTAGTCCGTTCAAAAAACGACTTTACTCTCAAAACAAGAAGACTCATAATCTAAAAGGGCATTTTATAAAATGTATGTAGGACATACTTAAATAGTTGTATAGTTGATCAATGATCATATTTTCTCCATCTAAAAACCTACAATAGCTAAAAGTGGCACTGAAATTAATTTGCGTGTGCTCTGCCTACCCCTTTTGGGAACATAGGCGTGAGTTATGTATGTAATGTATATAAATAGTTGATGAAACCTTTTATCATTTTTAAGTTAATTTGCACTTTTGTTGCTCTCAAAATTTCATGAGATTCGAGAGCGATTTGCAGAGGAAAACAGAAAGCAGACATTCGAAAGCATTTTTTCACTACTTGGCGGTTTTGCTGCTTGAACCCAGTGAGTAAAATACAATTTTGCTGCGAACGTAAAAAAGACTTTTTCACCTCAGCGGCTCGAAAATGGCTGTTATGCTGCTTAAAACCAGTGAACAAAATGCAATTTTGCTGCGAGCGTGAAAACGAAATTTCCTGCTTGAAACCAGTGAGCATAATGCAATTTTACTACGAGCGTAAAAAAAACTTACCTTTTAATTTTTTATATCTTCGGTTAGTTTAAGTAACTTCATTCTCTCTATCACTATTCCTCTGCGTTATATGTTCTCGCCGCTGAGGTGAAAAGTTATGTATCACACGAGAGCACAGATATTTGCATCTCGTGTCTTTAAGTCCCTCGCTACGCTCAAGATTCTAATTTTGAATCACTCGCTAGACTCGTGATTCAATTATAGAACCTTTCGCTTTCTCGGGACTCAACATCGACACTCGCAGCAAAAATCTACTTTGCTCTCTTGTTGAACAAATAACTATTGCTGCTTAAAACCAGTGAGCAAAATGCAATTTGCTGCGAGCGTGAAAAAAACTTACTTTTTTATTTTTCATATCGTAGGTAAATAAAATAAATAAATATTGGGGGACAATCTTACACAAATCGACCTAGTCCCAAACTAAGCAAAGCTTGTACTATGGGTACTAGACGACGATATACATACTTATATATAAATACATTCTTAAATACATAGAAAACATCCAAGACCCAAGAACAAATATCCGTGATAAATACACAAATAAATGCCCTGGCCGGGATTCGAACTCGGGAGGTTAGTCGCAGGTCATCTTTTCATACTGCGGGGTGTAATACAAACTTGGAAAATTTAAACTTCATTCTCTACGAGTATGTCACTATTCCTTTTCGTTATATGTTCTCGTCGCTGAGGTGAGATATTTGCATCGTGTCTTTGAGTCATCATCAACATCAACACTCGTAGCAAAAATCTACTTTGCTCTCATGTTGAACAAATAACTATTCCCAACCTGAAACGGGACATACAAAATCAGTTTTTCCCAAGCTGAAACAGAGACGCATTGTTCGCTCGGTCAATATAAGCTGAAATGGAAATACATACAAACAGTGTGCCCGCCACTGACAATGATATTAATATCATTGGCCACTGACCCAATAATTGCCACTTTCAAGGTCTATGTTGTAGGTATGGTGCTGTGTTTATGCTTGCCTTATGATGTTTGTAGCGGGCCTGTAGTCGGGTGTAGATGCAGGCGTAAATAAGCAGTCCCAATGTCCAATAGCACACACTATTTATTGTTTATAACGGCGCACAGAAGAAACAATTAGCACAATACACAAGCAGTCAATTTAGAAAAGAAGGAGTGTAAGCGATAGCGGAAAGACAGTCAATTTAGCACTACGTAAAATACGGAATAGCGAGCGAGTAAGCATAAGAGGCGCATGCGTTTCGCGTCGGATTCAGAGAGCGACTGCGGGCGCAGGCGCCGGGCAAATGCATCGGTGCCTCGGCGGCCGGCCGTCAAACCGGTTCCGCGCCGCGCTAAATATCTAATAACAAACTCGGTCGCTCTGTCCGCGAGTAGAAATATTAATTATTATTTGAAATTATATTTTAATGTTTTTATTTATATTTCATGTATTCTTAATATATTTTATTTGTATATTTATACGTTATATAATCTTAATATGAGTTATACTCGTTTTATAACGATATAAAATTATATAAACTGAATTATTGTATTGACTAATTAATTATTTAAATTTATACAGTATTAAATTATTAATATGTAAATATATTATGTATATTTATTCATTTATTTATTTATTTATATCCGACGCCACATCACCCCCCTCCAGAGACCGTCCAGGGCGATAGTGATTAATAATAATCTGGCACACGTACTGTGCGTCCTGATTTAGTGACTTTTAACGATTTGTCAGTCTCTGGAGAAGGTTGAAGCGGTGGGATCGGAACATTATTATTAGGTACATAATTAGCTGAATCGGCCAGTATATATGCTGGTTTAATACGGTCTATGGACACTGTGACACTTTTACCATTCACTCGTAACTTAAACACTTTGTCACCTCTTTCCACGACTTCGTATGGACCTGTATAGGCTGGTTGCAGTGGCGGGCGGCAGGTATCATCTCTGAGCAGCACGTGACTGGCCGTTTTGAGGTCTTTATAGACAAACACTCGTCTGTTGCCGGTGTGGCGTGACGCTGGTACTGGCGTGAGATTATGGGCGAACTTACGCAGTCGTGCTATAAAATCAGTCACGTCCATCATGGTGTCATCTGCTGACGTGACATTTATGAACTCACCCGGTAATCTCAATGGCTCTCCGTAGACGAGTTCCGCAGTCGAAGCGTTGAGGTCCTCCTTGTACGCACTGCGTATCCCAAGTAGGACTAGGGGCAATGAGTCTACCCAGTTGCTGTTTGCGTGACAAGTGATGGCGGCCTTCAATTGCCTATGATGTCGCTCTACGAGGCCGTTCGACGCCGGGTGGTAGGCAGTGGTACGTCGGTGCTGGAATCCAGCTAGCTCAGACAGATGCTTAAACAGGCTGCTCTCGAACTGTCTACCACGATCAGTCACGATATCATTGGGGCAACCGAAGCGAGATATCCACCCATGCAGTAGTCCTCTAGCTACGGCCTCTGCCGTGATCTCCTGTAGTGGTACCACCTCAGGCCAACGTGTATAACGATCGACGGCTGTGAGGCAATACCTGAATCCTTGAGACACCGGCATTGGTCCGATAAGGTCAATGTGTACGTGCATGAACCTTGCTCTTGGTAATCTGTAGGTGCCCAGTGGTGCTGTAACGTGCCGACTTACTTTAGCCCTCTGACATGGCAGGCAGGTACGTGTCCATTCACGGCAATCTTTTTTGATACCTGGCCAAACGTAGCGATCCGTGACGAGCTTTATGGAGGCATTGGCACCTGGATGACTAAGGGAGTGCAAGTTCTGGAATACCTGTTTGCGTAACTCCTTTGTGACATATGGCCGAAGTGTCTGGTCGTTATCGTCGCAAAACAGTTCAGCCTGCGTACCTGGCAACTTAAACTTCTTCAGGCGCAGCGAAGTGTCGCTGCGTAGAAGCTCCTGCAGTTCTGGATCCTTCAGCTGAGATTGCGCCAACTTGTCCAAGTCGATGGGCTGCGAAATTTCATCGATTCGTGACAATGTATCTGCCACCACATTATCTTTCCCGGAAATATGCCGTATGTCGGTGGTAAATTGGGCTATGAAATCGAGATGCCTGAATTGTCTTGGAGAGCAGTTATCTTTGCGAGAGTTGAACGCATAACAGATTGGCTTGTGATCTGTGTAAATTACGAAGACTCGAGCCTCAACCATGTGCCTAAAGTACTTGATAGCTTCGTAAATGGCCAGAAGCTCCCGGTCATATGGTGAGTACTTACGTTGCGCAGGGGTCAGTTTTCGAGAGAAGAATGCCAGAGGTTGCCATTCTCCGTCAACGCATTGTTGAAGTGCAGCACCCATGGCGAAATCTGAAGCGTCCGTGACTATGGCCAGCTTAGCCTGGCTATTCGGATGCGCCAGCAGCGCAGCCTGACATAAGCTGTCCTTGCATCGATCAAATGCCTCGTTTTCTTCAGCTCCAAAGTTTACAGGGTGTGAACCCTTGACCGAACCAGTCAGCAGTGCATTAAGTGGAGCTTGGAACATCGCTGCACCTGGGATAAATCTGCGGTAGAAATTAACCATTCCCAGAAATCTGCGCAGCTCCCTCACGTTTTTTGGGGGTGGGAAATCTTTGATGGCCTCAACCTTGGATGGAAGTGGCTTGGTACCCTCGGCTGAAATGCAGTATCCCAGGAATGTGACCTCTGAGACACCGAAGACACACTTGGAGGTATTGATCACCATCCCATACTCTGCAAATTTGGCGAACAGCTGGCGCAGGTGTTCTTTGTGTGAGGCTTCGTCCTTTGAGTAGACCAAGAAATCGTCTAAATAGGCATAACAAAAATCCAGTCCCCTTACCATCTCATCCACGAACCGCTGGAAGGTCTGGCCGGCGTTGCGTAGTCCAAACGTCATGTACGGAAACTCGTACAAGCCGAACGGCGTGGTGATAGAGGTCTTCTGGATATCCTCTGGATTCACGGGTATCTGGTGATACGCTTTCTCAAGGTCGATGGTGGAGAAGACCTGGCAACCAGAAATGTTGTGAGCGAAATCATGAATATGACGAATGGGATATTTATCCGGGATAGTCCTCGCATTAAGCATTCGGTAGTCGCCGCAAGGACGCCAGCCATTGTTCTTCTTGGGTGCTAGGTGTAGCGGTGACGACCAAGGTGATTCTGAAGGGCGAGCAGTTCCGTTTTGCAGCATTGCAGAGAATTCGTCCTTAGCTATTTTTAATTTGTCCGGGGCCAACCGTCGAGGAGAGCAAGACACAGGAGGCCCTGGAGTGGTTCTGATATAGTGGAGAACATTATGCTTCGGGATTCGATGAACGCCGGATGGGCGAGTAATGTCGGGGTATTCTAGTAGTATGCGATGATAGTCTGACTCACCCGACAATACTTTGACCGAAGAAATTTCATCCGAAAAACAGGCAGGCAAACCCACGGCACAGAGACTAGTCGTTTTGTCGATCAGCTGTTTGTTCCTGCAGTCTACGACGAGGTTGTAGTGTGACAGGAAGTCCACGCCAATAATCGCCTTTGTTACGTCGGCGACGATAAATCGCCAAGCAAAGTCGCGGCGCAAGCCTAGGTTTAGCACTAAGTGAAGGTAGCCATAAGTATTTATTGTTGAGCCATTTGCTGCACATAACTGGTAGCTGGTTTGCTGTCGTCGATTTTTGAGTGCTGACCTTGGGAAAACACAGAGATCGCTGCCAGTATCAACGAGAAACTGTATCTTCGACGTCTGGTCAGTGACAAATAAGCGACCAGTGCTAGGGCAATCGGCGGTCGCCATTAACGAGTGCCCTGTTCGTTTCCCGCTTGATAGTCACATGGTTTCACACACTTATTAGCCCGCTCGCCGAACTTGGCGTGGTACCAGCACTCGGGGTACTTCCGGTAACTGGACTGAGACCTCTGTGAGTTGGAACGATTGCGCGACTTGCTGGATGAACGGGATTTTGAACGTGACGGCCTGGTACTATTGAGCTGGGTTTTCAGCGTCTTCATCTCCCTGGTTAACTCACTAACCTGACGCATGAGGGTAACCATCTGTGGTTCTGATGCAGATGTTGCGGCTACTTGCGGGCTGGCTACGTCGTACACACGATCGGCTAGATCGGCGAGCTCCTCGAGTGGATCATTGGGCTTCGACGCGATAATAAACTGCACATTGTTTGGTAGGCGTGATGTCCAAATTGATAGTAGGAACTCGTCAGGAATATTTGGTCCAGCCAGGTTACGTAAGTGGCGGAGAAACTGGGAGGGTTTTCTATCTCCTAACTCTTCTTGGCTCAGCAGCTGCTTCACTTTCTTCTGCCGGGAAACTGAAAGTCGTTTGATCAGCTCTTCCTTGAGTTTCTTATATTTGTCGGTAGCTGGCGGTGACACTATGATGTCTTCAACTTCAGCGGCGTATTGTGACTCAAGCTGCGCGACAATGTAATTAAATTTGGTCGCGTCCGTAGTAATGTTGGAGATATTGAATTGGCTTTCCATTTGGGCAAACCAAATTGCCGGTTTCTCAGGCCAGAACACAGGTACTCTGACACCAACGCGGTAAATTTCCGTTGCAGCGCCGCCATTTTGCACACCGCTCCTTTGTTTGCTCGCGCTAGTTCCGGGCTCATTCTCGGTATCGCTCATCTTTCGTGCTCCACGGGTCACCAGTGTAGGTATGGTGCTGTGTTTATGCTTGCCTTATGATGTTTGTAGCGGGCCTGTAGTCGGGTGTAGATGCAGGCGTAAATAAGCAGTCCCAATGTCCAATAGCACACACTATTTATTGTTTATAACGGCGCACAGAAGAAACAATTAGCACAATACACAAGCAGTCAATTTAGAAAAGAAGGAGTGTAAGCGATAGCGGAAAGACAGTCAATTTAGCACTACGTAAAATACGGAATAGCGAGCGAGTAAGCATAAGAGGCGCATGCGTTTCGCGTCGGATTCAGAGAGCGACTGCGGGCGCAGGCGCCGGGCAAATGCATCGGTGCCTCGGCGGCCGGCCGTCAAACCGGTTCCGCGCCGCGCTAAATATCTAATAACAAACTCGGTCGCTCTGTCCGCGAGTAGAAATATTAATTATTATTTGAAATTATATTTTAATGTTTTTATTTATATTTCATGTATTCTTAATATATTTTATTTGTATATTTATACGTTATATAATCTTAATATGAGTTATACTCGTTTTATAACGATATAAAATTATATAAACTGAATTATTGTATTGACTAATTAATTATTTAAATTTATACAGTATTAAATTATTAATATGTAAATATATTATGTATATTTATTCATTTATTTATTTATTTATATCCGACGCCACAATGTCAATTCCAATTAAATTATTCAGGTATTATTTGCATCGAAGTCACGGAATAAGAAGTAACCAAGTACAACAAACACATGGAAAGGATGATTCACAGTAGGCCGTTCCGTGTCCGGGTCGGCCAGTTTTCTTCTAGAGAAATACGCCGGCCGTTGCGTTTGCTGTCATAGAAAACGGGCCGGCCCGGACACGGAACGGACTACTGTGATGTGTTAATCATCTTTAATGCTACCTTAAAGCAGTACAAGGACCCGGATAGGGCGCAGAAAAATTTGATTTATAATTATTTAAATAATTGTATAAGGGACGCGGGTATGTCCTGAAACTACGACCAAGACCACCGGTGGATGGGCAGCAGCATCCCTGGAGTGCGGTGGAGATACTGCAATTCTAAATTCAAATCTGTAGTAAAACAAACACTTATTTCAAGAGCATATTATAAGATAAACGATTACATCATGGATAGGGATGTTTGGCAGTGATAGCGTCCTGCACGGGTAATCTATCGCGAAAATATATTTTCTACTGTAGCATTGTTATTTAAGTTATTTTATAGTAATGTAATTTTATATTTAACTATATAATGTATATTGTTTTGAAAAAAAGACACCTCGCCGAGTTTCTTACGCCGGTTCTTCTCGTGGCAGAGGTATATTTTTCCGAACCGGTGGTAGTTTATTGACGTTCATAGGTGCATGTAATATGCCTAATTTGAAGAATAAACTACTTTTACTTTTACTTTTTATTTTTAAATCGCCAACCCGCATGCCAAGCGTGGCGATTATTGCATTTACCCCCCATGAAGTTGGGGGACGCCTATGTCCAGCATTCGACGTTCTTCGGCTGATATGGTGTATAAGGGAGGTTCAGGTTCGAGAGTCCGCTGGATGCGGGTGGCGTAGGACTGGGCATTGTGGCAATTGTTGGGGGAGGCCTATGTCCAGCAGATGTGGATGTCCTTCAGATCATATCATGTCTTTGTAATAAATAATATTTCTGAACAAATTACTGTTTTCGAATTTATTGTGACTGTGATGGTTTGCTATTCATATGGCGATAATATGTTGTAAGAGAAGAACCAAAGAGTATCCTAACTAATATTATAAACGCGAAAGTTTGTAAGTATGGATGGATGTTTGTTACTCTTTCACGTAAAAACTACTGAATGGATTTTAATGGAACTTTACAATAATATAGCTTATACATCAGAATAACACATAGGCTACAATTTATAAAGATATTGTGGGAATTGTCCGAATGACGAAGTCACGGGCACCAGGTAGTTATAATATATACTTTTAATGGACACTATTTTCCTCTTCAAAATTTAAAAGAATGAAATTAATTGCCCAAATTTGTTTGGTTTTAGAGACGACATGTTTTCTTTTATTTGAACTTAAAAAATGTATTGATACTTGCTATAAGTACTTATACTTAAAACAGATAATGTGAAATAAAAATGTGTAATTAATTTATGTTTAAACAAGCGGTCAAGTGCAAGTTTGACGCGCACACCGAGAGTTCCGTACGTAGTTTTTTTTATACTTAAATGTTTTTGTAATGATTTAAAAAAGGTCACCTAATAGATAGGGATATCGGTATGTATGTACATACACTTTGAGAAATAGCCCTGGCTTTGTCCCGATATAAATCAATGTCGCATGACCGGCCACACAGTTAGTTTTCTTTCAGATTAGAAGCAGAGAAATACAGTCTTTATTAATATAATATTGCTCTAGAGGCGCTATTTTGAAGCTACGCTTAGCAAATTGAATCATGTCTTTCTGATTTATAGTGTAATACGAGTATATCCATTATTTTTCTAAATTTATTTTCGTGTGCATGTAACTTTGTAAGGATTTTGATTGATTAATGACTAAAAATAGGATATTTTGTAATAAATTGTAGATAAATCTGGATATGTTTAAATCCTTTTCAAAGCAAATAATTAATATCCTCTTCATTCTCGGCTCTTTGTAAAAGGAGGCTTTCAGCGCATGCCCAAACAAGATGGCGTAGCGCCCCGCGGATTTCCCGCCAGTGCCGCCTCGCGACCGCAGCGGGCGCCATTCGCTGCCCTAGCTTAATATTAAAAAATAATTTTAAAAATGATAAAAAAGTGATATGATAAGCATAAAAAAACGCCAGTGCTCAAATAACGTTAAAAAATAAAAATGTACCGCAAATCTGTAACAATATCTAAACGCATAATAAATGCGATTACGATTACCTGTTATTTACTGTTCATCATTATGTGCCATGACGGCGAGAACGAGTCCTTGTAAATAGCTTAGTTAAGTCTAACAACGATGACAATAAAATAAATTAAGTCGACAATAATTTTACAATAAAATTTGTTAGTATATAAGTGATAAAATAACGCAAAAAATGGCGAATCCAGCTCATCTGATGAGGCGGCAGAGTTCGCGGGATCTTTACGCTCAGAGGTCCATAGATAGGATGGAAATGAAGGAGCTGAGGGGTCGATTGGTAACTATGGAAAACGGTCATACGACTCACAACAGGCCTATCATGTACGGGGCGACAAACGAGGCGTTTGAAGATACGAGCCCTAATCGGCGTTCCTCAGAGACTCCCACAAGCAAAGCGAGCTCTGTCGAGCGAGGCGTGAAGCCTGCAGGAGGCGAAGGCGAGCGGGAATCCTGGGACAGTAAGCTAACGTTCCTGCTAGCAACAGTTGGGTACGCTGTGGGCTTAGGCAACGTGTGGCGTTTCCCCTATCTAGCACAAAAGAACGGAGGTGGGGCGTTTCTCATTCCCTACTTCGTCATGCTTGCAATTGAAGGCATTCCCATCTTCTACTTGGAGCTGGCGATTGGGCAGCGGCTGAGGAAGGGCGCTATCGGCGTGTGGCACCAGGTGTCTCCGTACTTGGGCGGGATAGGGATCAGCTCAGCGGTGGTGTCGTTCAACGTGGCGTTGTACTACAACTCCATCATCGCGTGGTGTCTGTTCTACTTTGCGCAGAGCTTCCAAGCGGAGCTGCCGTGGTCGGAGTGCCCGAAGAAGTTTCTGCCCAATGGGTCTTACATCACGGAGCCGGAATGTGCCGTAAGTATCACAACATAATATATCGTCGAATACTCAGCATGCCTCCTATCCTAGTATCAGCAGTGAAGCGTCGGACTCGGTTCCCACCGGCTTGCCCTTTTCATCTTATCCTACTTCTACATATTACCTATGCAGAGATGTTAGAATATATAAACACCTACTCAACTCATTTAAATTTACTTTCACATAATATGATTAATTAAACAAAGTTGTAAGAACGTTTTGGACGTGTTAACTGTTAAGGTTAAGACTTAACCACCATTTTATCACTTAGCGCGCTGTGGTCGTGGATAAGACTCCCGCTACTCTCGCACTCACACACTTGTCAGAACGTGACGAATGTCTGCCAATAATACATCTGCTGGACGTCCTTGGGCTGATATGATGATTATAAGTGTTTTTAGATCAATCTATTTATAATTTACTTGTTTTCTTTATTTTTTTCCTTTTATTTGCTGTTTAAGCTTACTGCAGTAATTACGCCAAAGCAGTGGTATTTAAATTATTACATGACTACGCGCCACCAATGGCTTCAAGGGTCTGGCAAGCAGAACGGTTTCAATGACATGGTTTGCTCTCATGTTTGTTCTTTTGAATTGATAGATTGATTGATTATGCGTAAAATAATCGTGCAACTGCGTGTCGGGCCACGCACAATGTAGGGTTCCGTAGCCGTACATTATGCGGATTTAAAATGTCACAAACTTGTACGAAATTTACATTCCAAATACATTTCTTAATACTCCTTATTGACTAGTAATTTCTACTTAACTGTAATAGTTTTTCTTTTTAATACAATTCGTTATACATATATATAGACGGTGATTTTTCACTTATCCAGTATGCTACAGCTGGCAGAGGGGTCCATTTGACTCCAACAAAATTCGCACTTCAAAAATAATAGGTATCACGCTAACGAGATATCTAAAGTTTGTCAGCGTGATTGATATGTATACCAATGGACAATTACAGCTTTCTAGTAGTAACGGAGGACAGACGGACGGACGGACATAGCGACGGATATAGCATATAAGGGTTCCTTGTTTACTACAGAACCCTAAAAAACAATCAAAAAGTTGCAAAGTTAAACCCCAAACAAGCTTAATAGGAACATTTCTTCTTAATGTATCCATTATTTATTACCTATTTACCATATTACAAACAATTTCAGTTTATAAATGAATCTCTTTTTTAAACATCTGGGAAACCCCGAGAATGACAAATTGACGGTTACTTAAATGGACCGTCATTACAGAAATCGCTGGCTCAGGGCACCCAAGGAAAGGCTATGTAAGGTTCAAGATAAGCGCCTATATTTACCAGATTTTCTTGAACCAATGGGACATGAATCTGTTTTAAGCTACTTACTTCAAGCGTCATTTTATTCCTTGGTTTGTTACAAAATCTCTATTTAAGACTAAGAAAAACCCAAGCAGGTCGTAGAAAGAAGAATTAGGTACTTTATGTAGAGGTATTAGATAGCCCTTGTTAAAAAAAAACCAAAATGATAATAAATTGTGAGGTAGTTAAATATTGCGTATCCATATCTCCGTTGACAACTTGGTGGGTCGTCAGTCTGCCGCGACCATGACCGGTGCCACCCGTGTCGAAACGTCGGTAATTAAAGTAAATAAATAAATTTCGTGTTAGAACCGTTTACGAATAGTTTAATAATGTCATAATAAATCATTGTAAAAGAGCCTTTGAGGCCTACTTGCAGAATAAATAACCTAAATGGTCACGTACGGTACGGTTTCAGAGGAGTTTCCTCCCTCAAACGCCTGGTTGTCAAACGAGCTCTCTGCCGAGGTTTTCCCGAGGGACTACAGTATGGGGTTCGTCAAGAAAGGATTGTTTAGTTTTTTAAAGGGTCGGCAATGCGCATGTGACACCTCTGGACTTGCAGGCGTCCATAGGCTGCAGTGACCGCTTACCATCAAGTGGACCGTGCGCTTGTTTGCCACCGACGTGGTATTAAAAATAAATATTTCATTCTATTCGATTCAAACTTTTAGGATTTCGAATCAGTTATTTGTAGAAACCTATATATGTCTTTTTACCCGACTGCGCCAGCAGGAGGGTTATGTTTTTCGAGAGTATGTATGTATGTATGTATGTAGGTATAATAATAATAATAAAAATCGTATGATATTTAATTTCGAACCGTGAGATCTTCGAGCAGACAAGTACGGAGATGTATGTATAGTTGTTTGGCACGCTCTGCAGCCTGAACAGCTCGATGGGTTTTAGCTTGAGAGGTGTCGTTAGATTCGTATTTGCTGTGAGAGTGACACTGGGTATATGAAAATAAAAAAAACAAAATGGCGGGTTTTTGGCGCTAAATTCTAAATTACACATTAGCTGCAAATTTGAATGATGTTATTACTTCTATCCTATATTATCATTTTTCACAGCCGAAGGAACGGAGTTTAATATTCGGGGCGTCAGGGCGGGCCGCCCACGCGCTCGGCGCGCCCGCCCTAACTCAATACTGACTTAATATCGTTACCACGGTTTGCTTCCCCAATCCTGTTTTTTTTATGTTTTTACAACGGCAGGCAACCGGCGTACTGCGTGGCTGATTGTTAAACGATACAGTCCTACAGACCGACCATTGCTTCAGTAAAGTTACATCTCAAGATTTTGTTTTCATTTAATGACATGTAATTTTGTTTGTTGAATAAATTTCAGTAAAACACTTAAATGTTACACGAACGCCGAAAAATTTGTAAATCTGAAGGTTTGAAATTTTTATTGTGGTAAGACTTTTTTAAATGTGTCTTTTTAAGTATGTTTTTGTAATTATCTTTGACATGTAAGAGTGCCTTCGTGGCCTATTTGCAGCATAAATATTTCATTATGATTTCATGTCTAATGTACAGTCGATGCAATCCAAGCGCGTGCCAAGCGTGGCGATTATGGCATTTACCCCCCATGAAAGTGGGGGAGGCCTATGTCCAGCAGTGGACGTCTATGGGCTGATATGGTGGTGGTGGTGGTACAGTCGATGTCAAAAATATGTAAACATGTTTCGCTTCTTTACAACGGAATTACGTGCAAAACTGTAAACATATATTTGACGTCGACTGTACTCATGTTTATGAACCCTCTATGTTACGGACGTTTGTCCATCAAACGTATT
This sequence comes from Notocelia uddmanniana, assembly GCA_905163555.1. Taxonomy (NCBI): domain Eukaryota; kingdom Metazoa; phylum Arthropoda; class Insecta; order Lepidoptera; family Tortricidae; genus Notocelia; species Notocelia uddmanniana. The sequence continues at coordinate 28,462,669 of LR991064.1, read as the reverse complement.
TTAGTTAAAAGTTAAGATGCCGCTAAAATTTGTGTCTTTATCTGTCACTTTGCCATTGTTTGTACGAAAGGAACAATTTAGTACATTATTGCAGAGGCCGCAGGCGCGCCCCGGAAACATAAGACGGTTACTTTGCCGGCCTAGGCCTCCAGTTCTGTCTGAAATTCCATTATGGGCCGCTCGTTTCGCCGCACCAGGAACGTAATATTTGGCAGCATATTATAAAAGTAAATAAGGAAAAGTAATTTATTCTTCAAATTAGGCATAATTACATGCACCTACCTATGAACGTCAATAAACTACCACCGGTTCGTAAAAACAAACCTTTGCCACGAGAAGAACCGGCGTCAAGAAACTCGGCGAGGTTAATTAACGAGTTATAACGAACATAACGTTAATATTTCATTGCATGTTTGAGAAAAAAACATTTTAGTTAGTAGATGGGCTAAGATTATATTTGTCAGGCAATACAGACGATGGCAGCGAATGTCATTCAGCACTTCGCACGAGGAAAGAGGCAAAGCTCATTCAGATTGTAGTGTTTGACCTTTGGGGCCAACGAATCTTCAAGTAAATAAAGGTCAGCAAGACGATTGTGATTCTAATGCAGTCGTCCATAAAATTTTAAAAATAAATAAATTATCGTTTATTTCGGGTACTGTATTCATAATTTATGTAATCGGCCAACGACGGGCTCACACCTCGAGGATTATTTTCGAATACATTTCACAGTGTTCTCTATTTAAATTATCTACCAATACTCGTAGAAACGGCCTGTCTACGATTTTGTTGAGAAAGAACTCGTAGCGTTGGTCGATGTTATGTACTTAAATCTAATTTTAGCAAAAATAAACTTAATAATTAATAACCTAATATCGGGCCATAAGGTATCGGTGTCAGCGTTCTTTCAGGTAAGCCATAAGCTTGTTTGCCATCAGTATAAATAACGGCTGTATATATACCTCTTTCCAATTTGATATCAATTTGTTGTGTGGTGTCTACGGCAGAGTTGACTACGGGATTGAGCTGATGTATTTTGTGGCCGATATACTATTAACCTGTCGCAGCACAGCACCCGAATTTCGCCCGAGCTGAATCGCTTCATATTCATACAACGATTAGTTCACACAACACGATTAGTTCGAGGCCGTCAATTTATTCCCAAATTAATTGAGTTTATAAGTTATACACCACTTTACGGCGCATCCAATCCATGTAAATTCTAGGACGGGTTGTATAATTAATCTATTCAAACTATAGGTTGGCTAGGCGCACCCCACCCAGAGTCAATCGAATTTGAACCCTCCATACAGAAGCTAGACTTCGTATATAAACCGCAGCGGCAGTGCCAGCTACAGCCACCGCCGCTCCATTCAAATATGAAATCTAACTTCTGTATGGAGGGTTCGAATTGTGACTTTGACTGTGGTGGGATGCGCGCCGACTTCGGCCGTTTAGTGTAAATCGTCCATAAGGGGCGGCAGAAAACTGCCCCGCTCTCCCGTTCGCTGTCCTTTGACACAGAACAATTAATAGTAAGTACTTACGCACTTACAGAAGATTGTCTATTGAATAAAACCGATGTTAGAAAACACTGAATCGTACACTGACTCTACTGCATAGGACGTGCTCTGTCATTTAGTTACACTGAAAAAAATACCCCGTACGGGTAACCAGAATCCTGTTATCTATACAGTACTGTTTTGCTGTACACGTGACGACAAAACTCTTTGTAAACACAACCAGACTGTTCTAGTTATATCAAAATTGTTATAACTATGAAGCACGTAGTAACAACTACAATGCAGAAATGTTGACGATACAAATCATTATTAAAGATAAACAAATTAAATGTTTTTAGTGACTTATTATTAAATTAGGATATACAAGTTACCTACACATTAAAATTATGGCCATAACGAAATAATAAAAAGATTACATAGTGATACCACTACTTATACTTAGTGACTTGATGTTACTGTAATGTTTACACGTTTGCGCGTCAACGTTGTCACCTAGTAACGTGTTAACCTATTTTAATGATGGTACTACTGTCCGGCGGTGTCAAACGAAACAATGACTCAATAGAACGACTTGTCCGGGCAGAGTAGAAGGAACCAGACCACGTGGGACCCATGCGATGGCTCGACCAGATCAAATCGGCTGTGGGCAGATCATGCGTACACTACACTAGAATGTCCGGGAAAGGTAGCGGGGCATTGCACGGCGAGCAACATCGTCGCCTGACTGTACAGATAACTGTTGGCTGTTAATCACTACCGCTCTGCAAAGAGTGCAACGACTAAGAAGAAGAAGGCCTATGTAAGCAGACACCGTCACGTATGAACACTAGACCCCAGAAAAATCTCAAGCGTGTTACTCTTGAGGATTCGGTGTTCACTCTGTCAACAAATGCTAGGAATATAAACTGTATTGTTACAGTCTATTGAATTATAACTTCATCTTTTCCTACCCACCCTCCATTTAATTTAATTCACTCCTTGGGTTAAATAAAGTTAATTAGTCAAAGACACTTCATTTTCAAAATACTGAATACCTATTTTCGAAATATTGTAATCAAGATTGTAATGCATAATAGATATTTAAGCCAATGTTTTTATACCCAATCGGCAAAACATAGTGGAACATAAATATTGGGGGACAATCTTACACAAATCGACCGAGTCCCAAACTAAGCAAAGCTTGTAATATGGGTACTAGACGACAATATACATACTTATATAGATAAATACATACTTAAAATACATAGACAACATCCAAGACCCAAGAACAAATATCCGTGAATAATGCACAAATAAATGCCCTGGCCGGCATTCGAACCCGGGACCTCTAGCTTCGGAGGCAGAGTCACTACCAACTATGTTTTACAAATAATAGTACATTGTTTAACGAGGGGCGTAAGTGGGAAATTGCGAACGAGAGTCTATCAGAAGGCCAGGCTTTTGATGACTCGAGTTTGCAATTTCCTTACGTCCCGAGGTAATCACAATGTTTTCATCACATTTGTGAGGAAATAAATAACTCCAAAACTAATCGAAATTGAAGAAATCAACCATTTCATCTCCAGTATCAATGCATGGACGCCGAGAGGAACGCGCAGCCTTCAATATTGCGACCAATCAGAGAGCAGTATTCTTGTGGAGCGCGGCCAACTAGATTTTTTTCAAACCAATCAGATCACAGAGAAACTCATAACTCCCTAGGGAGTTATGAAAATCCATAACTCCCGTGGGAGATAAATCGGTTATAACTACTCTACTATACGCCTGCGTACAATAAGACCCTTTACGAGCAAGTGTGATGAAAAATACTTTGCCTTTGCACTTTAATCTCATTTATCTAGTATACGAAAGAGTGTAAAACTCTCATCTTCGTCGTTCCTTCGTGACTGAGGATCGTGACCAATCTCGGGGTCCTGGAACACGACGCGGTCAAGGGCCATGTGAGCTGCTTTATGCATGTAACCAAGTCTTCTTGATGGCATCAGACCTCCATACAATCTTACACATATCTATCACACAACTAGTTACAAGTGCGCTTGACCAATAACCATGACGTTAATGTTAATTGTTGTCCCTACCAGCCCCAGTTTATTTTAAACTTGTTGTTGACCCCGGTTTACTCAATATATAGACCCCTTTAAATGAAAACTTGTAGCATTTTGAAATTTGATATGGCAGATGTTAAATCATACGGTTATTGATTGACATTTTCTACGAGTCTGTCGTATTCAGAGTTTTGCCGATGAGAAAGCATTATTCACAGTATTCACTACACCTGTAACTGGATTTTGTTGGTGCAAGTTTTCCTTGACTTGACAGACAGTATTGTCAATTGCTTGGCTTTGTTAATCTGATCACTGATCTTGATGCGAAACGTCAGATACGTAAATCCCGGCCGAAACCCTCCTATAATTACACCTATAATATGTGGTCAGCTTTACTGCCCCACCTCAACCCCACCTGCGATAGAATTTTTAAAAGCAAGTTCGGCTTTGCAAGCCACATTCGCGCTCACGCTCGTAGCTAGCTAGGGTCGCCGTTGCCGGTCACGGCATGGATAGCTATATAATTGTAAAGGCTCATTTATAACTTCTCCTGATCTAGTATTATAAAATCTTTCCCTTGATGTACAAGTAATGAATTGTTACGTAAGAAAAATAAATAAAATGATTTTTATTTACTTTGTATAACCAAATGTCGTAAATTGTTCCTGCGAATGTGCTTGAAAATATCGGAGAGAACGAATTACAGGATGTATGATGTTACAATCAAATTCCCCCCGAAAGAGCAACGCAACGCAAACCAGCTTAAAAAGGCAACTTCTCGTTTATTTCAAAGAAACAAATGTACGTCTAACCTAACATTAACATGTCTATCGTAAACATGTGTACTCTTGTAGGATTGATTTCCCCAAATTCACCCGCTGACGTAATATGTATTCAGTTTCGTCAAAGACCGAATTTGCGAGGGGCGTCCTCAAATCGCAGCGTCGGCACTTGCCACAAATGAGGCTTTGGGATGTCTCATATTGAATATACCGTTTACGTTAGATATATACTCGAGCGAAGACTTCAAAATTATATACTTATAGATATACAACAATCACAATATATTACTACTTAGGTACAAGGCAATAAGAGAGGTAGGGCACAGCGGGTGACAGCCTAACACACGTGTGACACATGGCAAGATTAGACATTGCAAGTTAAGTAATTAATTGGCGTCCCAGCGCGCACAAGTTATTTAGTGAAATCGCGAAGCGTCTGGTTACCGTAACTGGTGACCGAAGAGCTGGCGACTTCCTCGCTCAACGTTGATACGTTGCGATACAGCGATGCCGCCAGCATCCTCGGCACAATGCCTCAAGGGCCTGTTTTAGATTTAAGTTAGTTATTTTGGTTAAGAAATCTTTTATAAATTTTGTTGGTTCACTAAGAAATGTCTCTTTAATAAAAAAAGTAATTAAAAACATTTGCTATTAAACCATTATCCATGCTAACTCAGTTTCTGAGGTTACTAAGTTTTTATGGAGAGGGTAATCCCTGGAACTACTCATCCGATTTAGATAAATCTTTCTTCAGTAAATATAATGGTCGTCAGCTATTTCACCCCGCGGCTCATACTGCGTTCTTTATAAAAAATATACTACGACGGTGGCAAACCAGCTTACAGCCTGCCTGATGGTAAGCAGACACCGTAGCCTATGGACACTTGCAACTCCAGAGGAATCACAAGTGCGTCGCCGACCATTTATTGACTTGGGGACGCGCCGTGTTGAGACTGAGGGACCCGCAGAAGCTGCCGCCGCGCAGCGAGGGCAGCTATACCTCGTTCCATAGAACCAGATATAACATTAGTTTTTTAACGGACAAATTCGTCTACGTTTCGTCGTTTACTATTGAAAAATCTTATACGTATTATCTGCGATCAGGGTCAACAACTATGAGCAGATGAGTTGAAAAAGGTTGGCGCTTTGGCAAGATAGCCGCTGCCCTAGCTTATCTTAGCTAGGCAGCACATTGGCTCTCTTGAGTCGCTTCATAGAATTTGGTATTAAAGCATCTGTGACAGAGGGTTTGTATGAATTGCTAGTCGGTCCTTATAGTTAGTTTCGTAGCGTTTCTCTTTATCTTGTATGGTTAGGATTCCCAGATACTCGCAGATTTCCGAGTTGCGTTTAAACATAATAATACAATTTTTTTACGTTTCAATGTAGCTTTCTTTGAAATCGCATGACGACTAAGCATCTTTGGAACAAGGTATAAACGGCTTCCTGACTTGTCAGTGCGGCGAAAGTACGACATTAGAAAGCTGCCAATGCCAATCGTGTCAAGTCACCTTTTTTAGTAAATATTTTGAAAGAATTTCAGTAAGATTTCGCGTCCTTGACTTAGTTATATCTGACTTAGAAACCTTCCCGTTCATTACTTCCACGCAATTCACTACCACTTAATCCTGCTTTAACATCTTACCCCAATACTCGAGCGCTCACGATACACTCAAGTTTAATGAGGAAAGTATGCTTGTAAGTAATCTCTTATCTCCGCTCTAAATAGAAACGTTGATTACGATTACATTAACTTTGCTAAAACCATGTTCAATATTAAAATTGATGAAATATCTTAAAATAGGGTGATTATTACTAAATTAATATATTTATTTATTTATTGAATCTAAAGTAATGTAACATTACAGTTTAACCCAAAGCGTTACAAAGATTCCAAAATAAAGACACCACCTATAAAACTAACTTACTTATAGTATACTTACATATATAATGTATACTTTCCTATAAACCTCTATTTTTTCAATTGAGTAGATTTGTTATTCCCTCAGCTAATGCTCGATTTTTATGAATAAGGAAATCTGAGGGAAATGGACCCAAAAAGTTATGTAATTTATTTTATCAGCGTAGGTTTATGATTTTGTTTGGCAACCCCTGTGGGATTTAATCAATATACTCTACCTATTCGTATATATTATCTTATATATAGTAATCTACATACTAATATAAAATAGTATATTTGCCGTTTCTTACCTATTTATGCTTAAACTGCTAGACTGGTTGAGATGGAATTTGGTATGGAGATACCTCCTTGAAAAATACATTAAAGGAATTATAGTAGTCCATACAGTTTATACCTCAAAGTGACTTTTAGGTTATAAACTGTATGGAAATGACAGGTGTCAGGATTGACTTCTCAACCGCCGACTACTATAGTGGATGTTTGTACCATCATCATCATATCAGCCGAAGGACGTCCACTACAGGACATAAGCCTCCCCCAAAGAGTGGCACAATGGCCGGTCCTGCGCCACCTGCATCCAGCAGACTGCCGCGACCTTTTACAGGTCTACGTCCACTTTGTGAGGTTCTACCCACAAGTCTAACAAAAAGTTAAAAGAAGTTTGCGTTTGGGGGAAGTTTGTACGGTTGAGCGCTAATTAAGTATGCGTCTAGTATGGTATTTCTCGAAGGCTATCACGAGTATAACGCGGTTAGTTTTTTTCTCAAACATGCAATGAAATATTGATGTTATGTTCCTTATAATAGGCTGCGAAGTATGACGTTTCAGGTGCGGCTAGGACAAGAGGTCGTTAATGGAATTTCATACAAATCTTGCAGGCCTAGGCCGGCAAAGTCCTCTTTTTTAATTCGATTACACATAAATTTGTTTCACAGGTATCATAACATTCTGCCACTATGCGTATTAAAAATAAAATTTTGTTTTTTTTTGTTGTTTATTTCATTGCATGTTTGAGAAAAGCACTATACATACCTCGGCGGGAAATTTGGGGTTGCCCCTTTCGTCCCGGCCTCTGTAGTAATGTACTATTTCTGATTACTTAGACCCGGGTATGTCCTAAAACTACGACCAAGACCACCGGAGGATGGGCAGCAGCATCCCTGGAGTGCAGTAGAGATACTGCGATCGTCAACCCGCATGCCAAACGTGGCAATTATGGCAGTTACTTTCATAAAATTGGAGGACGCCTATGTCCAGCAGTGGACGTCCTTCGGCTGATATGGTGGTGGTGGATGGAATTTAATGTCATTTTTTTTAAGTATATTAAACATATCCATAACCTGAATATCGAGATAAATATACAGCTCACAGTGCCACTAGTATTACTATTTGTAATATTATTTTACTATGCATATAATAGAAACCCATGATCTTAGATGTGAGTGAGCATACTTGATTGGAATCCAAATAAGCTGTTTCCTTTTCATTACACATTGTTGACGATACATGTGATATATATCACATCAAATATGGGAATATTCCCATATTTGTTTTACCCGACTATCAGGCAATTCACAAAGCTTTATCTTTTGTAGATACGGACATGTCTGACCCCCGATGTCGTATATTGGTTGCTAATCAACGGTCTAATTATGCTTGGAACAGCCCACGACTGAGTCAAAACATTTTGAATGAGGCCTATGTAAATACGCGTCTGTCATATTAAACAGTTATTGAGGCAACTTGGGGTTTATCGGACAATTATTGATTTGGTAAAGAATATATGTACATTTGCCGTCTCTCGCGCATACTAGCTCCAGATACAACAACGTACATGCGTGTATGTAGATCATATTATATACTCGTAGGTCCACAGATATCAGAGTAAATCAGATCCGCTCATTTAAGTTGAATGATTTCTGTACATCTGATCTATTCTTACTAATGCACAAATCAGTAAGTTTGAGAGAGAGAGATAAGTGATATATGACAGGTTTTCACCTGTCAGTGTCTTCTCTTTCATAACTGCAAATTGTACTGAACTGACGTTTGTGACGCTATGGATTATATGGGATTTGAGATTTTGGTGTGCTTTTAAAAGGAGACAATTCGTTAACAGCCGAAAATGATCGTCCTATCTGTCCCGTTCTAACTCATCTTGGTTAACTATAATGATTGACTGTATGAAGTATGTAGTCTTGTAGTATGTCGACGATCGGCCCAAATCGCTCAAAACTTCACGTAAAACACGACTAGTTGGTAACTTTAAACTAGCACTTAGGGTCGGATCGGTTGCACCAACCTAAGATTACAGGCCGATCAACGTCAAATATGGCGGCGGCAGCTGTCATCCCATAGAAACTTGTCAAACATTCCATACAATCAGATTTTAACGAACACCGCTTACGATCACAGACGGTTTGGTGCAACCCAGCCTTAGTGCTTGATGCTAATATTAAAATACCACTTAAATACACTCATCCTGAGCAAGAACTCCCAAAGAGTTCGAAACATGTCGCTGAAGTGACAATTAATATGTGTGTTTTAACCGTTTTAGTAATAATATAGGGATACACCGTACCGTGTGTTTTACAAGGAAAAAATAAGCATCTCTACACAAATTTTTTTAATAAGATTTTATTTTAAAATTTTGTCGACATGTTTGATTTGTGTAGGGACTCGTGTTAAATTACAGCTTTCTAATAGTCAGGTTTCTGAGCTACAGTCTGACAATAAACAGTATAATTTAACTGAGGACGCCACTGTGCTTTAACGGGCAACATTTATACTAGGACTCGATTGATATTGATACTTGCTTATGATAATAATTAAATACAAAATAATATAGTACAATATATATATATTCAATATCTTATAGTAATATATACGTTAGTCATAAAAATAAACTCGAAAATGAAAATAATATATGATCTTTTATTGGTTTCGTCCAGTTTATTGATTAAAAAAGTCATATATCAAAGTCATCTTATTCTCGTGTGTAAGTGTGTGTGTGTGTGTGTGTCAGTCTCGTGTGTAACGCGCGTGAAAACGGACGGTACGCGCTTGCGTTCGTATAAATCAGGGGTTCCCAAACTTTTTTTTCTCATAGACCACTTTAAAAAATTTGCTGGTTCTGGTGGACCCCCTACTCTACAGCCTACCTACACCATATTCCCAAAAAATTACAAAAATGTGACTATTACCTAACTCTGGTGACGATATAACTATGAAATAGTATAGTATATTATATGTACACCTAGGGAGATAATATAAAGAAAGGCCGAGATCGCAGATATTTACGGCCCGAGCTGCAAGCGAAGGACGCAAATGTGCGATCAAGGCTTTCTTTATTATCTCCCGTGTTGTATACATCATTTTATGTCAACATTTGGCGAAAAAGCGGCTATTTCCGCACATGTATCGGGCGAAAAAATCCACTTTTGGCCAGGTGTGACATAAATGTTCTTTACAGGTTTAGAAAAAAAAAGTGAAAAATGATTGGTTAATATGCTGTCAATAATAAATACTTTACTTTTTTGACATCTACTCACAACCTATCTATTCCAGCATCAAATAAAATAAAATCAATCAAATCTAAATCTCGGAGTGGTGAAATAAAATTAAATATAGTATATTTTGCTTGTGTTGTGTTTATTCGAGTACTTTATAATATTTATGATGATAATAACAGTCGTAAAATAATTAAAATTAAACATTGTTACGTAACTTCTAAGTACAATGACACTCAAAATTAATGGGAGGGATGAGCTTGATGAATTGACAACAAATTGTCAATATTTGGGTTCAGTTTTGTCAGGAATAATCGCAAATCTCCTCGTTCTGTGATATTCAGTCTGTTCCTATTTTTCGTTAAAAGGTTTGTAACGGTGCTGAAACTTTTTTCCACAAGATATGACGAGGGAAATGATATCAAAAGCTTTCTCGCAATTTTCCACAGTCCAGGATATTTTTCGGGTATTTCTGCTTGCAGCCAAAGAGTTTGATACCCTTTTTTATATTTCACCTTCAGCTCCTCATTAGTGCTAAGCTCAAGTAGCTCCTCTTGCAATATCACGTTCTCCACTTCCATTTCATCAAATGGATTTATAATCCATGGTGGTATTTCCATCGTGAGAATGTCTTCAAATCTGGTTTTGAAATCATCATGCAGGGCAATCAAATGTTGAACATATGTCTGAATATCATCATCCTCGCATTCGACCTGTGACAAGCTTGAGAATTGGGAAAATTCGCGTCGACTAATGTTTTGCTTCATTAACTTCAATTTTCCAAGAAAAGCGGAAATCACACTCTTTGTTTTAATTAAATTGAGGTTGTCCCCTTGCAGTTGTAAGTTAATATCATTAAACTTTTTGAACAAATCTGTCAAATACGCGATATCTGCTTTGAACTTGATCAGGTTTTCTTTTAAATCTGGAGCTTTACTATCCAGAAACTCCAAGACAGACTCAAAAAGTGAGTAAAATCTTGTTAAACATGCACCTCTCGACAACCAGCGTACTTCAGTGTGTAAGAGCAATCGTCGGAAGTCTTCATCATTTTCATCGCACAATTGGGCAAATAAACGCGTATTCAAAGCATTGCTTTTTATTTTATTAACCGCGTTAATCACAAATTGGAGCGATTGGTGCAGTCTAGCACTCAAATTTTTTGCTACTAAGTGTTGTCGGTGGATGACACAGTGAATTGCAGTTAAATCTGGTATCATTTTTTTTAGATGGCTTATGAACCCACGATATTTCCCGACCATTGCAGGAGCTCCATCTGTTGCCGCCGATGTAACGTTTGTGAACGGAATTGATTTTTCTTTTAAAAAATCGCTCAGGATGTTAAATATCGATTCACCTTTAGTGTCAGTCTTCAAAGTTTTGGCGAATAATAGCTCTTCATGAATTTCTTCGTCCATAACAAATCGCACAAATGCTAATAATAATGCCTCATTATCAGGTAAAGTTGACTCGTCCAGTTGAATAGAAAAATGAGTTGTTTGCAGATAATTACACAAGAAACTTTCAATATCAGAGCTCATTTCGTCAATACGTCTTTGTACAGTGTTGTTACTCAAAGGAATTTTTTTGAGTATGTCAAATGGAGGTTTGTGCAGAACAGTTTTTAAAACTTCTTCAACAGCGGGTAAAATTAACTGTTCACCAATGGTGTGGGCTTTTCCAGATTTCGCTATGAGTAATGAGATGTTGTAAGATGCCCGCAAGCCATCATCGTTACTTTCAGATGTTGAAGCGAACATACCTTGCAGGGTGGGTCTCTTTTCATATTTTTCTTTCAATGATTGAAAATATTTCAAATCTTTACCTGTTTTATCAGGGTGGCACCTTTTTAGATGATCTTCGAGCTTCGATGGTTTCATAGTCATTGCTCAAAACTTTATTGCATAAAAGGCACATGGGCAATCGCTTGTCCGCGTTTGATGGAACAAAGCCAAATTTTAAATATTCCACACTGTACTGTCGACACTTAATTTTCTTCTTTGGCTCCGCCATGTTTCAAATTAGCTACCTGTAAGTATAAAAAAGTTTTTGTGATCTTAACATTCTTACTTAACTTCTTCTTAGTCTTACTTAACAGGATATGGCTATTTTATAGAACAGAATTTATAATTTTTCGCTATGAATCAAAAAAAGAATACTAATAAACTTTTTTCGGCTGTCTGTTGTTTTATGGAAGTAGGTAGGTAATAATCGTAATGTTCATTATTTCATATTTCATACATGTCTATCATACACAAAGAAGACAAATATATTAACTACAAAAAGAGATACCTATAAGTTGTATAGCAAATAAACAAATAATGTACTTACTTTTTCGACACGATTCTGGCAACCAGGAACAGCAATTCACTTTACTTTTGTAGTCGAAATCCGGAAACAAATGAGTAACGTTTGTTCTTAGCATTCGTATTTATTGGTGAAGAATCAAACAAGTGCATACAAGCACAGCACATTACCGTAAGTCATAGGTATTTCGTCCCTTTGCACGTCCGAACAAGCGTTTTGGTCGGCGCCGGCGATAGCGACGCGACGGTGCTTCGCAAGCCTAGACTTGTTCGTTTGTCCAACAGCTCGTTCGCGATATGTTGCAGACTTGCAGTCGACAAGTTTTGGAGCCGAAAGTTGTAATTTTAATAATATAGTATTATAGTATAGGTAGTTTGATTCACCGAAATATTTATCACGGAGGAACGCAATATTTTTATTATATATTTATCAGTCGTCCAGGCTATAAAAATAATACAAAAATCATTATCTGTTTCGTTATTTACCATCGAAACCAGATAAATTTTCTTGGACCCCCACGTACAAACTGTGAACCCCTATTTTTTTGCCACTCCAGCGTAGACCCCTGTCACATCGTTCGTGGACCCCTGGGGGTCCACCTGGACCACTTTGGGAACCCCTGGTATAAATTGTGTGAGTGACAATGTCGACTAATGTAGTAAAATGTTCGAACTGTAACATAGTTATCAATGAAGTACTCGCGTTCGTATGTAATAAAATTGACATTATGAATGAAGACAGTATTAGCCAGATTTGTTTATGTGCATTCACGGAAGCAGATATAAGGGCGGGAAAGGACTTATTATTCGATTCTATACCTACAGCAAGCCGAAATATCACACGGGAAAAACAAGGAAAAAGTCGTCGGGAGATAGATGACATTATATGTCTCCTAAAGGTTACAGAACCCGATGAAATCCCAATCCCAAATCTTTGTCGTGCGGGAATTACACAAACTACCCCAGTTTTGTTCGATCACGTAGACACTACAAAGCTGCTTCGTGTTTTGTTACTTATTCAAGAAGACATTAAAAAAGTGAAAAATGAGTACGCTACATTGCAACAACTTGAATGTCTTAAAGCCGAACTCGTTAGCATGAAATCAGAGTTTCACAGTGTTGACCACACCCAACTACCCTCAAGTTTGCATTTTGTCAATACCCGTCGTGGGGCTTGTTTAATGACCACCTGTAACCTGGACAGCGGTCCGATGGGACTGCCTCATATCTCAGATAACCCATCACCACCTACATCCACCATGCATAGCCCAGCGACAGGTGGTAAAAAGGAGCACAGTACCCACTTAACATCGCTTGACTGCACTGGTAACAAGCAATTTCCGATTATTTGCAATAACAAACAAATAGCCAGTGACGAAGCCGGTTGCACAAAACAAAACACAAGCAGCGGCGAGCGGGCGACGTCACCGGGAATCGAACCGGGCCGCACGAATGTTATCACTGTGCCGTCGGAGCACACGGGACATACGGCCGCTGAGGATGTATCTACGGAATGTGTATCGGTAAAAACCAACTTACCTAATCAGTCACCCACTACAATTGGTGATGGAGTAAGATATTCTGGCTTTGATAGACATAGCGCAAAACCAAAAACAGTGTTTTATAATAGAACCAATAATCGAGAAACTATGTTCAAAGGAAGGGCTTTAGTGGAACCAAATGCGAAATTCAAAGCTGTTGACGTGAAAATACCGATTCATATTTATAATGTCGCCAAACATGTTTCATCTATGGATGTAAATGTTTACATTAAAGAAAAATTAGGTATGCATCTTGAAATAAAGAAAATATCCATGAAGTCAAAAAAGCCCTACAACTCCTTCAAAATCATGATCCCGAAACACAGCATGGATATAGTTATGAGAGATGAATTTTGGCCTGCCGGAATATATTACTGTTTTTTTTTAATTATTATCTATCCGATGACGCGCAGTTTGGTTTTAGGTCAGGACTATCCACCGAAAGTGCGATCCTGTCCCTCAAGCATACCGTCCAATATTATGCAAGCAGGCGCACACCTGTAGTAGCGTGTTTCCTTGACTTATCCAAAGCCTTCGATCTGGTCAGTTATGACATACTTTGGAATAAGTTGAGGAACAACACGAGGGTTTCTGACGAGGTTATTAAGCTGCTCAATTTCTGGTACAGTGAGCAGTCAAATAGTGTACGGTGGGCAGGCTCTTTTTCAAGAGAGTATAGGTTGGAATGCGGAGTGAGGCGGGTCTATCATCTCCACGCCTCTTCAGCCTATACATCAATGGGCTAATCGAGGAGCTCAGTAACACCGGCATCGGCTTCCATGTAGAAGGCGTATGTGTCAATAATATCAGCTACGCAGACGATATGGTGTTGCTGAGTCCCTCGATAGCAGCGATGAGAAGATTGCTACGCATCTGTGAGAGCTACGCGGAAGCTCATGGGCTCAGATATAACTCGACCAAGAGTGAAATGATGGTTTTTATGGATGGCCACTGGGTCACCGAGGACCTCAACGATGACAGTGACATCGAGCGGGAGCGCAGGGCGCTGTCCGTCTGTTGCAATATGTTGGCTCGCAGGTTTTCGCGGTGTACTAGGGAGGTAAAAACCACATTGTTTAAAGCATTTTGCCAATCCTTTTATACCTGCAGCCTGTGGGTCAGTTATACGAGGCGGGCGTACAGCGCCCTAAGGGTGCAATACAATAATGCGTTTAGGGTGCTGATGGGGCTGGGGCGCCGCTGCAGCGCGTCCGTCATGTTCGCGGCGGCGCGAGTAGACGGGTTCCACGCCATCATGCGGAAGCGCTGCGCCGCGATGATGCAGCGCGCGCGCGCCAGCCCCAACTGCATTCTAAATACGGTCGCACACCGATGGGACAGTCCAGTCCTGAGACACTGGCTTAGCCTTCACAAGCCATAGATATATTTTTTACTAACCTTAGTCTATAAGAACTGACAATGTATGTACTAACAATATATGGACGAAAGTCCGAAATAAACATTATTATTATTATTCCCTCTTTATTAATTTTTTCTCTTACATTAGGTTTTTACAATATTTCTATAAAAAGTAAAATATAAAACAATATTTACAAAACATAAAATCATTATAAAAACCTAACCTAGGGTGCCGCCGGCAGCGAGGCAGGGCCTAAGCTACCGGTGGTTAGGGCGACAAAGAGAGGAACCTCCTGACTATTCGCGCCGTGTCCAGGAGTACCTCCTTATTATTATTATTATATTATTATTATTGTCGTTGAGGACGCCCTTTTCTGTGCTCTGTGGGCGTTCCAAAGTTGCCGTTATTCTTACGTACTTTTTTATTCACTATTTTCTTTACACTAACTACTGTCTTACCTGAAACAATGTAAATTTTAAAGTTTTATACATATTTATGATCATATCAATAAGTAGTACAAAGTTATTTGGGTATGAGATTACAAGTGTATCTATGTACAAGTGTAACTATTTAGTATTTTAGATCCTCATTATTTAGTAATATTTAATCTTAACAGGCTATATGTACTAAATCGTTTTACAATGATAAAGTTGCAACTTTTACAACTAATATAAGATTATTTTGTTCGTCTCATTTGCTTCCTTTATGTGATCGACTAGTAAAATATCAAGAAGTGGCATTTACGCTATACGACATTTCAAGATCGAACATTATTTACCTAATCTCAAATTATTTACAATAGAAAAATTACATCCAAATAGTGACTATTGAGTCAATAGCTGTACATCTTTGCCTCGATTCATAAATATGAAATAAAGTTTTTAGTAGTACGTACCCGTCATATTAGCAGTTCGTTTGTAAACTTCTTCTAAATCTAGCAATAACTTTCCAGCTTGAAATTCTGAAAATCACGTCAAAAGCACCTGATATTTTACTATCCGTGCTTCACTATGAATTGTTTTATTAGTTTTCACTTTATTTAGATATTTTCGTGGAACAAAAACTGGGTAAACAACGATAATTCTTACCAGCAGCAATTCAATGTTTATTTACGGACCAATATTTGACAACTTTGACATGACACCTGGTGCTGCCATGTAACGTTCTATGTTAGTTCCATTTTATTTAATTTCTACTCTTTATTGTCAGACTATAAGGGTTCCCTGTTTACTTCGGTACCCTAAATAGGGTCAAACTCATAGTATAAAAAATACAACCCGTATAATTGGAAAGGATGTATTCAATATTTTTTGCTTCATGCGAAGTTTTGGCGTACTTACAATACGTATCGTCATTGTGAATTTGTGAATCAAATACTTAAAGATTCATTTCATTCAGCCAGATGCGATGCTATAAAACCTATGAACATTTTGAAGAAAAATAATACAATACAATAAGCCATAGATAATATTACACAAGGTCATTTCGTTATCGGTCGGCGGAAGTGGCGGAACATAATGTTCCCTATATATTTCCCCTTTAGGTACCGAAGCTAACATTTTCAATGCCTGTTTAAATCAGCTTTTCACAAATTTAACGACCCTCTACTTCGCGAGACTTTTACTCCTAATAATAGCTACAACGTCTGTAAAGAATCTATATACAGTCCCAAGCTTATGTCAAGGGAATAGGATTCAAAATTTCTTACTTTTTAGACTGTAGGTATAATAGTAAAGTTGGTCCGTCCCGGGAAGGTTTTGGCTGCAAAACTTCCCTTTTTGCTGTCGTGAACTTTGAGTCAGTTATATGTTTCTCTTTAAAATGGCCAAGTTTTGATTTATAACAGTAAATTATAAATGTACGGGCTAATAAACACAGTTATAGTCTTGTACAGTTAGCGCAGTAAACATGTACTTAAACATTTTTTAACCATATCTCCTAGGTTTAGCCTATTGGTTAGTGACGCTACTACGAAAGTGGCGGTCTTGGGTTCCATTCTCGCCAAGGGCGAATATTGATGTGTCGATTTTGAGGATCAACCAAGAAATTACGTTCTTTGGAACGACATTCTGAGGACATTAGGAAATTCAGCGCGGGCGCCGGCTGTAAAGCTGGTGTGGCAACACTGTTGCACAACAGGCTGGTTAGGCTGGATGGAAAAATAACGTTCTGTCTAGACAATTAACTGTCACAGATTCTTTCTACATATTTCAGCATGTAAAGATGTCCTTTTGATTTATTTATAATATAACATGTCTAGTTCCATGGTAAATTGCTAAGTTTACATAGTGAAGCCAATACACCGTTCATATTCCATTCCGGCATTTCATTTAGCTCGCCATAACCGAGGAAAGTGTTGGATTATTGAATGTGTAATGCAAAAATTACTCTATCATAATAAGGTGTATACAACCTCATAAGTATTCAACCTTAAGCTTAGCCTCCTTACTGTCTTTTTTAGATCAACTCACTCTGTATTAGGTGTCAGACGTGATGGCTTCCCAGTGCTATTGAAAACGTTTAATATATTATTATTTGATTTCTTGAAACGTTTACTATGTATTTTATTTCCACTAAAGTTCATATTCAATAGGTTATGGGCCCAGCCACATTAAATAATATTTTGTGGAAGTAAAATCTAAATTTTGAATTTCTTTTTATCTGATTGTCACACGTCAAGAATTTGTTTTACGAAGTAAACAAAAAATAGAAAATTTTAAGGTAAAACAAAATATAAAAATATTCATTGGCGAAAAATACAATACCTGAAGATATACGACTCGTGCTATGTGGATTGCATATCCTGCTAGTTAAATACCAGGAACTCATATTGTAGAACAGTAAGTGAGATAAAAAAACTCGAATTGCTAAAAGTTTTATTGTTGAACACCCATCCGATACCTAGCTCCGTTTTGCGAAGAAAGAGAGCACGGTGAAAGAGAATTT
The DNA here is from genome assembly GCA_905163555.1 of Notocelia uddmanniana. Lineage (NCBI taxonomy): Eukaryota > Metazoa > Arthropoda > Insecta > Lepidoptera > Tortricidae > Notocelia > Notocelia uddmanniana. Next base: position 28,444,736 of record LR991064.1, on the reverse strand, counting down.
TCAGAAGCTTTGACGTCATGTACGAGCGCTAGAGCATTGCTTCATAGCTGGCTTTGCGCAAAATGTTATTGGCGCTGACACTACAAGGTGAAATGATAACGAAATAAATACTCTACGATACAAGTCTTACAAGTCGAGATGATGCCTAAAGCCCTAAAATATCACGAAAGCGGAATTATGAGGACTAAATCTACTAACTATAATTAAAAAAGGACAATCGATGAAAGAAACTAATTTGAAGAAGTGTTCTCCTATCATCACTTGAAGCTTGAAGGACATCTGAAAGCCGACTATTATTATTACAAATGAAATAAGGATTACCAAAGGACTACGAATAGGAAAAACGCATTGCGATGCGAGGAGTTGAGATGAGTCAACCATCCACATCAGTGGACTGTTCGGGCTTTGTTTGCATGACCGCGGAGAGTACTGAGGAGAGACACAATATATAAGTCTTATCGGATCTCTGAGCTGCAAACTATTTAAGGGATGATCTCTTCTAATACATTAACTAACACGGTTATATCTATTAAAATGTATAGTTGCTAAACATAGTGCATTTATTTCAGCTACCGGAAGGTGAAACTTGTTCGTCTCTTGCGACTTGCATATTCATATCCAAGACATACCAACTTATGACGACGCGTGTTTCTACCCCTATGATCCGTACAACTTGTAATCAAAAATGCAACAGGCTAGTTTGAATAGTCATCCTATATGTAATACGGAAGGGAGGTAATACCATCATGCAAGGTATGTTAACCAATTACTAAAGCTGCTAAGCTATACATGTCACTCTGTTGCTCAAGCGTGCTAAATAATGATAGTTACGAGTACACATTTGAGGAATCATATCCTGCATTTGCAAAACAATGTCACGGTCAATGACATCACGATATCAATCATTGATGATTTAGTTTAAAGCATGCACAGATAAGTAAGAAACAGAGTGGACTACTATTATTCTGCACGGCAAAAGATGAAAGGTCATATCATATTCATTGACTATTTTTCTTATAGAAAGTATAAGATATATTGCAGGCCTTATTACTATCGTTTGATTATTGCTGTTTCAAATATTGACCACAAAATTGAAGTATATGAGGATAAATATTGAAACTCATAAAAGGTAAAAGTAGTTTATTCTTCAAACTAGGCATATTACATGCACCTATGAACGTCAATAAACTACCACCGGTTCGGAAAAATATACCTCTGCCACGAGAAGAACCGGCGTAAGAATAAATGTATTACCTATGATAATGTAGAAAACAGAATTTTAAAAGTTTTATTAGTTACGAGAATGAGTAAGTAAGTACCTAGTAATTGAGGATCAATATACTCATTAACTGTAATGTACGTATCTGGAATGTACAAATCAGATTTGAAGTGTTATTAGTGAGGTCAATGAGTAAGTATTATGATATCAGGCTATCGCTATAGCGCAATTTACGTAGCATAATTGTGTTGTAAATGGGATCAATTACCATCTGACATTTCCCATAAAAAACCTTTATATGAAAACACCTTATGCAAGTTCACCTTATAAATATTTGCTACATAAGTACAGGCTATACGTGTATTGTTGATAAATCATGGTGATCAATACTTATGAGCACCAAACGGTTAGAAAGTTTGGAAACCAGATATGAAAAGTATGTTGTGGTCAGAGTATAATCGTGGACACGACTGATTTTGTTCAGTGCAGGTCTACTCTGTAGCCTGAAGAGAATAATGGAAATTCTCAGAATTAAACTGATTGTGCTGACGAGCCTAAATCAGTATATCTACGAATATGAAGTCCCGAAACTCTGATATAAAATAGATCGTACAGTTTGTAGTACGAGTATATAAGTACATATACACTATGATATATCGGAATCTGATTGATTTAATTCAGTTTATACATCGTCTTAGATACAAAAATTAAGTCTTAAAAGCACAGATATTGACTAAGTAGAAGTGATAAACTCTGAGGTTTTAAATACTTATTGTTTTTGAAGAAAGTAAGTACATGTGGTGACGCTGACGGTTGTTTATTTCATGATCAGTCTATTTTATTTTGTCATTTTTGTGGTATGAGCAGAGTTGAAATGTACACTTCTTGGTGAGATCTGTACTGTCAGACTAAAAGACACAAAACAATTTAATTGCATAATAACTTATTAGATCACATGAGGAAAGTAATTTTATTTGAAGTGCATACACAATTACGCAGTTCTTAATGAAACCGATATGCACGATTTAAAATAATATGAAAGCCATTTATTTGAGACTCAAAGATCCATATTTGTTAGTAAGAAAATTAATTAACCTTTTCAGCGCTCTGTCAAATACAAACGCTGTCACGCACACGCCATGACATAGACATGTCAAGCGCGAAGTTTAAGCCTATATGAATGTATGTAGGTTGATATCGCATTGGACGCCATGCCGGATATACGCGTCGTTGGTGTCAAACCAATGGTGCGCATATATACGTCTTTGCCGTCGATAAGAAAAAAAAAATGAAATTAAAAATTGGTGTTACTAAACAAAATTCTAATGTATTATATTGTCCCCGTCACAACGCCAACCCAACATAGGGCTGTCCGTCTTTTCAACATTTTCAGAATACTATTCTCACTTTCTTTTAAATACTCGTCTCAGCAGAGAGACTATCCTCTTATGTTTGATGGCATTCTTTTCTCTCCCTTTCAATATACAGGGAATGATCCAGATCATTTATAACTGTATAACCCAGATATATAAATTTACTGGCCACGTTCAGAGCCACACCATTCAACATGATCGAAGATACATCTTATGGATAATATTTGCGTGCTTTAAAAATCACCATCTTCCTTTTATTTGCATTGAAGCTAAGACTACGTCGCTCGTCGTAGCTGTCACATCTCCGAATCAGTTGCCTTATGGAGTTGTTTGAGGATACGAGCAGCACCTTGTCATCATCATATCAGATGCTGTTTACGCAGACATTTTCGATATACAAATTAAAGGGGACAGGAGACGACCGTCCAGCCGGTCTCACTCCACATTCCAGTTTACACTGGTTGGATCATTCTCCAGCCCATGTCACTTTGATTTACCTGGTTGGCATACCAGTATTTTAACGTGGATACGGTTGTAACCTTGTCAATACACAGACAGTAAACTGAACTACTATAATATAATATAATATAATATAATATAACAATCTTTGTAGAAACGTTATAAGTTTTAAAAAAATGTAAGTAAGTACGAGTCTAATTAATGCAGTTGTGGGAAATCAAGTGTAAGCATTAATATACTTACTAATACTAGACATACAATCGAAAGTAACAAATAGTAATGGCAGTATTTTAACCCGTTTTAACACCAAGGACTTTTGAAGTCATCGTGTGGAGTTGTTGTGCTACAGCACCAGAAACATAAGCTGGCTAACTAAAAGCTTTCAATCAATGCTTACGCTGTCAAAATAACCTTAATGTTCTCATGTAAGAGTTACATTTGCTCACTAGAAGCGATGATGTCGTCGTGTGAATGACAGTTTTGTTTGTGAGGAATGGCGGTGAGAGTTAAGTATTTTTATAGCTATTTGAAACCGTTGATTTAAGAGAATATCTAATTGAGCTACATAGATTACGAGTGGAGTATATACGATTTAGAAAAGTACAAATTATTTGATAAGTGTACAATAACTTGCAAACATGATTTGAAAGATGTCAGAAGGTTCTCTTTGACCGACGTTCGTGAGATAGGTGGTTATACTCTAGTGATTTGCAGTTATTATCTAATTAAAGATAGACGTACCGGTTACCGTCTATAAGAATAGAGATGGATATATAACCTTTCAGATTATGAGAGGATGTTCGGTTTTTGAAAAGATAAAACAGTATTGTTTATCTTTAACTATTGAGACTATTGTGAACTGGTGTCTAGATAAACATACCAAAATTAAGTTATTCAATATGTAGTATTGGATACGCATATGAAAAAGCGTCATTTTAATTTATGTTCTTTAATGTGTAGAGTGCGATACACAATTACACTTGTATAAAAGTAATATTATGTTTTAAATAATTTAATGTGTTATAATGTTGATACACATGCTTACTTGCTAATGTCAAATTAGAATAATGATATATGGTCTGATTAGGTTTTCTGGGTTTCCCTAATCCTCGCAACAAATGTTGGACCATGGTTATAATATTGTACTGTCCCAGGAAACACTCGGAAGTCACATGCTCTGTTTAGGATTGTGTTTTTGTTTATATACACGGTATTTAATTTTTGAGGGGGCGTGTTGGATTATTGAATGTGTAATGCAAAAATTACTCTATCATAATAAGGTGTATACAACCTCATAAGTATTCAACCTTAAGCTTAGCCTCCTTACTGTCTTTTTTAGATCAACTCACTCTGTATTAGGTGTCAGACGTGATGGCTTCCCAGTGCTATTGAAAACGTTTAATATATTATTATTTGATTTCTTGAAACGTTTACTATGTATTTTATTTCCACTAAAGTTCATATTCAATAGAAAGAACTGATCTCGCAACCGCCCTACAAGGGCACAGGAGGCTCCATGCGGCGCCCAGATCGGCGCCCCGTATATCGGAGTCGGCCTCACAAATTGGTGACCTCCAACGTTCGGATTTTCGAGCTGCTGCCGAGATTGACGTAAATTGCTGCAAGAAGACCTAAATCATGTGCCATCGTTTCACAATGGCGATCATATTTAGTCGCATTTTTCGTTCGAGCTACATTTGACAAGTGACTAGTGTCTGCCAACTACAATAAACAGGCCGACAAACATTGACAGTTTCTATATAAAAACGGGTGAGGTGTGAGTGTGAGGTGGCAGGTGAGGACGAGCCGGGTTGTGAATAACTGCCCTCTTATTCACAATATGCTGTATATGTTTCGCATTCACTGGTCGGCGGTCGTTCGTTGGCTGTTGCCAACATAAAAACACGGCAACATAAAAACAAGTGGAAGACTGCGAGAAACGCGAATTCGCTTGGAAACCGCGTTAAATAAGTTTTTGCGAGCGTTGGCAGATTGTAGCAAAAGAAAAGCAATTAAAAAGTTGTTTCGGCACGGAATTGTCCAATCCTTTCTTCATTTTTCGTTAAAGCAAAAGATTATACCGGATGGAACCCGGAGGGTTTGTTTGTATCACATATACTCGGATATCAAGTTCATTTTCAGTGTATTTTTTGTACAATGACAATGGGAAACAAGTTTACGGCCTGCCCCATGGCACGCCTGTTTAGCTTACTTGGTAGTGACATTGCCTTCGTAGCTGGAGGTCACGGGTTCGAATCTCAGTATGGGCATTTGTTTCTGTAGTGAGCAGAAACATTTTGTTTCTGAGACTTGGAGGTTTTCTATGTATTTAAGTATATGCACTAGCACGGTGTAGCTCACGTATAGCTGTCAAAGTTCGTTATTAGATGTTACGGGCCATTGATGTACTATTATAGAACTAGATTCACAATCAGCCCACAAAAATGGCCCCCGTGAAAGTACCGCCTCACGACTCGGGCGGTACATTCCTGTTTAGTCGTGTTTGGACCGCAGACAGTGACAGTTGTCCAACAATGACGAAATGTGCAGTGAAAAGCTGCTTTAAAAGTTACAAAAAACGTGGAAAAGGATGGAATACATTTCTTTAGGTTAGTTAATTTGATAACGTTACAAAACTTATGTAAAGTCCTGGTAATTTCATGGTTTTGAATAAATAATTTTGTTAGTTCAAATTAAAGGTTATCAAGAAACAAAATGTAAGGAGTCGCTATTAGGTCAATATTGTTTTACATGAAATTTGTAGGAAATAAATTTAAGTTTTAATTCAAGATTTCCACAACATCCTCAGCGACGTTCAGTCAGAATGAAATGAAATGAAATGATTTATTTTGCAAGAACATACACAGGTGTTAAGATTACATGTCAGTGAGGTAAAATATTTGTCATGAATGTATGACCCGCCACAATATGGCATGCAAAATCGTATGCTAACTTAAAATATCAAAATGTCAGGTTATCAAAATATTCATCTAAATTATAATATGGTCTAGCAAGCAAAAATAATTTTAGGTTTTTGGAAAATTCATTGATATTAGTAAATTTTTTTATATCATCATTTAAGAAATTGTAAATTTTAATTCCATTATATTCAAGACTCCTTCTATAATGTAAGTAATTTTTTGAATTAGGTAACTGTATGTCAGAGTTTGGTCTTAATCTAAGTGGTCGGCATGTATTGTTAGCTTTACATTCAAATCTAGATGGGCCGCTATTATAGCGCAAAATAGACGTGACGCACTCTATAAACCAAGCCTCACGAGTGTTGTGTATTTTTTTTATTTAAAAATATTATTAATATAAAAATAATTTAAATAACCAAAGCAACTCCATTACTTTCAGTGTTCACTTGACGTTTAAAAAGAAAACATTGGTAGCCAGTATACGATAGTGCCATTTTACTAAAAAGTTTTAACCAGGTTGGTTCTTATGTTTGCAAATTTGACACTTGACGCCAATGCCTGTAAGTTCTTTTTTGTACGCAGTTTTTATCTTGACTCGGACTTTCAAGAAGCGTTATTATCAGCTATGGGAATGTAACTGTCAGTGTCATCTTGCGCCACATTTTTAGTTATTTATGTTTGGCATTGTGTCTCTATTTCTATATCTTAAGTCAATGTTACGGGCGTAAAAACAGTTTACATTAAAATCCGAACTGCATAACCGTACCGTAGAAATATCGAGTATGCCGCAGTGTTGCGTACTTATTGCGCAGTCTTCCTATTTTGTTTGAAAAAATACACAAGTAGGATTCCGAAAGATAAAAATGTTGATGAAGTGGAACTGCTGATGATGATCAGAACAGTACTCTTCAACGACGAAAAGTTCACGTTTGGCGATTTGTCCTCCTAGCTGTGTTTGTTAAGCATGTTCTATCTTCACGATTAATTTTTGTCATGCTCGATTTCTGATGATGGGATCCATGAGAAATTTAGGGAACTCCTCAAATCTTAAAGGCAAACATATAGTGATTTTTGTGTTTTTATCAACAAATCGAGCATTTTCATCCAAAAATGTGTTATTTGATGAAGTGGAACTGCTGATGATGATCAGAACAGTACTCTTCAACAACGAAAAGTTCACGTTTGGCGATTTGTCCTCCTAGCTGTGTTTGTTAAGCATGTTCTATCTTCACGATAAATTTTTGTCATGCTCGATTTCTGATGATGGGATCCATTAGGAATCGAGGGAACTCCTCAAATGTGAAAGGCACACAAATAGTAATTTTAGTATTTTAGTATTAGAGTGGAATTGCTGATGATGATCAGAATGGAACTCTTCAACGACGCGTAGTTCAAGTTTGGCAATTTGTTCTCTTCGTTTTGTTTGTCAAGCAAGCAAGGTTTTTCCAAGATTCCATGAGGAATTGAGGGTACTTAGTCTTCTACCATTATAAACATACTTATAGCCATTTTTATTTTATTGTACGGAATCTAAGAGTGCACCATCTAAGTATCTTTCACCGGCCTCCCCCATTGAAGTCGGTTTTTTTTCTTAAAAATTAATTTATATAAAAATGAGATTGCTCTTGGCCAGCATTTAGCCAGGGGGCAAAGATGAGGCCGACGATGAAGCGAGCTCACCCAGCCTATTCACTCGTGCCTCTAGCGGTGCATACACACGCGATAGCCTTCATTGTGTTCTATTTTTATTTATATAGATTGTAAACCTTGTAACTCAAAGCCTATGCCTGCCCTGGGTTTGATTAAAACACGACAATGTAGAAAAGTTGCCTCTAAATACAGAACCTTTTGCGTTTGTTTTTCTTTTGTGGATCGGAATGTCGGGAGCGGCGGCGCTAGACCGCTTTCATGTCAGTGGGTTTTAAAAATAGAACGACTTTCTTTTGTTTTCCACTGGGCAAATACCAGATACCAGGCCAATGTAGATTGTTATCTTATTAGAAATATTTAATTCCTACCGGTAGGTACTGTACAGTTGAGTCCAAATAATGTGCACGGACAAATTGAGCAAATAAAGTGAATACGGCTTTATTGTTAAGGACATAAGGTGGTTTCGACATTTTGAATTTTTGAACGTATTTATGAATTTATGTATAATATCAGGCACGAGTACAGAATCAGGGGAAGTTCCAGGGTCGCGCCAATAATCGTCAAAAAGAAAAACGGCTCAGATGTTACGGCCATGCCACGTTCAGAGATGTGAAAACCCCAACTGAGCGCTCCCGGTAAAGCCGTTGATCCCGGGTGCTGTCTATGACAGGAGTCGTTAAGCCAAGTTAGAAACGGCTTAAGAACGGAGCGGAACGGAGTCAAGTTGCCCACTCACTTGACAACCCTAACCCCAATAAGATCTAGTTTCCACCTTAGGTTGGAATGTCAGATGGCAGTCGCTTCCCTCAAAAGTAATGCCTACGCAAATTCTTGGTATTAAGCAGTGGTCCCCGAGCATCCTTCGGGATGCAACTGTACTGGGATAACGCTAGGATAATGATGATGATGAAAGACATAGCATCTTGTTAACAACGCCAAATGGCGCTCTTTTGCTCTAGAATGCCTCAAATCATAGTTATAGTTAAACTTATTTAAAACTAGCTGTTGCCCGCGACTTCGTCCGCGTCTTCGCATCCTTCTCCTATTGGTCGCAGCGTGATGTTACATAGCCTAAAGCCTTCCTCGATAAATGGACTATCCAACACAAAAAGAATTTCGAACCAGCAGGTTCCTGAGATTACCGCGTTCAAACAAACAAACAAACAAACTCTTCAGCTTTATAAAAGTACATGTAAGCTACATTTGCAAAAAAAATATTCCAAAGTTAAACTTTTTTTTTACTAAAACCATTTGGAAATAATTGCTGGAGACCTCAATAGTGTACCGTTTAATTTATTGCTCCTATTACAGGCAACACCATTTAAATATTATAACCGTGTACAGATACGGTTATAATATTTAAATATTTAAAATATCCGAACTGTCAAAACAACTGCTATTATGGCATTAGATATTAATATGATCTTTTTTTTGATACTTTGATTTTATTCTAGAAACTGTCTAGATTTCTATTTGCTGTATATATTTTATTATTATTATTATTTATGTTTTGACGATCCTATTTTGAATTACTACAAAATAATTTCTTACTATGACATGTCTACAACAATACAATATTTATTTTAAAGAATAATAATAGCATCAATAAATTGCTCTAAATAATCAATTAATATATATGTTAATACATGTTATAACTGACGATTCGAAAGTACTTGTTGCTAGGCCTATTTGAATAAAGAATATTTTGACTTTGACTATTAGAATTTACTACTTTTTTGCTTTGACAGTGCAGTCGCTTTGTGACCGGAATAATTAAATACTATTCAGTCAATTAAAATGATTTTAAGTATACGAGCATGGATAGATTATACATTATCCCGATATTTCTAAAGATAACTATGTTTCTATTTCCTTCGATTTACGTAACATGATTGTTAAGTAAATCGACACGGTGGACCGATAACATGGTAAGGGTCGCGGGTGTCCGCTGGATGCGGGAGGCGCAGGCGGAAGGCCTATGTCCAGCAGTGGACGTCTTTCGGCTGACATGATGATGATTAATTTTGTACTAAAGCAGTAACGCTGCTAAAGAAAATTACAAATTAAAGGGAAAAATTGAAAAATCCAATGCTCCGAGCAGGATTCGAACCTGCGACATCTGGCATACGCAGCCAATCGCTCTAGCCTCTGAGCTATCGGAACAACCAAGCTCGTCCACGAAATCCTTCACTAGTTCCCTCTTACAACGCCTTAGGGAGGCGTACAGCGACATCTACCGTAGAAGACTTAGGCTTCTATTAACGGCACCAACGTCTCAAATTATATTGAGAAATCGTCAGTAACGTAAAAGAATGCGCCATCCCATACTAAATTAATTTTGTACTATAGCTGTAAAGCTGCTAACGAATATTGCAAATTAAAGGTAAAAATTGAAAAATTTAATGCTCCGAGCAGATGATGATGAGATGATTTTATGATGATGATTATGAGTAACGCTGCTAACAAAAATTCTAAATTTCAAATTTAAGGATTTAAAAAAAAAAAAAGTGCTCCGAGCAGGATTAAGGAGGGAAAGGCCGTAGCAGGATAAGGGAAGAAAAAATGCCCTTTTGTGATTAAGAGCTGATTTTTTTTTCTACAGTTACTTACATTTGGTAGTACTATTGTGCTAAGTTTTGTTGAAAAATTCCCAGTGGTTCAGCCGGGAAAAAATAAAATCCGAATTCATGAAATATGACTTTTCTCTAAAACAATTAAACTTTATCATACTATCTTTTTTTCATTTTGGTTAGTTAAATAGTATATATGTCCTGTAAGAAAATTGAGTATCTATGTTTAACATTTCTGTAAAAAAAACGGCAATGAAAATTTCAAAAAATTTTTTTTTACTTTTCTGAAGTAGTGACCACTCTAAATGTCATGTCTAAAAAAGCTTTATTTAACGTTCTATCAGTCATATTAGTTTGATATTTAAAAACGAAAAGCAACACAGTCAAATTTAAAAAAATATTTTGGTTGTGTTCTGTTACTTTTTTTTCTTACACCATTCTAACACCGCCAAAAAACTTAAGCATAAATCCTTTTTGTGAAAAGTAAAAAAATAAATCAATTTTTCACATTTACATTAATATTAGCCTGAAAATATATTTATGTCAGTTGTCGCCATTCTAACTTGTAAACCAAAAACTGTATTCTTCTAATCATCATCACCATTTCTAAATATAGGTAAACCTTAATAATAATAATGCCATTTATTCCCACAAAAACAATAAGTAACTAAAACTAAACAAAATTAACAATTCCTTCAATTTCTTAAGTATTTGAATTTAATAAGTAAGATAATTTTAATATTATAGTCAGTAAAGTGTTTTTTTTTTAATTCCGTTTTAAAGATAATTTATTCTTAAGTGCTGTAGCAGAGTGAGATATTATTTGAAGAGAGTTTAATAAAATGCAACTCAGTTAGTAAGGTTTACTAAATATTTTATCAGTAGGCTTAAACGGACTGTAACTTTGTCATAATTAAAAGAATACCCAATTGAGTTGCATTTATTAAACTCTCTTCAAATAATATCTCACTCTGCTACAGCACTTAAGAATAAATTATCTTTAAAACGGAATTAAAAAAAAAACACTTTATTGACTATAATATTAAAATTATTTATTTATTTAAACTTTATTGCACAAAATTCAATTGTACAAAATTATCTTACTTATTAAATTCAAATACTTAAGAAATTGAAGAAATTGTTAATTTTGTTTAGTTTTAGTTACTTATTGTTTTTGTGGGAATAAATGGCATTATTATTATTAAGGTTTACCTATATATAGAAATGGTGATGATGATTAGAAGAAGACAGTTTTTGGTTTACAAGTTGGAATGGCGACAACTGACATAAATATATTTTCAGGCTAATATTAATGTAAATGTGAAAAATTGAATTATTTTTTCTTTTTACAAAGAGGATTTATGAATAAGTTCCTTGGCGGTGTTGAGATAAAAGTAACAAAACACAACCACAATATTTTTTTAAAATTGGACACTGTTGCTTTTCGTTTTTAAATATCAAACTAATATGACTGATAGAACGTTAAATAAAGCTTTTTTAGACATGACATTTAGAGTGGTCACTCCTTCAGAAAATAAAAAAAAAAATTTTGAAATTTTCATTGCCGTTTTTTTTTACAGAAATGTTAAACATAGATACTCAATTTTCTTACAGGACATATATACTATTTAACTAACCAAAATGAAAAAAAGATAGTATGATAAAGTTTAATAGTTTTAGAGAAAAGTCAAATTTCATGAATTTGGATTTTATTTTTTCCCGCTTGAACCACTGGGAATTTTTCAACAAAACTTAGCACAATAGTACTACCAAATGTAAGTAACTGTAGAAAAAAAAAATCAGCTCTTAATCACAAAAGGGCATTTTTTCTTCCCTTATCCTGCTATGGCCTTTGTGTTTTATATAACTAAGTTAAGTACCAAGCGGTACTAACTACAATTTTATTCAATAAATATTAGGAGTAAATTTTTGACACAAATCAAACTAGTCCCATAGTAAGCTCAATAAGGCTTGTGTTATGGGTACTAGACGACAATATATTTGATATATATATATATATATATATATATATATATATACTTAAATACAAAGAAAACATCCAAGTCTCAGCAACAAACGTTTCTGCTCACCACAGAAACAAATGCTCTTACCGGGATTCCAACCCGGGACCTCTAGCTTCCAAGGTAGTGTCATTACCAACTAGGCTAAACAGGCCGAGGATGATATTCTTGTGTATATGACTCCGCTATGATACTAGTATATAAGCCCTGTAAAGCACCATACAGGGTGTAAATTTCATATAGGCGTATATTTTAATAATGACGATTAGTATCTGATCTAGCGAGCCTATTTTGATCAATTTCGTTTAGAAAATACTTTTTTTCATACATAATAATTGAGCACTCAATGCTTTACATCCATATTAATTTACGTAGCTAAACGTCTTATCATGGCACTTCATTCATTTTTTTGCTAGATCAAAAAAAGTTATGTCGATATAAGCTGGTCAGGAGGTCGATGATCTAGTGTCCGAGCCGAACATCATAGGCGAAACGAAATCCGCAAGACTCGGATGGCTCGGGTATGTAGTCCGAATGGGTGACGATCATGCAGTCCGGAGAGCGTACTCGGGCCGTCCAGCTGGTCGAAGACCCGTTGGGCGTCCTAGGTACCGATGGGGCGACGAAGTGCGGAGGGACCTGACTGAGCTCCAAGCCCTCGTCGAATGGAAGGAAACAGCCATGGACAGGGAAGCCTGGCGGTCTTTGGTGTCGGAGGCCAAGATCCACTTCGGGTCGTTGCGCCACAGCAGTAAGTAAGTAAGTAAGCTGGATTGCGTACATTGCTTCTTGGTCCGACTTTAAATACCATTAGGCCTAAATTAGTTTACCGTTAAGCATGCTTCACGAGTTACAAGTCGCTTTATACGCCTAACTAAAAACATTATTTAACATAATTACTATCCCGTATAAGTCATTTGGTCGGATACTATAGCTATAGCTTATACATTTATTTTATAAGACTATGTAAATGTTGCTACGCCCTAGTAGGGTCCATGATTGTACTCACTCCATTTTAAGATCTGTAATACCATGGTTGCAACAAATAAATGAATAAATAAGCCCGTATAAAATTTACCCTGTATATATCTCTCTAATAAACGTCGTGGAACTATCAGCTCCTTTCAATCATTTCCACGTCACATGCCGACCCTGCCAGCCTCCTACATGACCAGAGAGCGTAACTTGGTGCCGATGACAGACGTATGAAGTCAAGCAACATAGAGTGTTTTATCTAAAATATAGAAGAAATTGATGTATAAATATAGAACAATATTTGCTCCAGGACAGACTCCAGGTGCGATTATAGGGGCGATCAATCGCCCCAGTGCGTTCAGTACTGAGATCCTGGAGTCCTCCTCATTCGAGCGCAGATGGCGGTCACCGTGGAGTTTTTAGTGGATAGAAACACCACATAACCCAGTCATGAATGGGCACCTGGATCGCAGGATTTCTCCACGAAAAAAAAGGGGTGATCAATTCAACGTATTTTTTTTTAATAATTGGCGGGAGATTCGAACGCTATTATTAGTATCCTAAATGTACGTGTAAATTAAATGTATGTAAATAAGGAAGCAGATGCGATGTTATGTTTGAATTTTAGGCTTTCTACATACTTTTCGACACCCAACAAAGTTTAATTTGTTGGTTTCGTTTACTTGTGGAAATAATATATTTTGTAACAAAAATTACATTACCCACTGAAATATTTTTTCGTATCGTCTTTGCCATTATTTTAATATTTACATTTTTTATATAGAAATACTTGTCATTTTTATTAATAAATAATAATATCTACATTATCATTATAGCATTATTAAATTGATTAAGAATCATTGGGGTGTTGGAATGTAGTTTATATAAAATCAATATATGAATTTACGTCATAATGACGTCACCGGCACCAAAGTTTCGCTCCCTGCACATAACAAGAGAGACCATTTGAAACCTACTTGGTCTATTCAGCGCTACGCCGTAGCGGTGCTACGCCCACGCTACGACCGTAGGCGGTTGCGTTCGTAGGCGTTAGCACTCAATATAGAATGGCTGTTAATTCGTCGTTGGCTAATTATAACCGACAATGAGATTAATGCCAGAGCTTCATTTGCTCTTTGTTTCTACTTTGAACAGAATGAATCCTTATATCTAAAAACTGGCCAAGTGCGTGTCGGGTCTTGCGTAATCAAACTGAGAGACATCTACCGTCAAAGTTGCTACAACTTTGTGAAACGGCACCAACGTCTCAAGTTACATTGAGAATCATTAGTAACAATGTGCTACCCCATTCTAAATGTAAATATTTTTACATGTGGAAACGTCCACTTAGCGGAATTATAATTTCCAATCGAAAATGATTTTTTTTTAACTCTCATAAAGTTGGTTTCCGATGTACCAGATAGTTCATATTCTCAGGATATGATATCTATAATATACTAATTAAACATACAAAGTCTCAATTGAATAGCTCTAATACTATAGATTTTATTGGTATCTAAACTACACCGATTTCGTCACTGACACACTGATGATCATCAAAATGTTTGGCTACTTCCTGAAGTGCTAGAAAGCTGAAATTTGGTATGTAATCTAAGTTTAGTATACAACCAACATAAAAATTCATAAAATTATAACTTTCGCCCCCCATCCCCTAAAATAGGGGGGTGGAAGTTTATATGGGACTTTCACCAATTTTATGAATTAGGACATGAAAGTTTACACGGGACTGTAGACAGTAACTAAAAAACCTATTAATAAGACTGCCTAGCAACTTACAAAAAGAACTGAAATCCCACCAAAACATTTCATGTAAAATGGTGCCAAGACGACCACATAAGGTTTGCCCTGTGAAAAAGATCTCATGTAGAGCCAAGCTTCTGAATCTACACGGCCTAACTTTACCGACCCTAACTTCAACAAATTCTACATATCAGTAAATATGTATGGCTTGGCTGTTTTGTTACTTACTTCAGATCAGAAACTAAATATTCGCATCACCTCCACGACGGTAGCGAAACAGCGAAGCCATACATATTTACTGATATGTAGAACTTGTTGAAGTTAGGGTCGGTAGAGTTAGGCCGTGTAGATTCAGAAGCTTGGCTCTACATGAGATCTGATATCTTTTTCACAGGGCAAACCTTAAGTGGTCGTCTTGGCGACATTTTACATGAAATGTTTTTGGTGGGTGTAGGATTCCGTAGTTCCCACATTACAACACTAAAAAGCAATTATTCTTCGCTTTTTGGTGTTTTTAAGTAGGGAGTATTTAAAGGCTTTTGAAGTTGTAAAAAAGTAATGTGTGGGAAAATCATGGACATAGAACTACCTAACCACGTTTGAAACGTTATATCACTACCCCTCGGGGTTATATAACACCGCTATAAGTGGAAAAGCCAGCAGAGTTGCACAATAAGTCTATTTTAGCGAATGCGAATCCCAGCGCAGACATTGCATAACGCAGCCGACACCGAAGTATACTGTTTGTCGGAATCCGATCAATCGGAGCCGTTGACCTGCAGAAACTGACTCTAAAACAAGACTTGTAAGTAAATATTTTTACAAGGGGCGGGATTTGAACCCACGACCCCTGGAATCCGTCCATCGCTCTTATCAACTGAGCAACTGCGGGTATCGCATGTGGCAACGAATCCTTCAATTAGTTCACTTTTCTAATTAAGCCTAGGCTTGTAGCGACATCTACCGCGAATTTGCTACAACTTCTGACACGGCACCAACGTCTCGAATTACATTGAAAATCGTAAGTAACAATGTGCTACCCCATTCTAACTGTAAATATTTTACAAGGGCGGCACATCATCATCATCATCATCATGTCAGCCGAAAGACGTCCACTGCTGGACATAGGCCTCCCCCAAAGACTTCCGCAATGACGGGCGGCACATACTTATATGTTATTATACTGAAAATTACATATACTGAAAGTACCAATACCTCTAGAATAAGACTGTCGATCCCCATACTGTTTTTAATTATGTTATTTATGTTGTATTATACGTGTTTCTTTAGTTTACCCCATAATTTGTGCCGTGTTGGCTATAGCTGGAAGGTACAAATTTCATATTAAATAAATAAATAAATGTTTTATGTGACGTTTTTATGTCATCGTCATCCTAGCGTTATATCAGTACAGTTGCATCCAGAAGGATGCCCGGGCCTAATCCCTAGAATTGGCGTAGGTACTGGTTTTTACGGAAGCGTTTGCCACCTGACCTCCCAACCCAAGGGTGAAATTAGACCTTATTGGGCTTGTCAAGTGAATGGGCAACTTGCATGTTAGAAGTTCTTAAGCCGCCCGAAGTCCTCTAACTTGGTTTAACGACTGCTGTCATAGAAAACAGCGGGGATCTAAGGCTTAGCGTGCCTTCTGAAGCACGGGAGCGCTCAGTTAGTAACCACTCAAAGCGGTCACCCATCCAAGAGTTAACTCCGGCTGACGTTGCTTAACCTCGCATAGCCTGCGCATTAGACTATTCCAGAGTGTCTATAGGTGACGTTCAAGACGATAGAAGGAGGGATAGGATAATAAGGATATAAAATCCGACCATAACTATCGTGCTAGCGGCTGCATAGTTTCATAGTTGTTTATTCATGAACAATTTTCATTGTGTTTGAACATAGGGTTTGAATCTAATACATAAATAAAGAACAATCACAAAACAAATTAAATTGTTAACATGTCACAATAAATAACAATTCAAAATAAAAAAAATACAAAATACGAAAAAGAAACATACATTAGTTTACCACAATAAAGATTGAAATAAATAGTAAATACAATGTCATAAATAGTAAACAAAACAATGAGAATCAATATGCATCGAGAGAAAGAAAAATGTAAATACTGTAAACATTGTAACAAAAAATCAAATGAAAACTATAAAAATTAAAATTAAAGAAAAAAAACTAACAATACAAGGAAACTAATTAACATTTTGACTACAATATGAGGAATATTGACTGAGTAGTAGCATTTCTTCATACGATCCGGTACAGTCAAAATCATAAACCTCCGTATTCGCAGTGTAAGAAACAGGTCTTAGGTATTACATTGGACTCAAAATTGCAGTGGGGTTCCCATATAACAGCGATAGGAAGTAGGTTGAGCTCTGCTGCATTTGCAGTCAGGAGAATAAGGCAGCTTACCAATGTGGCAACGGCACGGTTAGTTTACTTTGCTTATTTTAATAGTATAATTACTTATGGTCTTATCTTATGGGGATCAGCTGCAGATATTGAAACTGTTTTTATTTTGCAAAAAAGGGCTATCCGAGCAATTTATAACTTGGGGTCACGTGAGTCATTAAGAGAATTTTTCAAAGAAATAGATATTCTAACCCTGCCGTCCCTATATATATTTGAAATAATAATGTATGTTAGGAAGAATTTGGGCAATTTTCCAACGAACGCTGATAAACCAATAGCCACGAGAAATACTGGGAAACTGAAAGTAACCTTCTATAGACTAGTAAAGGCGAAAAAGTCGTTCTTGGGAAATTGTATCAAATTCTACAATAAAATTCCTAAACACATTACTGAACTTAGTAATTCTAAATTCAAATCTGTAGTAAAACAAACACTTATTTCAAAAGCATATTATAAGATAAACGATTACATCATGGATAGGGATGTTTGGCAGTGATAGCGTCCTGCACGGGTAATCTATCGCGAAAATATGTTTTCTACTGTAGCATTGTTATTTCAGTTATTTTGTAGTAGCTGACACTGTAATTTATATTTAACTATACAATGTATATTGTTTTGAAAAAATGACACCTCGCCGAGTTTCTTACGCCGGTTCTTCTCGTGGCAGAGATTTATTTTTCCGAACCGGTGGTAGTTTATTGACGTTCATAGGTGCATGTAATATGCCTAATTTGAAGAATAAACTACTTTTACTTTTTTTTTTTAGGTGTTCTGTGAAAAACAGGCTAAGCGAGTGTCGGATTACGCACAAAGAAGGGTTCCGCACTGACAACTACTGAACCACATTTAAAACCACTATGCAATAACTTCTTGGTTTGGAAATTATATAGGGGGGCAACTTTTTTACGACTTTAACGGCTAATATCTCACCAACTGTTGACAAATGGAAAGGTTTTTTTGGAAACCTCTAAATCATTTTATCCATGAAACGTACACGCCTATGTGCATTGTTTTTATTTTCATCGCCCGGTTACATGTATGGGGTGCCCCACCCCCCAATTTAACATTTCGTAATTTCACATCAGTTTTCTGTAGTGGTTTAATAGAATACACCTTCCTAGCAAATTTAATAATTGTAGTGCTTATAGCCTACGAGTAAATCGGTAGGGGACATACGGACGGACAGACATGACGAAACTATAAGGGTGATATTTTTAGGGTTTTGGCTACGGAACCCTAAAAATATAACCGACTGATATTTTTAGGGTTCTTTTCGATGTTGACTGTCGGGTGCCCGGGGATCAATTACACTCAAGAGCAAATAAAACTGGCATCAGTTAGGAGTATCAGTAAGGATTGTAAGTCTATTTGTTTTTGAGTGTAGAGTTGTTTTTAACCGAACCAAATAGAGTATAGAGGTCCTATCGATCGGTGTCGATGACCTTTCCGTGAACAAGCGGCGGACAGCATCGATATGAAACGATCGGATCTTAACCCTGCTATACGATACGCCATCAATAGTGATTGATTTACAGAGCCCATAGTGTACAGTGATCGAGCATCGTATTGTATGGGTAATGCCTCGATTCTGTAAATCACGCCCTCCCGTGTAAGTTACACGTATATGTCTTCCGCGCATTTGAAAACGTATTTAAGATTTGGAATAGACATGATGTTATTAGCGAGAGCATCATACGAGTATGTTCTACCCTAAACCTAATTGATCTATTAACTTTACAATTAGACAGCACTTTTAGTTTTTTATACCGCGTCGGTGGCAAGCTGGCGTGTGGCCCGACGTTGGTAAGCGGACACCGCTGTCTGTGGACATCTGCAACTCCAGGGGTGTCACATGCACTATTAAATATTTATACACTCCTTTCTTGAAGAACCCCATACTATACTCATTCCACAACCGGAGCGTCCGAGGGAGGCAATTCCTCTGAAACCGTACCGTACGCGACCATTTTCACTGACAATTCGCTTCAATAAATAGCACAAATGAATCTTCCCTTATTTGAAAACACAGAAATATACTTTAGGGCTATCCTAATTGGGTATTTAAGCCCCGATTCGAACAAGCAAGGGCCCTGTAATTGCCAGCACTTAGTAATTACGCTGTAAAAGGAAACATTCGGTCCAATAAGTCGTTTGTACAGTCAACAAATAAATTGGTCCACCACTTTTAAACCCTGATGTGTAGTCGCGGAATGAAATGTTCGTCATTTACCTTAACAGCGTTAAAATAGAGTGGAAATGTGACGAACCTTGTCATTTGGGACTGGAGGACTGTATAGATAATAGAGTCGAAAAGTGATAGCTGAATGTTTTGGTTGACTGTACGCAAAATAAATTGAAACGACTGGGCCAGAAGTGACAATAAAATAAACAACACAAAATTGTGTTTGTTATCGGTGTCACGTTTTTGTTCAGAAATAAAGCTGGCAATTTGTTTTTACATTGTTCTAACCGAATTTCAATGAAATACCTTTTTATGAAAAATATGCAATTGCATTAAGTATATGAGTGTAGAGTAGCAATTTACAAATTGCAGAAATTGCAGAAATATTCTCGGAAATTTCCGAGAAATTTCATGAAAGAAACTTAGAAAGTTCTCTGTGAGAATGTTCCCATGAGAACTTTAACATTTTGTGTAATATAAAATATTACACGCCACATATTAGTAAACCAGGCAGGCATAATATTTAATATTGATACGATACGATAAGATCCTGACACGTTAAGATTGTTTATTAAATTTAAGTCCAGAGAATATTCTCCATAGAAGTTTCGCAACTTATGAAACTTCTCCTCGGTGCATTGCTAGTGTAGAGTATCGTTGAACAGCTCGTTTAAACGCAATGTGGATTTTCTTAGACCATTTTTTGATTCAGAAATCTGTTTGCGTGTTTGTAATGTACCCGACCCGCAGTTACCAGTTTTTAAAACATTTATTCTCCGCGGCAACTAGAGTCGTGTGTGCGTATCATAATAAAATGAGAAATGGGTCTTAATATTTTTTCAGTGCCTGCGTTTGCATTCCGTTTACCTATATGTTTACGTAAAATATGAGCGGGACACACTGGAAGGGCGTATATGCGTTATATTATGGAATCAACCTGGGCTGCTACCGCGAACTTCGAAAATCGAACTTCGTATCGTACCGTCCCTTTCCTTCATATGGTGTATAACACGAGAGTGAAAGGGACGGCACGACACGAAGTTCGATTTTCGAAGTTCCCGGTAGCACCCCTGGTGACTTTTTATTAAAAGGTATTTCCTGTCCTAGAATCATTATATGAAAGGGCTCTTAAACTACAAGTACACTTGCGAAATAAATATCTCAATAAAAACATTTTCTGTATACAGATAGACAGAAAGGCATAGCAAGTTTCGCTTTTATTCATTGCTATTTATTACGTTATTAGGTACTGGTATATCTGACTTCGACTATTTGCTGAATATTGCTGTATTTAATTAGTTCTAGATCAAATATTGAGTGTATACACATAAATTCATAGGGCACGATTCGCATATAAGCTGGTATCAGTAAAGCTTACCGACAAAGCCCAAGGCGCTCCATAATATACGAGTATATATCTGGCTTCCAGTCCCGCAATCAAAGGAGAGGAGTATAGTCTTTAAGCCAGGTTTATAAAATACATGTACAAAATTCGCCAGCCATTTTCTTTCGGGTGATAACTTGTAACATCACATCCACTGCTGGACATAGCCCCACTCCCAACCCCAAAAGAGTGCCGCAATGACCGATCCCGCGCCACCCGCCTCCAGTAGACTCCTGCGACCCTATCATCAGTCTACATTGTGGGGGGCTTACCCACGCTGCGCCTTATCTGACGCGTTTGTATGAAGTTAGTGGGCGGGCTCATACCCAGCTTAATACGTGCAAGCATTCCGACCACTCTCGCATTCCATCGTGAAACTTTAAGAGGGCGCAGTACGCTCGGTCTGGCTGGGTTCTCCATACAAACGTATTTACCCTCTCATTTTAAAACGCCATGCTACAATAACATGAAAATTTGTATACACAATGGGATCCGGCATATCTAGGTCGGACCATAGTTCCTGTTGCTAGAAATTGTAAAAGAAAAAAAATACAGCGGCTTTTTGAGTTTTTTACGGCTTGTATGAAAACCTTAATAATCGCTGTATTTTTACTCCATTATAATTTCAAGCAACAGAAACTATGGTCCGACCTAGATATGCCGGATCCCATTGTGTATACAAAGTTTCATGTTATTCTAGCCTGGCGTTTTAAAATGAGAGCATAAATACGTTTGTATGGAGAACCGAACGTACTGCGCAGTCTTAAGGCTGTACATTACTCTGATTACTCGCCCGGCGACTCTATACGTCTAATGAACCTCTCTAATTACAGTTATTTCGTCTTAGCTTGATGAGAAAAACGGCTGAATTTCAGCCTTGCTCTCCAGAAGCGTATTATTGTCAGAATCACTTTCTTTTGTTTAGAGGGGGCCATAGTTCTGACGTGGGTACAGTAAACGACGATAATTATATTGGTTAGATATATGTTGTTGTTTATACTTAAATGTAATAGAAAACATCCAAGACTCGGAAACGAATATTCATGCTCAGCACTTCATCCCACAAATATCTGCACTGACCGGGATTGGAATCCAGGATCATCAGCTTCGGAGGCACTAACCACTAGGCTAAACCGGTAGTCGTCTATGACCAAATGTACGTTTTCGGTGGTGTTAAAAAAAGTATTTTCATAAGTCGAAAACTATTTAACTTTGAGGAAGATCAAAAAAGCAATCTCCTTTGAGGCCATTTTTTTTTATTACAAACGGGATTGCTCTTGGCCAGCATCTAGCCGGGGGGCAAAGATGAGGCCGACGATGAAGCGAGCTCACCCAGAAGATGCCTATTCACTCGTGCCTTAAAAAGGTCTAGGTTGTATGAACTCGGAAATACAGACGCCGGCAGAGAATTTCAAACCTTAGAAGTGCGCATTATAAAAGAAGATGCAAAGCGCTTGGTTCGAATTAGAGGAATTTCGACCAGGTAAGGATGGTAGCCAGCCGTACGTCTGGAAGTCCGATGGAAGAAGGGGGAAGGCGGTATGAGCTCATGGAGCTCCTGAGCACACTCACCGAAGTACAGTTTGTAGAAGACGTACAGACATGCTACTTTGCGTCTATGTGCTAAGCTCTGCAGCTTATTTGCCACTACCGTACTGCCGCCAATGAGCCTCCTGGCTCTGCGGTCCACCGAGTCGAGTGCGGCAAGTTGATACTTAGCCGAACCATCCCAAAGGTGACTGCAATACTCCATGCAAGACCGGACTTGGGCTTTGTAGATAGAAGCTGCCCAGTGGTGAAGTATCGCTTGACCTTATTTAGGATGCTCAGCTTTTTGGCCGCTGTTCCGGCTTTGGACTCGATGATAGTGCCGAAGTTAAGGTTTGAGCTTAACGTCATGCCAAGCAGCTCGAGATCGTTGGCTACAGACACGGTAGTACCCCGGAAAGTCGGAGCCAGATTGAATGAGCTCCTTTTTGCGGTAAACAGCTTAATAAAAATAACTGTAAACTCTGAGATGGAATTAGAGATTGTCTCTGAGAAGTAAACAAACAACTGTGAATGTGACATGACTTTGCTTTTTAATTTTAATCAATAATTTATTTCTTGGCCATGGATACAAAGTCCTTCAGCCGTTAAAACCTCTTGTCATTACCAGTAGCATAAATCATATCTCCACATATTATTGAATTTTATGAATAAATTGATTGATTGATTGATATTTTACTAAAACAAGATCAATACGTTATTAAAAACGCTATTTAATTCAGAGTGGTTATTTTTTGTATTGGTTCAAATTTGTTTCGCTTAAATTTTGAACGCGGTAATTTTTTTGAAATTTTCCAATTGTTTTTCAATTACCCACTGCATGTTAATTTTTATGATGGCAACTCACTTGTTTACATTTTTGATCTAGAGATCAATCTATCACCGATTTTAATAATATTCGATTCAAGAGCCGCACTAGTGTGGAATACGCCTAACCCCCTTATTCATAAAACTTTACAAACCTCTGTTAACTAATAGTTGTTTTGTCCCTTTCTCACAAAAATAAATGTCAAAGTGACAGATAAGGACAAACCAACTTTATAATAATAATAAAAAAAAAAAAAATGACGCCGTCAAAGTCAGACGTGTTTTTTACAATTTTTTCTTGATTTATTTTATAATACTCATTTATCCGTGCATATTACTATATTTTTGTACATACTTACACCTAAAATGTACCCATTAGCGCACATGAGCACGGAACGGATGTAATAAGATGATAACGAGAAGTAAAGCACGTCTCGAAAAAAAAGCGTCAAATCCACAAAGCGCACGCCCACCACCTTCGCCCGCCTCATCCTCGTCAGCATCGTCGTCGGAGGAGTTCGCCACCGCTCCCGACACCAGCAGCAGCAGTTCGAGTGACGAGTGCGGGCCGCCGCCGCCGCCGCCGCCACGACCACCTGCGCGGCGCGGGCGGCCACCGCTGCCGGCACGCTTGGGGCCTGCGGGGCATCCTGCTCCGCCCACGGCTCCCGCTACCGGTGGTATAGTGCGCCGCATGCAGTGGTCGCAATCGATTCACGAGAACTGCATGCGCGCCTACTATGGGGCGACAGACGGAGGAACAAATCTGTCCGCGTACCGTGATAGGATGCTTCCTCTGTTTCGGGCGCTTGAACCAGCCATCTCTGTATCTGCGCAACGGCTATTGGATCAAGTGCGCGTCATCCAACGGCTCAAGCGGTTGGATGACGCGACACTTGATCGGCTCCGTCTGGAGGCACTCTCTGCTCGCGCAGCCTCCGCTTCGGCGCGGAACCCATCCGCCACGTTGCCGGCTCCGGTGCCCGCACTCGATACGGCACCGGGGGCCGATCCCAGTGCCGACGAAGGCTGTGCGAATCAGAGTGTAAGTAAGCCTATGAGCAATTGAGGAGGGCTTTGGAAGAGGCGATTACGCAGTATCGCTCCACACCCAATTCTAGGCCGCGACTACCACGCTTGCCCGTGAATAGACGCAATCTAGCGTTAATGGGAGCCCTGAACGATCTCCTAGTCTCGGATTTAGGGGCTAGCGAAGATTTGATTGACACGCACTCAATTATGTACTGCGGGGCCATCGCGGCGTGCCGTGTTGCTCGCGTCAAGCTTCCGGACGCTGACCGGGCACCTAGGACCGCCGGGAGTGTCCCTACCTGGCAAGTGCGAATTGAGCGGCGTGTCGATACGTATAGGACTCTCATTGCAAAGCTGATCTGCTTCAGAGGGGGCAATAGCCGCCCCCGAGTCATGCGCTTCGTGAACCAGGCCTTCGCGGGGACTGGTATCAGGCCCCGTGACTACATGACCTGTGTCACGGAACGCATTGACTTTCTGAAGCAGAAAGTTTATGCATGGGCAAGCCGTATTCGTCGCTACAGAGAGCGTCTGGACCGATACCAGCAGAATCGCGTTTTCCAAAGCGATCAAAGGAAGGTATACCGGAAGTGGGATGGAACCGACCATCGTGTGTCTGATGGACAGCGACCGGATGCTACTGCCATGGTTAACTTTTGGCGTAGTATTTGGTCGGTGCCTGTCGAACACAATGAGGGCGCCTGGATGGGTATTGTCGAGCGTGAGTGTGAGTCCATCGAACCCATGGGGTCTGTAACCATCAGCCCCGCAGACGTAAGTTGTGCCATCCGTACGGCTCCGAACTGGAAAAGTCCGGGTCCGGATGGATTGCACAACTTCTGGTTAAAGTGGTTTCGGTGCTCGCACGCGCGTTTGGCAGCACAGTTCCAGCAAGCACTCGAGCTCGGTTCCCTACCGCCTCCCTTAACAACTGGTGTCACCTCCTTGCTCTACAAGTCCGGTAGTACCACGGAAGCGAAGAACTACAGACCCATCACGTGCTTGCCGACGCTATACAAGCTCCTTACATCCATTTTGAGAGCAAAAATTAACACGCACATTGTTGCGAACAACATTTTGGCCCCCGCTCAAAATGGATGTAGGGTTGGGTCACGTGGTACTAAAGAGCTCCTCCTCATAGACATGACCATTTGTCAACGAGTCCGGCGAAACAGAGGGACCCTCTCGACCGCCTGGATTGACTATAGGAAGGCCTATGATTCGGTGCCTCATTCATGGCTGAGGAGGATCTTAGAACTGTATAAAGTTGATGCAGTTCTGAGATCCTTCTTAGTGGCTTGCATGGGGCAGTGGACCACAGTCCTTCGTCAACCCGGGGGAGGATAGGGCCCCTCTGGCCCGCAGGATTCCATCAGGATTGAGCGAGGTATTTTTCAGGGTGATAGTCTGAGTCCCTTGTGGTTTTGCCTAGCGCTGAATCCGCTCAGTACCCTGCTGAAGGTTTCAGGACTAGGTTGCCAGCTACGGAGAGAGGGTGAGGTCATTTCTCATCTGCTCTACATGGACGACCTCAAACTATTTGCACCAAATAAACATGACCTGTTGGAGCTACTGAAAACCACAGAGGCCTTCAGTAGTGCCATCAAAATGGAATTTGGTGTCGATAAGTGTGCAGCCATGCATGTACAGCGGGGGAAAGTAGTAAATTCCACAAATTTACAAATTTCTGAGACAATGGATCTCAGATCACTCTCCAAAGCAGAAACCTATAAATATCTTGGTATGTCACAGTCTTTGGGTATCGAGGGTGGAGACATCAAGCGGGCGGTGAAGGAGCGCTTCTTCTGTCGCCTGACAAAAGTACTCAACAGTTTTTTGTCGGGCGGCAATAGGGTGCGTGCCTTCAACGCCTGGGTGATGCCCTTGCTTACATACTCCTTTGGCATATTAAGGTGGACTCAGACTGAGCTCGATTTCCTGGATCGAAGAGTGCGTGTACTGCTCACTGCGCACCGTATGTTACACCCACGATCTTCTGTTATGAGACTGTACATCCCGCGGAAGTTTGGAGGTCGCGGCTTCTTAAATGCCAAAGACCTCTACAACCGCGAAGTGTGCAGTCTCAGGGATTACTTCCTAAACAGTGAGTGTGGGATGCATCGTGACGTAGTGGCAGTAGACGCATCTTTTACCCCGCTCTCCATGGCAAACGAGAACTGGCGCAGACTTAAAGTACTAAGCACCGAGCTACATGGGCGGTTCTACAAGGCTCTTACGGGGCCCGACGTAGACCTGCTCGCGTCGGTGAACTGGTTACGTTTCGGGGATCTCTTTGCGGAAACCGAAGGTTTTGTCTGTGCAATTGCGGACGAAGTTATCATGACGAACAACTACCGGAAATATATCCTGAAGGACGGTACGGTTGACATTTGTCGGGCATGCCGCCGTCCCGGAGAGTCGCTCAGGCATATCATTTCCGGTTGTGGTCATCTTGCTAACGGCGAGTACTTGCACAGACATAACTTGGTAGCCAAGATTATTCACCAGCAGCTTGCTCTTCTGTACGGTCTTGTGGACTTCGAAGTGCCGTACTATAAGTACACACCTGCGCCAGTTCTCGAAAATGGTCGTGCCACGCTCTATTGGGATCGATCTGTCATCACGGACAGAACTATTATAGCCAACAAACCTGATATCGTGCTGACAGATCGATTGAAGCGCCAGGCAGTGCTCGTTGACATCACCATCCCCCATGATGAGAACCTCGTGAAGGCCGAGAAGGACAAGGTTAGTAAGTACCTAGACCTGGCACACGAGGTAACCGCTATGTGGGATGTTGATTCGACGATCATTGTCCCGATAGTCGTCTCTGCGAACGGTCTAATTGCGAAGAGTCTCGACCAACATCTTAAGAGACTCTCGCTAGATGGCTGGGTCAAGGGTCAGATGCAGAAGGCGGTACTCTTGGACACGGCGCGGATAGTCAGGAGTAGGGCATGAATACCGGAATTCCGGAATCTCGAAATACCGGAATCTTGGCTTGTTTTTAACGGTTTTACAATACCGGTATTGGGGAAGACCAATACCGAAATACCGGAATTCCGAGATTAATTTTTTATTAGCCATTATGCAAGTAAAATTGTATTTTCTCAGTATTTTTTTGTAAAACACACAGTAGTTAATATTTTCTTCGGTTTTCAGTGACACATTAATTGCTAGTATGTAGGTAAACTCTATTATAAATGTTACATTACCACATACTTATATAATTATAAATATTGGCATCGGCGAGTGACCAGCGTTGGTTAGACGCAGCGCAGGCGATGCAGGCATCGGCACCGCCGGCTGCGCTGCGGTGCGTCATCGCTCGTCGCCGATTTTATGGGATGCAAGATGACGACACAAACCAACAAGCGAAAATATTTGCGACGACGATTATTGTTACGACTTAAATATCAAACACTCGCAGGAACGACTGTGACAAATATAGAGGGAACTAGTGCCAGCACTGAAGAAGATGCAGCGACTCCAGGTACTAGTCAAAGGTTAGCTGGAAGAGATCCCTCATAGGGATAAGTTCGCCTTTGTACTCTGATCCTGTGTGACATGTATATGTTTTAAACTGTTATTGTGTACAATAAAGTGCTTACATACATACATACATACTAGTAGCTCTAGTCAGTTAACTATACAGGAAGAGTTAAACAAGGAATTGGAAAAATGTAAGAGCAAGCCTAAAATGATGGCAGGAACCAGGAACTTCTGACTTTGACCTCAGGGGATTTGTTTTGACAGAGAAGGCAATGTACGACAACAATGGAGAACGAGGTGTGTACCTGATAGAAGCGTACCAGTATCTATCGACACTTTTACCAACTAGTGTGGAAAGTGAGAGAATCTTTTCATCCGCTGGATTCTTTTGTACAAAAATTAGGAGTTCGTTATCAGATTGGATGCTTGATGCTCTCTCATTTTTAAGGACACACTTCCAAGAGAAAAGGGTTGATAATAAATAAGCGTAATGAATCAGTTTTACTATTAAACGTATGATTTCTGTAGCATAGTTAAGCACGATTTATATTTTATTAAAAGTAGATTGTTATTTACTAAAATATATTGTATTATATAAGAACAGTTAATCTTAAGTAAGTACAAATTAAAGTACTCGATGTTAATTAATAGTTAAAAAATTATTAAGATGTGATACTATTACGACTTGCTAGATAAGTTCTTTTTTGATAGGGTTTATATCACAACACTATCACGTGCTAATTAGTGCAATCAACAAAAATATTAGTATAATGTGGCCATTTCAATAATAACTTCACACGGTAGGCCACATTTAATATTTTAGAGTTGTTTATTTAAATTTCTAATCGTATTCTAAATTGTTGATTTTGTTTTCGTTGTTGCCGTTGTTGTTGATTATATTTTCAATTTTAAATTATTTTGAATTCTAAGATGATCTAGTTCTAGCTGGGTGTGAATGCGATATGCGATTTAATGATTGTAGTTGGAATTTTCGATTTTGATTCCTTACAGAATTACTTTAAGGCTGATTTTTACTGTGATGTCTGGAATATTGCCAAAAATTATCATTAAAATGATTTTTCAGTAAAAAGCTTTTTATTTTGTCAATGAGTCCCAATACCGATACCGATACCGGAATCCCGGGATTGAGACTGAATACCGAATTTCAATACCGGTATTGAGAATAGTCCGGTATTGCATGCCCTAGTCAGGAGGTTCCTCTCTCTGTCGCCCTAACCACCGGTAGCTTAGGCCCCGCCTCGCTGCCGGCGGCACTCTAGGTTAGGTTTTTTATAATGCTTTTATATTTTGTATGTATATTTTTATATTTACATTTGATAAATTTATTGTAAAAAACCTAACATGTGAAAAAGAATAAATAAGGAGAATAATAATAATGGTTTGTCTTTAAATATTCAATACGAGTACAATAGACATTGTGACTTCGAGTGTCGGGGTTATGAAATTTGGTACAAATCTTTATTATAGGCCCCGTTTCATCTACCACAAGTCTCTGAACCCATTTCTGTGTAGACTTAGGCATGAGTAGGTACAGCAAAGTCAGAAATATAGTTATCTAAGTACGTTTTCTAGTGACAAAAATATCTACACTCTCTTACTCTCTTGATTTCGTATTTCGTCACTTAGTTGAGTGCGTATAGATTCGATGTTGGCTGAACTTGTCCGGTTCCTTTGACCGATGAGTCTCAAACAATTTTACAAGTCAGCAATCACTCTAGTACGCATGCGTGTACCGTTCAGAGCCGAAACGGCTTATATATACTTCAATCATAATACACATAACCTGTATTAAAGTGTGTTGAACATCGTTCATTCATCACTGCCACACACAAAACCTTTTTGTGTGTCTGCGAATGATTGTGATAGCTCTATTACTGTCCTTAGTCAAAATGGCGTATCTCACTATGAGACTCATAGAGAAACGTCTTTTTACTGAGGGCGGAATAAGGTAAATAAATTACGAGTGTCGGGGTTTTTTGAGGCCACCTGATGCTAAGTGCGCAATTGGATGGCATGGCAATAGAGGGTCATAGTTTTATTTTTTGATTTTTATAATCGCTTGAATATATATTTTTGCACATCATTTCCGTTATATCCCACCACCATAACATCACGCCTAAATTCCCCAAAGGGGGAGGCAGAGCACATGAAATTTAATTACCGGGCCACTTTTATCTCAATTTTTAGGTTTCAATATAGAGAAAACATTATTTTAATCGAATTTAGAAAAATGAGGGGCTTCTCGAATCGTCGAAATCTTTTTCCTTTTTTATGTATGTTTTCCGATTACTCGGGGACTATTATGTCTATTTTTTATGTATTTATAAAGGTATACTTTCTAATTGGACTTATTATCATTAAGTCAGGATCTGATGACGGGATTCTCGAAAAAATCGAGTGTATTCATTCCTCAATAGGCATACCTATTTACTTATAGCGATTTCAGTATATTTTAAAATAACATGTACATTTATTTGCTCTCCAAAAGTGGTGGAGTAACGATGATGTAGACCAGAACTGGCCACCGGAACTCCTCACTGAAGAGTTTTTTACAGTAATAGGTTGCTAACCCATTGCCCGCAACACATTTCAACCCGTTCGGAGAATACTCCCTACATACAAACTTTAAACCACTTTATTATTGTACTGTTCGCTGTCCCGCCGGCGCGAACCCGTGCTCTATGTCACTCTCCGCTACACCGTGCTCGGATTCTTCCGAATGGTTTACTAAAGTCGAGTCCAGAATTAGGCGAACTAACTTGACAGTTCATTGTACACTAATGTTGCCACAGTTTGGCTAGTGCTGTTCATATCGATGTTTAAAAAGTCTAGTTAAGCATTATTATTGTGTTTGGAATCAAACTAATAATTTTAGTAAGCAAATAATAATGAAAATTGGTTGGAATTAAAAATACATCGAACATCATTTTGGACATCGTTAAGGACGCTGTCCGCCATTTTGTTTTGTTTAATTGAAATCTTGTAGTTCGTCCCTATTTGGCAAGTATATATGACTGTGAAAGTTTCGACGACAATAACTTGATAAAATATAAATAGAATCAGATTTATAGAAGGCACAAGGTAATATCGACATATTTGTGTCGACATAAACCTATCACTATTTTTTTTTCTATGTGTGGCAACATTTTCGGCTGTCAAGTTAGTTTGCCTAATTCTGGACTCGACTTTAGATAGCGACAGTGAACTTGACATATTCCACGGCTCTGAATCTTGTTTTCTTGCAATAACTAACCGTTACTTGGAATCTATATCTACTCCAAATTCCATCAGTATAGCTTAAAACAAAGTTACTTCCTAAAACAAATTATTTGTATGATGTATAATGTAAACAAAACTAGTACCTACGCCAATTCTTGGGATTAGGTAGCGGACCCCAGGCATCCTTCAGGATACAACTGGACTGGGAATAACGCTAGGAGGATGATGATGATGTATAATGTAAACAATAATTGACTTCAAAAGGTTGTGTTTTGAATATTTTATGTTAAGTATAATCTTCAGTTAACACTGTGTAGCTTGAATGTAAAGTGTTAATTTATGGAATAAAATAAATAAATAAATAAATTATTAGTATATAAATATTTATGAAGTGTAAATTAGTACAACTCTCTAGACAATTTCTGTAACGTTCCGCAAAGCCATTTATCTCTCAGCTCCCAGTTGTTCGTTTGTTTGTGCGTTGAAAATGAATAGGCGCGATAACAAGTTTGCCAAGTCTCGTTAGTTGTGACCACGTTGTCACTACAATGGGAATGTCTTAGAATTCTTAGATATTTGTCAGTTGGTGATTACCTACACCTACAATAGCATAATGACTAAAGTAGGAGAAATTTAAGTAAAACTAATATTTTGAGTAAAGAAAATTGAAAAAAATAATTAACCGAGCGAGCAAAGCGAACTAAGGTCTTCGTTTCAGCTTTGGAAAAAATGCTTTCGTATGTCCGGCGGATTTCCGGACTTCCATCCGGCTGCTCTCCTCTACAGGTCGAGTTTCTCAACCGATTCTCGTGAATATTTGTGAATTTGAAAATTATATATGGATTTTATCTCCATTAAAATATGGAAATTTTAAAATTTCAAAAAAAAAAAATCGCGACGTTTACAGCTCACGAATACACGAGCCACTATTTAGAATTAAAGCCAGTCAAAACTTATTGACCGAGTGAGTGAAGATCTCCGTTTCAACATGGGCGAAAATGCTATCCTATATCCGGCTGATCTCCTCTACAGGTCACATTTCTCAAACGATTCTTGTTTTTATACCACGTCGGTGGCAAACATGCGTACAGCCTGCAACTCCAGGGGTATCACATGCCCGTTCCCTCAACCCCGATTGACCGGTCGACCTGTTGCGACCGATTATCGTATTTTTGTGAGCTGGTTGGATAATTATATATTTTTTTAATGTAGGATGACATTAGGAACGCTGTTTACATTTTCTTGAGGATTGCAAGCGAAAACTCTGGCATTGTATGTGTTAAAGATTGATAATGATATAATTAGCAGATAGCAGATAGATAAATTGAGCAGGAGTTGAACCTAAGACTTTTATTAGACGCACTGGAGCAATCCTTTACATAGTTACTACCTACAAAAAGTCAAATAATTAATTCGTGTAATGTATACTGTGTATGCTTAGCAATACTCGTCAAAGAGATCAACAGCTCTCCAGAATCCGAATGAATGCACAATTCTAAATTCAAGTGGACATCCAAGGAATTACATGTGCATTTAAAGTCCAACAACTCGAAATGAATACGATTGCGCAAAACACTTCAGCAGAATTGCACAAAATATTTGTTCTAAAAAAATATCGTGGAATTCCGAAAAGTAACGCCTGACTTCATCAATTCCTTAAATTAAACTCTTTTTCCTTGTTTCAGGTCAGCAGTCCAACCCAGTACTTCTGGTACAGAACAACGCTCCAAATCTCCGAAGACATCAACTATCCCCAGACCTTCAACTACAAAATCGCCCTTGCCCTCGTCATAGCCTGGATTCTCGTCTACATGTGCATGATCAAAGGCATCGCGTCCTCCGGCAAAGTGGTCTACGTCACCGCCACCTTTCCCTACATAGTCTTAGTTATATTCTTCTTCAGGGGCATCACACTTAAGGGCATGGGCGATGGCTTAATCCATCTCTTCACACCGAAATGGCACACGATTTTAGACCCTGTTGTTTGGCTAGAAGCGGGCACGCAAATCTTCTTTTCACTTGGCCTCGCGTTCGGCGGTCTAATCGCCTTTTCATCTTACAATCCCGTCGATAACAACTGCTATAGAGACGCGATTATGGTGTCTATGACCAACTGCTTAACGTCCATGTTCGCTGGCATCGTGGTGTTCTCGATAATAGGGTTCAAAGCCACGATGGTGTACGAGAAGTGCCTGGAAGTGAGGAACGAGACTTTGCTGGAGCTGTTCGGGTCTGGGTACAGATCCATGAGATTCCCCGAGGCTGGGCAGCTGGTAACAATCGACCTGAACGGGAATCTGACGCAGTTGGTGATGCCGCATCTGCCGGAGTGCGATTTGCAGAAGGAACTTGACAATGTGAGTGCATCTGCTATATGTTTCCTTGTTGATAGAAGTTACCAAAATGTTGATATATCGCGCTACTTCTTGACTTAGCGGGGGCGGACACTGTGCAGAATTTCCTACCTTTACCGAGACTTTACTGATGTCGTCCAGATTTCTTAATTTGTCAGTTTACGCGGATATGGATGCAGTACTGCATTCGTACCGCGCCGCTTTCGCGCATACGCACCAATCAAGAAGCAATCATTTAAATGTAGACGGGCAGTAAAGAATCTGCACTGACTTTATACTGATTTAATAGATATTTAGTGAACATCCAAGTGTCAGGAACTAATGTTTTTGATCACTACAGAAACAAATGCCCTTACCCGGACTCGAACCCGGGACATCTAGCTTCGTAGGCAGTGTCACTACCAACTAGGCTAAAATGGCCGACAACAGGGATTTCGTGCGTGAGCTTGATTGTGGTTAATTAACCAGTTAATGGACACATTTAATGACAATAATCCATCCAAATATCCTGAACTCATTTCATTTGTACAAATAATCACAGGAAGCATGTATACATTATGTTACGATTCAAGCTGCTTTTGGAGAGAGCTCAACGAGCGGTCCTAAAGGTTATACTTCGGCAACGTATCCGGTACCCAACCTTATTAATCTATAAGAACATGGATGTCCTGAGTGTTCGCGGAATTTTCGTTCTGCAAGCGGTCACCGGGCTGCACCCAGAGGTACTGAAATCCCCCAAATATAAAGAACTATTGCAGAGACGCAAGTTTCGAATTCCGGTTCCTCCCACAAAGTCATCTTTTGCCAAAAGGTGTAGTACATTTCTTCATCCATACATTTACAATAAAATCTGTAAAGAACTCCCTTTGCAAAAATACTCAATCAGAGAACTAAAACTCAATGTACGGACATGGCTGAAATCTCTTTGTTATGACGATATAGAGAACTTGTTAAGAGTAACGAAATAAATATAACACACACACACAATGTGGATTATTATATTTGTTCTCCTTTTTTTTCTATTTAGTTTACACCTAGTCATAATTTAACTATCATCATTCCTGACTTTTCGCGCACTTATGGTAATTATTGGAAATCCTTTTTTTGAATTGGCTACCTACTTAGCCTAGTGTAGGGGCCAGTCTAACCACATATGAAAAGCCCACGCAGTATATTCCTTATTAATATTATGTTCAACGTGTAAACCTTTATGTACAAATAAACTTCTTATGTCTTATGTCTATGTCTTAAGCATTGTTTGCAAATTATTGTTAGTAACAAATTAGCAAGTAGTTGTATGTGGACTACACAGTCTGGCGACGGCGACGGCGCGGCTGCAGGCAATCGATATGGTACCCTCATGTTGCATCGGACAGGGTTAATTCACACTGTAATTTGGATACATTACCCGACTGCGCGACGCAAAGGAGTGTAATGTGTTTAACAGTCTATGTATGTCTGTTTCTTTGTGGCACTTTAGAGACCAAACGCGTCCTTAAATCGGCCGACAAAAGACATTTAAATGTTTATTTTTTCTTGTATACATATTATGTTAAACAATATTAAGTAAATACTTATTATTCACTCACACGTCCGGCTCCAAACCCAATATCTGGTCTTACGCCCATGGACACTTTAGTTTCCAAAAAATAAGTAGCATCTTACGCAAATGGATGCTTTAGTTTCCAATAGTGCGACGTTGGAACCACTTGAAATAAATACCATCTAGCGGATTTCCTTGACTTTGTGACTTAACACAAAGTCGTAGCTAAGGATATATCAACAAAATAACTGTTAGTGCGCTACAATTGTGTTTCAAGTCGCCGGTGGCTCCAAGTAATATTTTTACCCCGCGCCTAGACTATAAAACTCCTTCCGAGTAAACGTACAAATGTGAAGAAACCACAAATAATTCCAGTGTTCTCCATTGTTATCGGATGTAGATATTAATACTCCTTTTTTTTGCGTTGGGAAAATACGTTTACGTATACCACCCGGTAAAGATCAGGGTGGATATGACGGACTATCCGGTTGGACCGTACTACCGTCTAAAAACCCAACGATTACCGGCTACGCCTTTAGTGGGGCGCCGCAGGATCGCAGATAGCACTCTACTGCGACGCACCGGCGGGTGGTCCGCAAAATTGCAGGCCGCTCTTCATGCCGGGCATTCACCAGGGTGCCCCTAACTTCTATTTCACCCG
The DNA here is from genome assembly GCA_905163555.1 of Notocelia uddmanniana. Taxonomy (NCBI): domain Eukaryota; kingdom Metazoa; phylum Arthropoda; class Insecta; order Lepidoptera; family Tortricidae; genus Notocelia; species Notocelia uddmanniana. Next base: position 28,409,117 of record LR991064.1, on the reverse strand, counting down.
TGTGAGATGTTATGGGTTCCCCCGCTTCCACACGGTTCTAAGTCGGAGGCAGCAGGTGGGCATATCGCCGGCGCCTGCCTTCTCCCCTGCGCCTGCGTAGCGGGTGTGCGGCAGGATCGCGTTCCCGCAGATTTTAATACTCCTAATAACATATAGTTTAATTAAAAATTGATGCAATCGTCGATAAAACAAACCACCATTTTAAAATAAACAAATGAATGGAAATGTGTGGAAACCCGCTCCTCCCCGCTGTTACTAATATATATACAGGTGTTGTTTTATTATTTCCATACCTTCAGGCATATAGATGTTTATACTCATAGAAGCGACGTAGCATATTTAGTTATTCAAAATTCAAGAAAATATGTATGGTTTCCTTTTTCATAAAAAAATAATTAATTATGCAACAAAGGGTGAATGAAAATCGGCTTTAAAAGTTAACCAAAAGTTAATGTCAAGGATCTAATAGATTATGTCAAAACTTTTAATTTATTTCATAATTTGTAAGTGATTTTTAGTCTGTATTGTTTTATTGTATTTATTCTAAGATTTGTAAATAAAGTTTTCTTAAAAATGTCAAGTATGACAATATTAGAAATACGAATGATACGCGTACGTCAATTAAACCACACACACACACACATAGGCGGCTTCGACAGGAACACACATTTGTGACCTTCACGCACTTAGGTTTTGAATCGACAATTACACTTTATTTTATTAATAACTAATTATTACAAAATCCGCAACAGGCTTCGTCAACACCGTCAACCTAACCTAACCTAATCTAAAGGACCGCCCCGGATCGTAGATGGCTCAAAAGTTCCCATGATGCTGGCTGTTTTGAATTATATGTTAAGGAAAGGTGTTAGTTAGTTTCATCTGGGGGTGCTTTAACGTTTCCACTAGCGCCACTCATAAATAATTGTGATTATTTAAATTTAACGATAGCTATCTACGACTAGATTCTAAAAGCGAGCGAAATTCGTCTTGATATCTATAATAATCGATAAAATTAAAAATATTCCACAAATAATATTTCACAAGCGATACTCATAGGCAGCCCCAAGCTAATACCTAGGGTTGACTTTAGCAACTTGCCTGCTGTAGTGTTTAATGGTGTGCAGATTCCATACTCGCAGCCGGACGGCTAGCATAACTTGGCGCGCGTGAGATAGCTCGCGCGCCAAGTTGTGCTAGCCGTGCAGGTCAGGAACCTAGGTGTGATTATGGACAAAACATTGTCGTGGGTGCCTCAAGTGAGCGAGGTTAGCAGGAGGATGTTTGCTTCAGTTGGTTCTCTCCGCAGGCTCCGCAACTTCTTGCCTCTCGCCACTAAAATTGCGCTTGCTCAATCCTTCTTCTTCCTATATTAGACTATGCTGACGTTTGCTACCTTGACCTATCTGAGGTTCAGCTGAACAAACTTGAGCGCCTCCAAAATCTTTGTATCAGGTTCATATTTGGCTTGCGCAAATATGACCACGTTTCTCAATTTCGCACTCAGCTCAAGTGGCTTCCCATTCGTCTCCGTCGGGATTCTCATATTCTTGCCTTACTTTTCGTCCCCACAACTCCTCTATATCTCAAAGAGCGCTTTAACCGGCTCACTTCCATCAGATCTTTACAAAACCATCTTCTCGCTCCACCACCTTCATCCTCAAAATTTTATAATAATTCTTTCACCTTTTGGGCTGTTCGACTGTGGAATGCTTTGCCGCGGCATGTAAGATGTGCGAAATCACTTCCGGTTTTTAAAAAATATTTGAAGGAGCATTACTTGTCACTCCCTTGAATTGCCTTTATATATATGTATTTGTATATATATATATATATATATATATATATATATATATATATATATATATATATTATAGGTTATATATTTATGTATGTATATTTATTTATGAAGATTGTGTTTTTCGTTTAATCTGATGTATGCGTATGTGCTATTTTGAATCTTCTTGCAGTTCTTCTGCACTACCTGTTTCCCAGTTTTAGTTAATTGTTTTCCCGCTACCCAAAGGTTGTCTGGTAGAGATCGCTAAAAGCGATAAGACCGCCTGTTGTTACCATTTTTTAATAAGTCAGCTACTGTACATCTTGTCACTAAGTGGTGAAATAAAGAATATTTATTATTATTATTATTATTGAAAATATTCCCGACGGCCCGTCATGACATTTTATCGACGTACGCCAGAGGGCGAGAGACGAGGAGCAGAAAAGTCCACTATAAAACAAATGAAGACTGGTTACTCCATCGCCGACAGTATAAAATATCTCGCATCGCCTTGCCTCTCCTCGTCAGTCGAGCTACTCATGCTCAGGAACCCTAAACTAACCATTTCAATCATTTCCAGACGGCTTCAGGCACCGGCCTCGCCTTCATCATCTTCACGGAAGCCATCAACCAGTTCCCCGGGGCGCAGTTCTGGTCCGTCCTGTTCTTCCTGATGCTGTTCACTCTCGGGATCGACTCCCAGTTCGGGACGCTCGAGGGCGTCGTCACTTCCATAGTGGACATGAAGCTGTTCCCGAACCTTCGGAAGGAGTACCTGACGGGAGGGATATGCCTGATGTGCTGTCTGTTGTCTATGGCGTTCGCCCATGGTGCTGGCAGCTACATATTCCTGCTGTTTGACATGTATAGCGGGAACTTTCCGTTACTGATCATCGCGTTTTGCGAGTGCATTGGGATCGCGTACGTCTATGGAGTTAAGAGGTGAGTGTTTTTTATCTTTTCATCCAAAGTGAAACCCCTCCATCCACCTCCATCCATCCTCCACCTGAAGTGGTTTGTTTATAGAACCCCTCTGGCCCTTTGCCAGTGACTTTATCCGTTATCACATTAGAAAAATAATTGCTATAAAATTTTAAGCTCAGGCTTAATTTTCGCCCTCGCACACAAAATTATATCCTTTTCAATGCCTTAAGGTAAGGAATGATTTTCGGGGGCAAATTATCGCAAATCCTTCTCGAGATCTCAAACTATCCCCATACCAAATTTAATCTCAATTGATTCAGGGTTTAAGCGTAAAGAGGTAACAGACAGAGAGTTACTTTCGTATTTATAATATTGTCTAATACGAGTATGTGTCCTTGTAAAATCAATTTCAAAGGCTGTTTTTGCTGTAAATCTCGCTGTTTACTATGAAATCTACATAAAATGTAAAGTCCAATAAAGCACTACCAACAAGGCTAAACAGGCCGACTATGTATGTATATAAACAAATCTGAAATATCCATTTCGATTTTCTGAAATCATGTTATATGCAAGCGATAGGTTTTCCGAGCCCTGTTGTTGCCTTTAATGGACACCCACGTTAAAAGTACATATATTTTCATCTTAGATTTTAATTTATATTTTAGTCTGTTTCATATTCATACTATCTCTGTGTACATTTTATTGAAATCTGTTTATCCGTTTTAACGTGATTGAGTAACAAGCGGCTAAGCATATAAACCTTAAATTCACAAACTTAACTTTAACCAAATCTCATTTCATTGACACGCTCAGCTCACGTCAAAAGTTTCCAAAACTTACCAAAATCCATCGGCCGGGCCTCAAATATCGGGCAGGCAGTCAATATGGTAATATTACATCAACATTGGGAAGGGCCCGCAAACTCACAACTTATTGCGCACAAGGAATATGGAGACTGAGCTGTGGGCTGCGGTTTGCTCTTATGAGCGTTGCTGGCTTTGAATGGGCAATTTGTGGTGCTTGTGCTGCTTTTGCTTCGTGACAATCTTGAGTATACATAACAAGCCGAATTGTTGCATGGATTAATACTACGCAGTACCACAGATTTGGTAAGCAGTACGGGGGAAGAAAGAAACCGTTCGTGGGGAAGAGAGAATTGTGAATTTCAATGTACTAATTCATAGGTAGGTATAACAGCAGCTCTTTTTCTTTATCCTCGCCTCTTCTAATTAATCTTCGCCACTACATTCTGTCAAGGGTCGTCCTTGGATGTAATTGGCCTTCCTTTAGGTCTTTTTCCATCATTGCTGTCCACGTTAGCCTCTACTAACTACCTCGTCCTCTTGGTCCGGTAACCAATCTCGGGCGTCTCATTACGTGCCAATACCACTTTAACCAAGTCTCACCTATTTTGTCGGGTATAGGTCTAACACGAAATATGCCACGAATGTGCCCGTTCCTGACCTTGGCAAGCAATGTGACTCCTCCTGCCCATCTCCGTATTTCCATTTCGGCTATGTGCATCTGATCTTGTTGCTTCTTTCTCAAAGGCCAACATTCTGCGCCATATATCAGGGCTGGTCTGATGGCAGCCTTATATCAGGGCTGGTCTGATGGCAGCCTTATATCAGGGCTGGTCTGATGGCAGCCTTATATCAGGGCTGGTCTGATGGCAGCCTTATATCAGGGCTGGTCTGATAGCCTAGATATTTAAAAGAATCGACCTTTTGTAGTGGTAAGCCTTGCATATAGTTGTAACCTGATTTGACAAATTTGAGAAATACAGTGCATGTCGGTCATTGCCTGCTAATTTTAGTCCTGCGTTCTCCAGTGCTCATCTCCACTGCTCTGCATCCACTGCATCTCAATCTTTCCTTGAGGGTCATCGGTAGTTTAACTACTACATTTATTCTTGTTTACCTGCTCCTGCAGTTCGCTTCCGACTACATTTACTTAGCCTGCTCCAGTAGTGTTTGGAAAACACGACTGGGTATTAAACCGAGAATAGGCGTAGCTTTAATAAAATAAATAAATTCAATATTCTAAAGTTTGCAAACTCCCCAACATCCTACCGACTGCGCCAGGTTTTGTACTTTGTATGAACGTGATTACATTTTACTAACCGTTTCTTAAACCACCACTCTCAACGTGCTAGTGATGCATAAAATGACAGTGGACAATAGGTATTGTCCGCCTCTATTTTAAAAAGAGTCACGAGTGGGTCAGTGTCGAGAACTGGAACGTTCACTTTAGCTGTTTCGTGCTCTATCGATTCAGCATGACTGGCACATGTTGTATATTCTCGGTTATTCTATTTTATTACCACACGATATATTCTATAATTAATGCATTATTACGAAAAACAGTCCGTCCATTAGAAATTATGTAGCAAATTATTATATCTCATCTAATCATCCTCCTACCTGGTAATATACTGGGGTCGACTTTAGCACCTAATGACATTTGGCGCAGGCACTAGTTGTCTTTGACATGTATGTATAACATAATCCTTGCAATCATTACTCAGTGCTGAACGTCTGTTAAATTAAACCAGCTTGACAGAACTGGTTTTCCACGAGGCAGCCTGACCCTGAGTTTTACAATAGCAACTGCCATCTGACCGTCCAACCCGGAGGGAAAACTAGATCTAATTAGCTCTAGAAGGAAAGCTAGATCTAATTAGCCCTAGAGGGAAAAGTAGATCTAATTAGCTCGAGAGGGAAAACTAGACCTAATTAGCTAAATTTCTCTTAAATCTCGTCTTTCACAGGATCACTAAGGTAAAAGCCGTGTCAAACAGCCAAGTTAAAAGGCACCGCCGTGACCTGAAAAGGTCGCAGTACAATGTGTGCCCCATATGAATTATACCTACTACGAGGAGTTAGCGGAGCTACGCCCCGCTAAACCTTTTGTGACATTGTGGCCCGTAATCGATGTCAGAATGAGACGGCGTTAAAATAGCTGTACGAGGATTAAGCTGGAAACTGGAATCACATTTATCTGACGTCACGTGTGGTGACGCGACAGTACAATGTAAAAGTAAACTTTTCGACGTATTAGATTTTTTCTCCCGTCGTTAATTTATGTTAAACAGAATCATAAGTGTATTTTTACACCGAAAACCGCAACTTATTTTAGACATGTACAAAAACGTCGCGATTCCAACAGAAACATACGACTTGAATTGGCTGTATACGACCTGTGCCATCTTTCATATAGCAGTGAGTTCTTTTTAGGGTTCCGTACCCAAAGGGTAAAAACGGGACCCTATTACTAAGACTTCGCTGTCCGTCCGTCCGTCCGTCCGTCTGTCACCAGGCTGTAACTCAAGAACCGTAGTAGCTAGACAGTTGAAATTTTCACAGATTGTGTATTTCTGTTGCCGCTATAACAACAAATACTAAAAACAAAATAATAATAATAATTAAGGGGGGCTCCCATACAAAAAACGTGATATTTTAGCCCTTTTTCATGGCTACCACTCGCCGAGCTAGATCTCAAGATCGGTAATAGCTAGGCAGTTGAAATTTGCACAGATTATGTATTTCTGTTGCCGCTATAACAACAAATATTAAATCCCCCCAAGTGCGAGTTGGACTCTTTTATAGATCATGCGGTACGGAACCTTTCGTGCTCGAGTCCGACTCGCACTTGGCCGGTTTTTTAAAAGTTTGGAACTCAACGAATGAAGCAATTTTTATGTAACATTGTAGTCACGCGGGGCGAGCCTGCAATGTACGATTTTTGTTTAATTTATGACTGATCATAAACTGTACAGTCGAGGAATTTGATTTATGGTCCACTTCGTACCTTGTCACAGTGAAAATCAATATGAAAGCTGCTAGAGACCTCATATTCTTGTCACTGTGACAAGGTACGAAGTGGCCCAGAAATCATATTCCTCGACTGCACATTTCGCCTTCCGAATATGTAGCGAATAACGCCCACTATTACGGCCATTTTTGAGAAAAAGCTTTTGCCGGCTCTTACTGTCAGATATTAGAGCATTTTGCTCGCTCAAATTTATCTTAATAGCGATTGTAGGTACGTAAGGTCGAACTTAACAAGGGGCTTAACACCTGTGTTCCTTGTTGCTTTAAGTTCATGTTTAAGGGGACGCCTCGATTGGGTAAACCACGCCCTCTGATGTAAGAGACACGCTTGTCTTCCGCGCACGAGACAAGGAGATGCACCACTCTTCAGGTGCTAGCTTTTTTGGACAAATTTATATAATATTTATTACTCGTGCCTAACTTTGTGGAGTACATATTTCCTCTTGTGAGTGAGTTGTGAGTTTTTAGACGAGATAAGATACCTTGATTATAACTTGGTTGTGTCGTTAAATAATTTCTTGTGTGAGTAGGCTGAGAAAAAAAGGGTTAATTCCCAGTAGTCGCGTGTAAGAAGTTCCGTGGTGGGACTAGTGAAACTTTTTTTCCCAATAGCGGAACTTTCGGAACGGTACAGAGCGGTAGTTAGGTACGACGACGAGCGAAGCGAGGAAGAGTGTTAGTAGAACTGGGACCCTACAACGCGCGAGCCGAGCGAGCCGGACAGAAAATAAAATGTCATTATAACGTAAGCTGGAATATATTTAGTAAACATATGGGAGATTATTTAATAAAAAGCGATAACATAAACAAATGTTGCTAGCTTGACCCAAGCCTTCTTCACACAACCCTTCTTAAATATTACGCTAGTCAAATCTTAAGTAACCGCAACCCACTGCAACACCCAAAGAAAATATTGTGATTGATTGAACGTGATACAAAATATAAAATATGATTCTATCCATTATTTTGAACCGCTTCTACTATAACACCATTGTCCACGCGAATAAAAAATCAGCTGTTTTATAGGTTCGTTCGTATAGTTCAATCGACTAACCGAAATGTTGTTCAGAATAGTTGATAGAATAGATTTATTTTATTTTGTATTACCTACGTTCAAAGAATCATGTTAAAGTTGTAGTTTACAATATAATTTAAATATTTACGATAGCTATAGCCTGAACAAGCGGCTCAAAGTCCTGAGTCAATAAGTGGGCATTCCCTCATGAATATTAAACCCACAGCGATTAAGACGTTGTTTAAACTACGAACTGGTACGCTAAACTGTGAATCCGTGGTCACAGTTAGTTATTAAACGTATTCATTATTAGGGGTCGTTTTGAACTCGTTGATCCAATTTATTATGGTTGGTTATTTACGAACGCTACAGAAACTACTATTTTAAAGCTCTTTCTCCTTTTTACCTGACTGTGGCTTAAGGGGCAGGCGGGCGACAGAAATGCGTGATGAGATAGTAACTACCCTGTGGAAAATACAATTATATTATTGGCTATTTCAGTCCTTATTAATATAGAGTTAAGGTTGAAAACTGGATGGTATGGAACTTTGTATGTTCAGGAAGATTTACTATTTACCGTCGTCTGTTAGATATTTGAGCTTATCCGACCTCTTTAGGTTCCTTTCCGAACGATTTGAATGCTCCTGTGTATTGTATACCTTCTATAATAACATAAACTCTCACGTGTTCATTCCCAAAAGGGATAGACAGAGCACATGAAATTAATGTAAGCTATGGAGGACTAAAAGATGAAAAAATGTGATACTTTGATCGGTTTATAATATTGTATCTAGACTAGACACACGATAGGGTGTCAGTCAGCCAGATTCGTAAAGCAAAAAAACCGACTTCAACAGAGTTATTCGTCCATTTGTCGTGCACATAGTTAATGCAAATTACATGGTTTTTTCATGGTCCTTCCAACTCAGATGGAAAACGGGATAATTAGTTTTACACTGAACTACCTGAAAAAAAACTGAAAATACTAGTATTTGTCACAAATCAAGATTATTGATAAAATTCTTCATTAGACCTAAAACCACTTTTAAGCAATTAGGAGAATACTTACTTATACTTAGTCCATAGTCCATACTCCATTGATAGCGGAATCTTTTGATAACTGGTTGCGAGCGGCACCCGAATATCGGCAGAAATTCCAATACATTCCAAACGCAGTATTCAGAATGAGCTTATTCACATCTACAGTATATGTTTTAAACTGTTATTGTGTACAATAAAGTGCTTACATACATACATACACATCTTATTGTACATATTATTAACCTGGATTTTTTTCCTGGTAATCAACCATAAATGGATAGAATTGGGACTGAAAGTTGGTATGGAAATTCGTAAAACGGCTAATTTATAATATAATACACCTTAACATTATATTATTTGACGGCCTGTTTAGCCTAGTTGGTAGTGACTCTGCCTCCGAAGCTAGAGGTCCCGGGTTCGAATCCCGGCCAGGGCATTTATTTATGCATTTTTCACGAATATTTGTTCTTGGGTCTTGGATGTTTTCTATGTATTTAAGTATGTATTTATCTATAATAAGTATGTATATCGTCGTCTAGTACCCATAGTACAAGCTTTGCTTAGTTTGGGACTAGGTCGATTTGTGTAAGATTGTCCCCCAATATTATTAATACTTATACTGTGTGTAGTTATGTACTTACCTACAACTTATACTTAATCTAGTGTAGTGGTGAATTAAATGGAAAAGTTTTCTAGAAACCTCTATATCATTTTGCCCTGCCCTAATTTAATATTTTTTTCGTAATTTCACATCACTTTTCTAAAGCGGTTTATAGAATACACCTCCCTACCAAATTTCATAATTGTAGTAATTATAGTTTTCGAGTAAATCGGCTGTGACATACGGACGGACGGACATGGCAAAACTATAGGGGTGTACCCTGCTATAGGGCTCTCTTTAAATACGCCATTCATCCCGCCCCTGAGTTAGTCTTATCCAGGAGTGATCCGCGATTTTGAAAGAAAGAAGATACGTTTATTAACGTCTATCCACAACATAGTTATTACATTTTTATGCTGCATAATGTAACGGCATGCCACGACGCTGGTTTTCAGTGGGGTCCTGTCTAAATCTATCGAATGACGACACAGACACAAACAAAACAGTTGTCAGTGCTCTAATAAGCGGTGGCAAGTTGTTCCAGCATTTCGTGGCAGCGTATTTTCCCCATATCGTCAACCCTATGGCTGTTCGTACGCTTGTTTGCTACAGTCGTGGTATAAAAAACGTATCGTTCATGCTCTTAAATGGGTTTGCAGGTTCGCGGACGACATCGAGCTGATGACAGGCACCCGGCCGGGTATCTACTGGCTGATCTGCTGGAAGTACCTCTCACCCCTCGCTATGCTCGCGATCCTCGTGTCGTCGTTTGTGGAGCTGGCTACTGAGGGTTCCGGGTATTTCGCATTCTTATTTATTACATTAGATTATTACTCAGTATTGTATTTTTCCCAATCATAGAGGAGTAGAAGTAAATTCTTGTAAAAGTGTGTGGAGGTGTCTCAAATTGAAGCGGCAGATCCAAATCGAATAAATTAATCGTATGCTCAAAGCCAGCCCTCAAGCATCAGATCCAGCCAGGGCTGAGACCGACTTGACGCACTGTGAGGTCAGGTCCAGGGAACATATAATGCGTATTTGAAAACCTTCTGCCCTAGTCATCAAGGAGGTCAATAGAAGATAGATTAGATGATAGGAATGCGAAAGCTTTAATTACAAGGGCGTAAGAGTGTATGACATTTTTGTTAAACTGGTGACTTTGGGAACGTAACAATTTCTTGTATTTGATTGACAGTGAGCTAAATATAACCTCCAGTGTTATCTAGGCACTAAAATTAAACGATGATGTGTGGACAGATACGACGCGTGGATAGGTGAGCTCGGCGGCACAGTACGCAAGCCCTGGCCGGTCTGGGCGGTGCTGTTGGTGCTGCTGCTAGTACTGGCGTCCGTGCTGTGGATCCCCGGCTTGGCCATATGCAGGTAAGCGTGCATAGGCATGCTGGGCGGCTGGGGGCACAAGCCCTGGCCGGTCTGGGCAGTGCTACTGGTTCTGGCGTCCATGCTGTGGATCCCTGTCTTGGCCATCTGCAGGTAAGCGTGGACGGGCATGGTGGGCGGCTGGGGGCACAAGCCCTGGCCGGTCTGGGCAGTGCTGCTGGTACTGGCGTCCATGCTGTGGATCCCCGGCTTGGCCATCTACAGGTAAGCGTGGACAGGCAAGTTGGGCGGCTCGGGGCACAAGCCCTGGCCGGTCTGGGCAGTGCTGCTGGTACTGGCGTCCATGCTGTGGATCCCCGGCTTGGCCATCTACAGGTAAGCGTGGACAGGCAAGTTGGGCGGCTCGGGGCACAAGCCCTGGCCGGTCTGGGCAGTGCTACTGGTTCTGGCGTCCATGCTGTGGATCCCTGTCTTGGCCATCTGCAGGTAAGCGTGGACAGGCATGGTGGGCGGCTCGGGGCACAATCCCTGGCTGGTCCGGGCGGCTCTGCTGGTACTGGCGTCCGTGCTGTGGATCCCCGGCTTGGCCATCTGCAGGTAAGCGTGGACAGGCATGGTGGGCGGCTCGGGGCACAAGGCCTGGCCGGTCTGGACAGTGCTGCTGGTACTGGCGTCCTTGCTGTAGACCCCCGGTGGATCCTCAGCTTGGCCATCTGCAGGTACTAAGCGTGGACAGGCAAGCTCGACGGCTTCGAGCGCAAGTCTTGTCCAAGTTTTTTTTTTGTCTTTATGCCCGCCATAATTGGTTTTTAATGTACTAACCGTATAGGTGAGGCAGCTAATTGGAAATTCTGCTGAGCTAAAGTGAGGGTATAAGAATAATGGTATAGGAACCGTTGGTGATCGGTAAAAATTAGGTGCAAAGGAAGGAAACCCGCGCTCCTATCGGGTCATTGCATCAAACTCAACATAAACGTTTATATTTCAGATACTTTGGCATCCCGATAATCGAAGATGAGGAGCGCGCTTGGTTCCCAGCCGAGGACCTGCGCGACTTCCACGGCATCGAGCCTCGGCCCGTCTCGTCCATAGAGACCCTGCTGTTCTGCACCAGGCCTGATGGCCGCGAGGCCTGCTGCTGGCCCGGCTGCTGCGAAACTGATGACGATGAGTAGTCGTAGCCACTTTAGAAGCAGCGGAAGCAATAGGTATCTATAGCAGACCTTCTGGAGCTTAGATTTTTCCAGCCTGCTGTCACACCGATCAACTTGATTCCATGTAGCTTCGGTCCGTCTCGTTTATAGAAAGTATAGAGAACCTGTTGTTCTAAACCTCTGTGGGTCTAAATCAGGAACAAAAATTTGGTGTCTTCCTTGCAGACAATACAGTTAAAGGATTGGGTAGATATAAATTATGTGCTGTAGTTCCTTAGCGCCGAAATTAAGATATAAAGGCTTAAAAACTCCACAGAGAAGACGGAACACTAACTCATACTAAAAATGTTTTTGACCTAGCCACTTAGCAACAGTGTAGGTAACAGTGTACACTACTCGTATAGTTCAAGACTGCTCCTGCTTGAGTTTAGATTTTTCAAGCCTGCTGTGGCCACGCCGTGAAGAACTTCGGCATGTTTCTTCAACATCAGACCAGAGGGCTTCTGCTGCAGGCCTGACGATTGTGAAACTGGTGTTGATGAGTAGTAATAACCAATCAGTGTAGATACTATAGTTTAGATTGTTTTGCAGGCATTTTGTAAGTAAATACGTATGTAATTCGTAGTCTGTCTCATCCAAACATAACCTAAACTTCTACGCCAGGCCTGATGGAGGTGGAGGATACTGAAGCCATGCGTGATGTTGCGTCAGGGTTAATATTTCATTACAATGTTATATCAAGTACACTTTAATAGTTAACCATTTTAATAGTTAACCATATAATTTCGAATATAATTTGTCATCAAGATCACTCTGATGGCCACAGAAATTTGATCGCTCTGCGGGTGTCTAATGAAGCCATGTTGGCAAGTGAAGCTTGGATAGGCCCTGATTCACAGTAGGCCGTTCCGTGTCCGGGCCGGCCCGTTTTCTATAACAACGTGACGCTCTTCTCTTTGGCCAACACAAACGTTGATGGCTGATCTAGCTACGGGTGAGGCTCAGCAGCCCGGTCTTGCCCGGCCCAAAAAAGGAACTGTCTAGTGGGAATCATATCGAAATAGTATTTTGGAGCACTTTAGGCTCGCAGTTTAACTTAGGTATTAGATGGTTGGCTATGCAGATTATAGCTAGGGATTGTAGAGCAATATTTTTGGACTGAAAATTGATTTCAGGAAGTTGAATACTTGGATTCATAGTGGTGTATAGGTTTGGCGAGAAGTCTTAGATACTATTTTTGACATTAAAGCAATATATTTTAATGGCATACTCGAAACAGTGACGTTTTTTGTTTTTATAGATAGACTTCAATAATAATGTTTGTATTGTACTCATTCATGTTGGTTATACTCACCTACATAAATGAAAAATATCAAGTGTCTTTTCATATCTACTGCACATAATCATATCTTTTTCTAGTCTGCGTTTACATTGATATACATAATTATTATAGAAAATAGGTACTGAATTGCGGATAAGGTACATTTTGAAATTATTTACAGGTTATTTTACAATTTTTATATCGTAATTTAATCATGTTTTAAAATTTATTGTATTTTTATAGCTTGCACAAAATTGTAACACGAAACTGCTTTGTTTCATTTTAAGTAGTTTTAGCGATAAAATTTAATATGTCTTGAATATTGTTGGAATATAATTTTATATTGTTGTAATTTTAATACATTTTGAAGTTTAACAGTTGACAATAAAAATATACAAACCGCATATGACAATAATGGCAGCTATTTACTGTATTTATGTAGTTGTTTAAACAATTTATAAATTATTTACTAGTGGTTCTTATGTCGATAAAATTAGTTATAGTTCATGTTCTAATAAGACAATAAATGTACCTTCTTGGTCGCCAAAACTTTTATAATACTGTTATATAAAGATGTGTTACTAGCCCTAAAGCCTATATAAATGTTACCAGCTCTTGGTGTTAATCTTATTTATAGATACATAATATGTATATTATATTAATAATGTATTGGAATTCTAAGACAATAGTAAATGTAGGTCAGATGACTGCAGCATAGTGTAAAGTTAAGATTTGATGTGATAATTATTGTTGTTATCTCTTTAACTATAAGTCGAGCGCTCGTGACTGTGACTGTACAGGGGTAGGGGGTAACCACAAAGGGGGGCCGCAGGGGAACTGAGAGCAGGCGGCTACCGCCCGCGCCCACCCCGATCCCCTTTGTCGCCACCCCCGCGCCTCAGCCTCGTAAGCGCACTCAGATGAATGTTCGACCTAGTATGGGTAAAACCAGTCTCATTCACTTATTTCGGTATGTTTTTCTGATTATTGTGATCCAATTGACATTTCTATCTTCGGCTATTTGTGATCGACCGTGAGTCGATGATACTACGAGACTAAACAGTCATATAAACTTGTCAGGACGTCCCTGTCATATTGACTAGATATTAAACGCATTAATCGGACCAGGTGGTGGATGATCACCGTGGAATTTCTGCAAGTCATTACATTAACCACGAGATTGGACTCAACGTTTAAAGATGTGATATCATTTCGTTGTACATAGGTTGAACACACAGTTTCCGGGCCACAACTGATTGTGAACGTATCGCTTACTCACATATCAGCTGTAAATTATATACATGTATGTAGGCATAGACACTATGAAGGTAGCTTTACACGCTCCATAGGGTAGCCAGGTTTAGCCTCACATAGATAGATGCCAAAAAGTACGTACCCTAATAAGAAGACGTACGTACTCAATCATACAAATGAAATACCTAAAGTGTACATGCCTATAATAATCACTTTAAACTATAAAAAAGTATCATATAACCTAGCCTAAAATTGTTAAAATCTTTAGTAGTGTTGTAATTACACATAAGAATATGGCAAATAATAGCATAGATATCGTTGTATACTCGATATAATTATAAGTGTCAAAAATCAAACAAAATCAAAAAAATTATTCTGCAAATAGGCCACAAGGGCACTTTTACAAGTCAACACATGAATTATACAATTAAATAAATTGACAATGATAATTATAATGTTTTCAAAACAGAATTGCAGAACTAAAAAAAGTAGACAATAATAATAATGATTTTAAAACTATAGTGATTAACAAACTCACAATATTCAATTAAAATTAACTTACAATACATTATATAAAAAAAAGTGTAACAATGGCTTTTGATATAACGACTCATTCGTATCGAGAAGCTAGTCTAACTTTAAGTATTTTGTTTCCGTGTTACTGTATAGACTGTTTTACGCATAAACTTACGAAAGATACCTAATATAAGTAATAAACCCCAGTCTTTGACAGTTTGAAACTAATCTAATATCTACTTGACACTTTCAATATTAATTTATAACAATATAGAGAACTATAAGGGTGCCTTTCCACCAGATATATGCTATGCATATGCCGTAGTACTCGTTATGACACTTAGGACATATCAATTTAAATTAAAAGAACGAGATTAGCGAAACACTGTTCCTTTTCTCTATAAATGGTAATAAATATTTTGTTTGGCCAAATACAAACTATGTTATCTGCATTTACTCATGACATTTATGATGTTATGATTTATACTTGTTCAAAAACCAGCGAAATCACTGATGATTTCGCCCGAGTTCGTTCTTGTAATATTATCAAACATTTACAAATAATATTTCTGAAACTGTCCTACCTTCTCTTTGCGGTTTTCTAAATGAGTCGTACAATTCGTGTCAATTACTACATTTAAATGGTTATTCGCTGTATACGGTACGCAGGCGTGATATTTGCATTTTCGATCATACGAGCAACAGCGCAACGGTGTGAAGTGAATGAATTGTACCTACTCCATAAGTTTCTTGGCGTACGCAGACTTACACATCGTAAAATGCTACAATAGATGCGAAGCGTATTACGCCAGAAACACAGCGTAGGTAACCAACCTACGTTAAAAAATAGAGCGTGCCAGCAACAAGCGTATGTTGGAGACGCAGCGGACTTTAAAAACGAAATACGCAGACACGCAGTGAAGTTAAAATAGTTATTTGTTATACAAGGGTGCAAAGTTGTATTTTACCCGCGAGTGTGGAATTGAAACACGAGCCTGCGATAGGATTCTATAGTTGAACCACGAGCGAAGCGAGTGGTTCTAAAATAGAATCCTGAGCGTAGCGAGTGTTTCAACACACGAGAAGTAAAATACAACTTTGCACCCGTGTGTAACACAAAACTTTTCTCCTCACTATAGCGAGGAAAGTGCAACATGCAAAAAAACACAGTTCCACATGCATGATTTTCATCATTGGAATCACTGATTTTTTTACGATATTATAACAGAAAACTCTGAAAGTTGTGTATAATATGTACGCGAGTCGGTGTCTGTGACAAGTTGTGTATATTTTAGTTGACATTGACAATCATGACATTTCTGACGATGCGTTTTGAAATTGCATCGACTCAACTTGTGCGTTTGCAATTATACTCGAAAGTCATTATAAAAAAAATGTTACTTATAGAATTTTAAGGTTTACGACTTAAATCATTAAATAAAGCTAAATTTGGTATTTTTATTAAATTCTCAAACCATTTATTTAATGATAATTGATATCAAACGAACCATTAATATGAGCGTTTTACGTTTTGTTATCTGTCAAAAGCTACTCGAACACGCTCCAAGGTCAAATTACTTTCCCCACTTGTGGATAAAATGCGTTTTTACCCGCTTGTTTCAAAGGATAAAAGACGGCTTTCCGAGCTAGTGAGGGTAAAAAAAACTTACCTACCAACGCAGCTTCAGAGGGTACTTACGTTGTGTTTTAGACTAGAGTCTAGGGCGTGGTGTAGGTACGCTAAAATGTGTACATTCAGGGTACGCTCGAAATCTAGCGTATTTTGTCAGATCTGATACACAGTGTTCGCTATTGCTCGTATATATTATATATTCGATAAACGCTAACGTCATCTGCCCGGCTAGTATGATAGCTTACATGTCGGACATATAGCATTCGTCCCTCCCGCACTTACATACTTGACAGTACGGGACGAATGCTATATGTCCGACATATAAGCGATCATACTAGCCCCTCTGCTGTCGATTTCCACTGATACTGTTATTATGTTTACATATGTAAAGGAATAAATACTATAAATAGGTCTAGTTGTAAGTATTGTATCAATGTTGCGTCCAGGGGCCTCCGTGAGTAATTTGATTGGCTATTTGACAACGGTCAAAATAAGTAAAACTACTTACCCAAAACCTCGCTCAAACATCCTAGCTAGCACGATCATTTATACCGTCATATTATATGGCGTTAATATGCGTATAAAATATTTAGGTACAACTCTAAAAATAAAGTTGTTTCAGATATTTTTGAGCACCATGCTCAATCAATAGGTACTTTTGAAAGTGACAGTGCAGGGCCCCATTGCATTTCTCAAAGCGTATTAATATTAGTATTTTGTATCTTAAATGAAACTCAACAACGAGACAACATTGAACATACTAATACTACTACACCGGGAATCCAGACATACTAAAGTTTTTGCCAAAGCTGAAACAGAGACGCTTCCATCGATCCGCTAATAATACGCTTTGAAAAGTGGTGCCCAGGTGACACGGGGGTGTGGGTGGAACATGTGTGGGATCCTGCTATTGGGGACTCCCCGCCGTTATCTGCGAACCTGGCTGATACCCAAACGATTCCCGCCCCGTATGGCACCCATGTTACGCTACGCCAGTGCAGACGTTAGAGTTTGCCTAGTAGACGGTTATAAGAGGCCTCCGGTAAATATAGAACTTGGCCGTGTATCTGCCGTGCCAGGAATGATTAAGAAACGCACAACGAATGTTGGCTCTATCAAATATTCGAATATGTAACCTACCTATGTACTTTGTGCACTTCGTATTATGTAAGTACATATTGAATCTTAAAAAGTTGGTTATTCTAGTATTTGTCGTTTCATTTAGATAATATAGTATACAATCAATCAATCCGTTTTACCACGCGATTTCCGAAATCCGCAGAAGAACCAAGGTAACCGACGTCAAACTATAAATATGACAACAAACACCGCCCAAGCAAACAGAACTTTGTCGCTGATGCATTGACAAGACAATTTTGCGCTGTGAGTATAGACGACAAACTTCGAACTTGCACCTATCGCCTTGCCATCCCGGTGTTACTCGTCGATAGCATTGGATACGATGAAAGAACTTGCCATTCTCTATCGGCGATGTGAGGCGAGTGGTGACATCGTGTTCCATATGTGCAGAGATCAAGCCGAGATTCACAAATACAAAGCAACGAAGCCACTAGAGAGAATCGTCACGGACTTTATAGGACCGTTGCCACAAACAACAAATATATACTCATCATTGTGGACGAGTATTCCAGATTCCCATTTGATTTTGCCTGATACAAGTACATAAACAGTTATAATACATCAGTGTTTTATAGCGACCACCTCGAACATCCCCCCAAGTCGTCTGAAATGAATCTCACTGACGGTCACCTACATCTGCCTAAGGTGGTCGTTGTAAAAACAGTACTTTTCGACGACCACCATTTGAAGGGATCATACAACGACCACCTTAGGCAGATGTAGGTGGCCGTCAGTGAGCTTCAGTTCTGACGACCCCCACTGGGGGATACACGGAACTTTCCTCAATATTTCAATTTCCGTTTATGGGACACAGATCAAGGCGCTGCGTTCATGTCAAAAGAACTCATACTTTTTACACTCCAAGCACACCAGTCAATCGTATAACCCTTAGGGGAACGGCCAAGTTAAAAAACTTAATGGTATGTTCTGGAAAACCATTTGTCTAGCCCTGAAAAGTAAGAATCCTTTGACAATGTGGGAAGAAGTAATCACTCAAGCGCTACATAGCATAACATCACTACTATCCGGCAAGAAACACCACCTCACTAGGAAGAATGTTGAATCATCCACGAGTTCCACGACTATCTTTTTGGGGACAATCCATGCCACCTGCGCTACAACAATCATCGGAGGCTCTCCTAAAAAATTCAACCGTGTAAGTAAATATGACACTGGTTGAAGAGGTTGACATATTTGAATCGAACCCGTTATATAGCTCAGTGAGACTCCAACGGTAGATAACTAACAGTGTCAAATAGACCCGACACTAAGTTTTTACAAGAGACGTTTTTACGGAAACCCCCAAAGTTTAAATTTAAGTTACTACTAGAACATGTGGGTAACTTCTGACTAGTTATTAAGAAACAGAGACGCTTCCATCGATCCGCTAATAATACGCTTTGAAAAGTGGTGCCCAGGTGACACGGGGGTGTGGGTGGAACATGTGTGGGATCCTGCTATTGGGGACTCCCCGCCGTTATCTGCGAACCTGGCTGATACCCAAACGATTCCCGCCCCGTATGGCACCCATGTTACGCTACGCCAGTGCAGACGCTAGAGTTTGCCTAGTAGACGGTTATAAGAGGCCTCCGGTAAATATAGAACTTGGCCGTGTATCTGCCGTGCCAGGAATGATTAAGAAACGCACAACGAATGTTGGCTCTATCAAATATTCGAATATGTAACCTACCTATGTACTTTGTGCACTTCGTATTATGTAAGTACATATTGAATCTTAAAAAGTTGGTTATTCTAGTATTTGTCGTTTCATTTAGATAATATAGTATACAATCAATCAATCCGTTTTACCACGCGATTTCCGAAATCCGCAGAAGAACCAAGGTAACCGACGTCAAACTATAAATATGACAACAAACACCGCCCAAGCAAACAGAACTTTGTCGCTGATGCATTGACAAGACAATTTTGCGCTGTGAGTATAGACGACAAACTTCGAACTTGCACCTATCGCCTTGCCATCCCGGTGTTACTCGTCGATAGCATTGGATACGATCAAAGAACTTGCCATTCTCTATCGGCGATGTGAGGCGAGTGGTGACATCGTGTTCCATATGTGCAGAGATCAAGCCGAGATTCACAAATACAAAGCAACGACGCCACTAGAGAGAATCGTCACGGACTTTATAGGACCGTTGCCACAAACAACAAATATATACTCATCATTGTGGACGAGTATTCCAGATTCCCATTTGCTTTTGCCTGCGCTGATACAAGTACATAAACAGTTATAATACATCAGTGTTTTATAGCGACCACCTCGAACATCCCCCCAAGTGGTCTGAAATGAATCTCACTGACGGTCACCTACATAAAATAAATAAAAATATTGATAAATATATTGAGGGACAACCTTACACAAATCGACCTAGTCCCAAACTAAGCAAAGCTTGTACTATGGGTACTAGACGACAATATACATACTTATGTAGATAAATACATACTTAAATACATAGAAAACATCCAAGACCCAAGAGCAAATATCCGTGAAAATGCACAAATAAATGCCCTGGCCGGGATTCGAACCCGGGACCTCTAGCTTCGGAGGCAGAGTCACTACCAACTAGGCTAAACAGGTCGTCAGGCCTAAGGTGGTCGTTGTAAAAACAGTATTTTTCGACGACCACCATTCGAAGGGGTCATACAACGACCACCTTAGGCAGATGTAGGTGGCTTCAGCTCTGAGGAGTGGTCGAGTCGAGGTGGTCGCTATAAAACACCGAGTATCTCACGGAACTTTTCTCAATATTTCAATTTCCGTTTATGGGACATACAGATCAAGGCGCTGCGTTCATGTCAAAAGAACTCAGACTTTTTACACTCCAAGCACACCAGTCAATCGTATAACCCTTAGGGGAACGGCCAAGTTAAAAAACTTAATGGTATGTTCTGGAAAACCATTTGTCTAGCCCTGAAAAGTAAGAATCCATTGACAATGTGGGAAGAAGTAATCACTCAAGCGCTACATAGCATAACATCACTACTATCCGGCAAGAAACACCACCCCACAAGGAAGAATGTTGAATCATCCACGAGTTCCACGACTATCTTTTTGGGGACAATCCATGCCACCTGCGCTACAACAATCATCGGAGGCTCTCCTAAAAAATTCAACCGTGTAAGTAAATATGACACTGGTTGAAGAGGTTGACATATTTGAATCGAACCCGTTATATAGCTCACTGAGACTCTCCAACGGTAGATAACTAAAAGTGTCAAATAGACCCCGACACTAAGTTTTTACAAGAGACGTTTTTACGGAAACCCCCTAAGTTTAAATTTAAGTTACTACTAGAACATGTGGGTAACTTCTGACTAGTTATTAAGTTAGAATCACCAACTTTTAGACCTGATCTGTTATTTTCGAGACGTGTAGTCCGTCCTATATGGGTATGGGTGCACATACCCCCGTCTCATGATTTTCGTAGGTTCCTTACGCCGATTGCGCGACCACCTGGAGGCCAAGGTTTTTTTCGATTAAAAATAAACATCTCCATATATTAGGTACCATCCTGGGGTGCTACCGCGAACTTCGAAAATCGAACTTCGTATCGTACCGTCCCTTTCCGTCATATAGTGCGTGAGCGAAACGTGAGCGAAAGGGACGGTACGACACGAAGTTCGATTTTCGAAGTTCGCGGTAGCACAGCTGGTTCCTGGTACCATCGCCAACACAGTTAACTGATTCCATTCATGCAGTTTATTCTCATTGTAATAAAGGTCACTGTTTGGGAGTCGGCGTGACCTATTTCCTTTGAGGATCTGCGATGATCAACTTCTTTTTGATTTTAGATAGTCGCGATATGTAGGATTTACAAATTATATAATACTTTATATAAAATTTGGGCAAATCGCGGTGGCGTCCGCCTTTTTTGCTCTTGGCTGGTAAAAGTCAACTAGTCATTGCAGCGCCCCCGCACGGCTCAAATTCGAAGCTTCTCCTCTTCGGCGGGTGTCGGGTGTCCGGTAGATGGCGTTAAATACTCGAACAGTCACGATCACGAATGGTCAGCTTACTGTGTTGGCGTTTGTACCTTAACAAAAGCGTGACTCGGATGCATTTTATTTAATAGGCAATTAATTAATTGGAATCTATTTAAAATCAATAAAAAATATGCTGCCAGTTCATCGCTTCATCCAAGCGGTCGCAAATCGGCACACTATATTAGCTGGTCACTAACTGGCACATTTAATCTACTTACCTTTGAAAAATCTATGAATATATAAATGTAGGTCGACCAGTTAGATTTCTGGGCCACTTCATACCTCAGTACTCGTAAAAACAGTGCCGGATTAGCCCATAAGCAAATTAAGTAATTGTTTAGAGCATCTTGCACGTCTTGGGGGTCACCATAAACAGTACCAAAAATAAGATCGATATTAGGTTACTTATGGATGGGGGAGGAAGGGCCACAGGCGTGGATTGCTTAGGGCATCAAGTAGTCATATCATAATCCGGCACTGAGTAAAGGTCAATATAAAAGCTGACAGAAATCTCATATTAGGTATTGTCCGAACAAGGTACGAAGTGGCCGAGAAATCAAATCGGTTGACTGTTCCTAGCTACACTGAAAATTGCAAAAAGTATTTGATCCACTGTTACGGGAGTGTAGTATTAATTGAATCAAAACATATTTAAAGACATATCTAAAAACAAAAATAAAATTTAATATTGTTATAGACAAACAAGGATTCATACAAAACCGTAAACCACTTTGGAACCTTGTCAATCACTAAATCTATGTACATTACTTTTGCTATATGAACTATTGTTAATCACTAAATACGATAGGGTTCGACATAGGTCTACAGTTGTTAGCATATAGTCCGTTCGAAGTAACACATGCCATTAATTAATTAATTATATCTGTAGTACATTAAAGTCGAAATTTGTATATCATTTTGTTTGGATCGACTCGTTGTTTCTGTGTATTATATTAAAGTGTTGATGGTAAATAAACGTTCTGAAAAATAATTGTTTTTAGTATTTTCATCCTACGGTCCTTCAATAACTCACACATATATTCTGGAAACAGATAAAAAATCTTTTTTTCCTCGGAGGAAAATCCGTTATGGATACCACCGCATCGCGGATACTACAGAGGTTATGTTGGACTTGCACCGACTAAAACCCGCCGCTGGTCCTCAACTTCTTTCGGACAGCTCTGGTTTCTCCTTCGGAATGCACCAGCTTCGCCCTAGAGTCACAACTCTGTGGTTCCTACCGTCTGTTTTTATGGACGATCGCAACCTCCAACTGCGACCGTCTTAGATCCCATTGACTCCCTTTTAGTGAAAGGGAGCGCAGGGCACTGGCAGTCAGAACAAACATGTTGATCCGTAGGTTCGCTCGCTGTACGACTGAGGTGAAGCAGACACTTTTTAGGTGTTATTGCCAGTCGTTTTACGCTTGCAGCCTATGGATCAACTACACTAAGAGAGCTTACAGTGCCTTGCGTGTCCAATTCAATAACGGCTATAGGATGCTGTTGGGGCTGTCACGATTTTGTAGTGCGTCGGGCATGTTTGCGGAGGCTCGCATGGATGATTTCTACGCGATAATGCGCAAACGGGCAGCCACATGTGCAGGGTGCGAGGCAGCGCCAACAGCTTCCTAGTGGCTATAGGGGAGAGGCTGGACAATCCATTCTTTCGTCATTAGGTGTCATTGCATGTTCCCAAGTACAAAGACTATAAATAAGTTTTAAATGTATTAGGGTTAAGATAAACATAGATATGTAAGCACCATTGTTATTAACGACTATGGACCATGTCTCTGAAACAAAGTGAATTATTATACTTAGTCGGCTCATAAGTTCTGTCACTGGCCTTTAAAATTTAAATTTGGAACTCCTAAAACAAAAACCGTTATGCATTTGAATTTCGAATCTTTTTTAAATATTTGAGTAGTATAATTTTCTGTTTTCTTTAACATGGAGTGGACGCTTAAAGATAGCCGTACCGCAATAATTGCACTATATCGTTGTGGACACTCGCCGACTAAAATTTTTAAGCTATACTTGAAAATTTAAAATTCTCTCTAAGATTTTTGTATCGTACCATAGAAAGATACAGTGAGGTCTCGTTTAAATGACAAGAAAAGAAGCGGTCGTCCGCGTACAGCTAGGACTGCAGCGGTTGTACAAGCAATTAGGGCACGCATTGCCAGAAATCCCGCTAGGAAACAAAAAGTTATGGCCCTCCAGATGGGTTTGAGCAGAAACACGGTGAAAAGAGTGCTTAATCAAGACCTGAGACTTCGTGCTTATAAACGAAAAACTGGCCATCTTCTCAATGGTCGGCTTAAAGCTTTAAGGCTTAAAAGATCTAAAGCTTTATTGAAGAAGTACGCTAAAAATAAGCATCGTTGTATACTGTTTTCGGACGAGAAAATTTTTGACATGGAAGAAAACTGTAATAAACAAAATGATAAGAGTGTACGCTCGCAATAGTAAAGAAGCGTCTAATAGCATTCTCCGTATTCAAAGAGGTCATCACCCTTCATCTGTGATGGTTTGGCTGGGAGTTTCTTATGCGGGCGTCACTAGTATGTATTTTTGTGAGAAAGGAGTAAAAACTAGTGCCAAAGTGTACCAAGACACGGTGTTGACTAATATTGTGAAACCACTATCCCAAACGATGTTTCTAAACCAGCATTGGGTTTTCCAGCAGGACTCTGCTCCAGCCCATAAGGCAAAGTCTACACAAGCCTGGCTCGCCTCCAATAAAATCGACTTTATACGGCATGAAGATTGGCCCTCCTCTAGCTCAGATCTTAATCCGTTAGACTATAAAATATGGCAGTATTTAGAGGAAAAGGTGTGCTCAAAACCTCATGCAAATCTAGACTCGCTGAAAAAATCCCTTGCTACGGCAGTGGCCAATATCGACATGAAAGTGGTGCGTGAATCCATTGACGATTGGCCACGCAGACTTCAAGCCTGTGTAGATAATTATGGCGGTCATTTTGAATAAATGTTATACATTTAGATTCTCTAGTTTATAAGATTTCAAACGCTGTACAAATTATGCGGAATAAACTTAAACTTTTGTTTTTATTTGATACTATGTATATGACAGAACTTATGAGCCGACTAAGTATATTATTATTTAGTGACCGTACTCCATGCCCGGGCTACAGGGCGCAACACTTGTACCATTACTGATTCTGTGGCGCAACAAATAGGTACACCTATAATAATTTGAACTGGCAGAGTTGTCTCAAATTAATCCGTTTAAAAAACGACTACTATCCAAGCAAGAATATTCAAAATTGATTGCCAGTGGTTTTAACCATTTTCCAGGCATAGTACGATTTATTAACCTACCCGTCAATGGAATTTTAATTTAGGCCGTGTGCTCACAAAGTACAATATTTATACTGAGATAAAGGTACCAGTGAAATACTCCACATAGATCGTAGCGCCGTTGTGTATTTAGTAAGAACTAACAGCACGACCGCTGCATCCGTCACTTCAATATGGAAGTGTGATAGAGATAGCACCCAGTGACATCTGGTACAAACAAGTTAAAGTAACATTTCCATAGGATATATAGGATTCTTTCCGCCGTCGTCGTGGTACTTACTAAAATATATACAATCGATTATCCCAACACTTCAGCATTATCTATATTACTTTTGCGTCATTTAAATTAGGCGTTTATTGACCGAGCGAGCGAAGCGTCTCCGTTTCAGGTTTCGACAAAAAATCTTTCGCGTCTGTCTGTCCGGACGTTCTCCTCTACAGGTCGCATTTCTTAACCGATTCTCGTGAAATTTTGTGAGCAGGTTCTATAATTATATAGATTTTTTTGTCGGAGCAAGTTATTGGAAATTTGTAAATTGAAAAAAAATAAAATTTTTCGTATGTCTATCCGGATACTCCGGATGTTCTCCTCTACAGGGCGCATTTCTCAACCGATTCTTGTGAAATTTTATGAGCATGTTCGATAATTATATAGATTTTTTGTAATAATTAAAAAATCGCGAGGTCTACAGGTCACGGAGCCACTAGTTAAATAGAGGTAAAAATAAGAGAATATTTCAATCGTAAATTATATTAGGTACGTTTCATAAGGTACAGCGCACAAATTATACTCATTATAGTATTTAAACTTAGTTATTGGCAGTGATCGTAATTTTTCTAGCATATTTGGTAAGCGTAGTGGTGTTAACGGAATTGGGATAAATGATTTAAATTCTTAGTTTTTATATTTAGATAATTAGTATTAATTACGTTAATATTAACCTTAATTAACCGTTTAAATTGTATATGTCCATGCCAATTCCGTCTACACCACTACGCTGCATCGAAAATGCTACAAAAGTTGCTATCACTGGTTATTGCTTTGACAACAAATTAAAATAGGTAATAAATACCTAAAGTTTTCAATTTTAGTTTGGTCATTATTATTATTATTATCACGCGATACACTCTTATCGAGATAAGTATGTATTATCACGTGAATATTGAATCAAAATACAAACAATTTTGTAAACCGCGATAATATTGACATCTCAGTATTGTGATAATATTAACCTTTCCGACGCCATTGACTTGATATAAAGTCGAGAGGCGATAACGCGAACCGAGTCGCACTTGCATATTCGAGCGACAGAGAGGGAAATACTTCGTTTTCGGTTCGCGGGCTGCTACCGTGATACTCTATCTCCCTCTCTCTCGCATTAGCAGATTCGAGCGACAGAGGGAGATCCACAAACTTCGTTCTTTTTCTTTTCGCGGTAGCAGCTGAGTACATTTAGTGCCCCACACGCCCCATGACTTCATATCAAGTCGATGTAAAGACAACCTAAGCGCAATCAAGCAAGGTTCATTTTCAGTCTTTTGCTACAAAGCCTTTGGCGTGTGACACAACACAACTTACGGAATCTACTGTGGCGGCGAAAAGGTTAATCGTGTACAGGGCCCCAATAGGTATACAGGGTTTCCCATAACTATTCGACTTAAAGGGTATAAGAATATCTCAATGGTATAAGATAGAGCGACATATGAAGTTCATTCATCTATCTCGCTCTATCTTATATCTTCCTCTAGCTCGCATGATCCTCTGGTTGCGTGTTATTGTTAAAGAATCTAACTACAATTACAAAGTCGCTATCTACAAATTATATCCAGTCTTATAATACAGGCACATACAAAAATAACTATTCATTTCGGCAGAATTGGTTGCAAGAGTTACATACAAGCCATTCATTAACGCTCGCCGCGTGGAGCGATGTCCACTTGAGCACCCTACCGAGGTTTTCTCGAGGGAGTACAGTATCGGGTTCTTCAAGGTGTGTATACATTTTTAAATGTGACACCCCTGGAGTAGCAGGCCTCCATAGGCTTCGGTGACCGCTTACCATCAGGAGAACCGTACGCTTGTTTGCCACCGACGTGGTATTAAAAAAACTAACCCTTTGAACGCCAAGAACACCTAAAGGTGTTGCATGTTGCGCTTAAGGCGCCAATAACGACTATAGGTGTCATGATTATGACGTAAGTTGTCAAAGTCACCTTCGTGTTTTACACCAAGTTTTATATTCTATTTCGTATGGAGAATGAGTTGGCGTGTAAGTGTCACTGTTGTTCATGATAAATGGGTTTCAAAAGGTTAAAATTCCACAATGGTAGCACAAAATGAATTAATTAAGTTACAATTATAATAAGACGGTGAGACACTAAAAACTAAAAGTCATAAACTTAGTTCTATTAAACAAATTAAAAAAGTACTTAGTTGAAAACTAAGACTCTAAGGTGGTAAAAGTGACCTTCCTCGACGGAACAAATATTATATATTAGGTATTAATTATTTAACGGTATCTATCTACAAATCTATCTAAATAGTAGTAATTTCAATCTTTCCAAAAATACCATACTTATACAATACGGTTTCACTGATAGTTTTTTTTAAATATTGGGGGACAATCTTACAGAAATCGACCTAGTCCCAAACTAAGCAAAGCTTGTACTGTGGGTACTAGATGACGATATACATACACTAATTACATAAATACATAGAAAACATCCAACACCCAGGAACAATATCCATGCTGAATGCACAAATAATGCTCTGACCAGGATTCGAACTCGGGACCTCTAGCTTCGGAGGCAGTGTCACTACCAACTAGGCTAAACAGGCTGACAGTTAAATCAGCAACATTCATATTGGGATTAGGCTTGTTTTTTCCAAGATGGCTCACTCCTTGCTGATTTTAGTAACGTGTATTCGACAATATTGAGATATTCATCATCATCATCCTGGTAGATTCCGACCACGGCGACTGGGAAGTAGAAGAAGAAACTGGCTATTCAGAGCGTCGCTGATGAGCTTTCAGGTGACTGACATAGCCTATCTTTGCAGAGAATGTGCGAGCACACTCCCCACATGTCAGCACCCCTCCAACATAAATATAATGAATGGCCGCAGGAGGTCGGGCCTTTAATTCCTCGCGCTTAGCGTCGAGCTCACTTTGCCTTCGCTCTTCGAAGATTGAGATATTAGGGAAACTAGGATTAGGCTTGAGTGAGTAGACAACTTGACTGTTACAAGTTCAAGCCACCAGAAGGCCTCTTACTTGGTGGCCTCAAGGTTAAATATAAATGTTGCCTGAAAATGTGTATGACAGACGTAACGATAATGTGGTGAATAGCACATTATAATGGAGTGAAATCGCGGTAAGAACCTAGTTTCTAAATCAAAATATCTTGCTTATTTGGTACGATAAATTGTGCCTGGTATTCTACACAATAAGGTATTTTTAGAAAGAGTGATGTATTTTATATCCTGATGATTTCAACTAGTAGCATTTTATGTTATTTTTATTTGCACCACAGCCTTGTTTACTTCAAATGTAGTCAGAAAGTTCTCAGACATCATTTTGTGACAGATAAAGCAGTTTTAGTGTCCACTCAAATACAACTGTCTATCTGATGCCAGGAATTTCATTACAAATTAATTTCATTTTGCCTAATACTCCAATAATCCTAGATCTAGATATCAATGATATGATATATTGTATTGAGTAAAGGCATGGAACTTACCCTTAGAAGTAGTCAATCAGATTAAAAACAAACTTGACAATCTATGATCTAGGCAGTGTGAACTCACGCTAAGTAAATCTATTATTTAGACATATCAGTGACAGCTGCCTATCTAATATAAATTATTAATAATAACTTTGACATTCTGGAATAAACATTTCTCAGTGGTTTTTCACATCTATGAAATTAAGTTGTAATAAAAAAGCCATCAGATTTACTGTACAAAATATGCTTAGAGGAAGTTTAGTGTGATTTAGTTTAGTCTCTATGGTTTTAAATGTAACTTTGAAAAATAAAACATAATACATACAAATATCCTATAAGCCTAGCATTATTGCTTCAACCTTGCATTGGTATTGCTATCGAATAAGTATTTTCTAGAAGCTGGTCACTAAGTTAAGTTTGGGCATCCTCATTTGCCAAGTCTGCTTCCGCCTTCTTCAACTTTTTGGCTTTAATATCCGCCATGGTCTGCTCAATGGAGCGCTGATCCTTCTTATTCTCACTGGGAACTTCTCCATAACTCTTATTCATGTTCGTCTTCTGAGCGGCTCCTAAAGCAGCATCTTGACCGATTAAGTGAGCATATTTCTGTTTGTAAAAAGTACCGCTAAGCTCCTCTGGGCCTCGCTTACGTTTCCTATTCTTCTCCTCTTCGGATTCTAATGCTGCCATTTTTTGTCTATCAAGCCGTTCCTTAGCCATTTCAATAGCTTTTTCATCATCCCAAACACCACCCGCTCTTCGGACTGTCAACTCATCTTCAGAAGGTGGTCGTTCTTTTGTATAAACAACAGAATATCTGTCAATTCCGTCTTGGCCGAACGAGAACACTTGAAGCCCTGCAATTTCTGCCACATCCCTGATTATTGCTCTGTAGGTTTGATCCATCGGTTCAAATGCTAAGTGTGGTTTGGAGCTGTCTTTAACAAAGTCGCTTATTTTATCTTCAACCCGCTTCCTAAATCTGTTCAGCATGTTTTTTGCTTCTTTCTGCTTGCGCTCGAGAGCTTCTTTTTGCTTCCTAGCAGCATTTTTTTGCGCTTCGCTTGCTGAAGGAGGTTTTTGCATGGAGTTTAAAATTGAACCTAGTAAATCCATGGTTAAATCTGATTTTCAGCACAGAATGAGGTGTAAGCAAGTATTTCTGGTATGCGCCTGTTCCAATCTGCAGAAATTTTAAAATTGTCAACTAAAGAGTCTGATTTTAGACCTTTATATGTAAGTACACTTAATGAGGTTTCTATTTGAGCACAGACTTGACTCCCGAAAGTTAATATGTCGTCAGCAAACTCGAGGAGCTGCTGCAACGGAGGCTGGAGCGGAGATCCCTTAATAAGAGTTGTCTGTTTGGTACTATCTAATTCTTCACAACTCTGAAGGAAGACTTTGTGTTTGTTGCATAGTTTATCAAATAATTCTTCAACAATGGACCTGGAAAAGAATGTGCAAATAATTAGATACAGTACACAAGCTGCTTTTATAAAAATTCTAAATTTAACCAACCTCTCATCCATGGGGCCTACAGGCAACAATTTTCTGAGACATCACGCTTAACCATGTAAGTATAATATATTGTAAGTATAAAAATGACACATTATGTAATAGTCAATGAGATGTTTTGAACTATGATATCTATAAATGAAAAAGCTTTATCTTTTTGAACAATCCAAAATCCATCACTTTTCTAGGGATATTCTAACCTCAAAAGAGCTTCTTGTTGTGGTTTTACTTGGTCTAACCTATGGGATGTCCAGACATGGTCTAGAATGAAGCAAGCTCATGCAGGATAATGCCAATTCTTCTAGTCTAGCCTTAAACAGACCTAGAATAGGACAACAATACTAAGGAGCTATAATACTCTTAACTTACAAATATCGTTTCAATTCAACTATTTCTTCAGAAATAAGGTTATGAAGAGCCGCACATAGCTTGCCCTGCAGTCCTTCAAACTGTTCCAATGGCGTTCCAGTCACCTCCGCACTGAGAAAAAAACATAAAGTTACTTCCGTTCTTACATATTCAAATATAATATGTATGAAATAAACTCACTCGCGAATGTTTTTACACCGATTAATTAATTTATTTATAGTAACTGCGCACTTTTGGCAATCTTTCAAACACGTTTTAGAAACGGCGTGGAATTCCTCGAAGAAAGAAAAGAAGTCAATGATTTGCTTTTGTATTTTCGATTCCATGGCACGAATTATACATTTTCAATGGAAAATAGATTGTTTATTAAGTTTTTATTGTTGCGAATTGTATTTGAACCAAAACAATTCGAGACGAAACAAATAAAAATTTCAATTCAAGAACAAAATGTACACACACACAACTAGTACGATGGATGACTGATTTACCAGTTTATGAAGAATGTTCTTGAGAATCTAGTTTTATTAGTATATCATATATTATTAGTTATAACGACTAACGACGGGGTAATACATAAGCATACTGCAATTTTCGTAATATATTGCGTAATTAAGTATTATCGAATCCCAAATCAATAAAACACTTGAATAATAAATTTTAAAATCAAGGTAATGCTTATACTGTGTAGCTATTTTTATAAACTTAGGCAATAACTAGTGCTGTACTAGAGTCATGTGAATCAAAAACCGATACTACCTAATAGATGTCAAGCGGTACGACAGCAGCGCCCTCGCACGCGTCAGCTAAAATCTTGGAACTTGGTTGTCATCTTCTTGTCAGAAGATATTGGAAAGGAAGTCATTTTCGTTTTTGTTCGGCAAGAGTCGTTTTCGTTCGGCTGCAGGTCGATTGCGGTCTAATTGTACTGTCAAATATTAACCAATGACGGAGCTACCTTTCCTTCGATGCTATTGGTTGGATCTCAAGTCAAGTAAATGACCATTGACAATCAGTATTTGCTTACTTCCGACGGGGAATGCACGTCCACATCGTCCGCATTTATTGCAAATTATCTCGATAATACAAGTTATCTGCAAATTAATACAATCGTGCAATTATCCAAGTAATATTCCGTTTATAAGTGAAAGATGAGTGTAAATAGTGCGATTTGATTAAGTTCGTAATATTAGAAAATTTGTGCTGCTTGTTAAGTGAAAATGAATGGCAAAATGCACAGTGAAACCGGTGCTTTCTCATCTGACGGCATGCGCGCCGAAATACTGAACCCTTTTGTACACAAATTGGAATTAGATAACACATATGATAAAATAAAGGTACGAAAACAACTAAACATTTAGCCATCAAGTAGTACGATCAAGCATGTGATTGTAAATATTTTCAGTGTCCATGTAACTAATGCGCAGGTTCGCAGATTTATCACGTTAAGTAATAGATTAAGGCGAAATATTTGGGACACCACGCCACTAGGCCGCTAGTTATAAATGCTACCATATTAGGATGAGATAACTAAACACTTTCTTAACTTCAGCAGAATTTGCAATTTATAATATTTACTTTAGCAGTGATCAGCGACAGTTGTATACATGTAAAACAACGTCGCAATATGAAGGAAGAAGTGATTGCCAAATAAGTATATCACATAACGTACTGCTTCCCCCAGGAAAACCTTGAATTCTATTTAAATGGCATTCTAATTCAATTTGTAATGAATCATAGCGATTGATGATACTAAACCTGATTAACTTCCAACAAAGCAAAAAACCAACTCATTAATGTATTTTTATCACTTTTCCTTAAAAATGCAGAAAGAAATGATATTTTTTACAAAATATGCTTCCGTTTCTAGCGTGGAAAATACATTTTATGTAATCACTACAATTTATCTAGCTGGAAAGCCATGACAAAGTACCTGCGCAAACAGTTATATTACTCTAACTCAGAGAGAAAGTTGTTCCGTACGCACTATTCTTTCCATCACATTGGCGGCCAAACACCGCATTGCCACCTCTGATCATCGCTAACGCTAATGTTAGGGAAGGTCGTTTATTCGATGTAATCTTTTTTCGTCTATTTTCTTTTTTGTACGTTTCTGTTCTATTTTCTTTGAATTTAAGACATTAGCGATTATTTGTCACATTATTCATATATTTCTATTTGTGTGCGTCATTTTGTTTTGATTTATTTTTCTTAGTTATTTATATTATCTATACCTATATTTTTTACACAGGTAATTTTAAAATGTACGAAGGAATAGGTGTGTTCATTGCAGCAAAACAAAAAGGCTCCAACTCAGTGTGAAGCTTTGTTCGCAACCGAGCAAAACACTGGTATTCTGTCAGAACCCAAAAACATATGTGTAAAATAAATACTGACAGACAAACATACATAAATAAAAGAACGAACATACCCAAAATAGTGTGTGATAATGTAACGTGTTCTAAAACGAATATCAACAGTGAATGTTGAAGGCAAGACAAAGAGAACAAAAATTAAATTAGCATCAGATCATGCTGCATTCATATAATTTAACGAACCGGTTAATGTCAAAAATGGAGTCAGACGCTATCATCTCATAGCTAACTGTCAAAATTCACATAAAGTGAAATTTCACCGGACGTTATCATTGAAGCAACCGGCCTTAAGCCTGGTTTAGTCGTTTAATGTCGATTAGGAACGTGGTGTCCAGGAACTGTAAGGTTTCAACGGTTTCCACCGAAGGCGCGACTTCATGCTCGGCTGGGCCCGATCGATGTCATTTTAGCACCAAGCGACGTGATTATTCGCATCGCTACCTGATTACTGGCTGCTAGAGTAGTTTTCTAATTAGACTAATTTGAATGAATGTCTGATTTGGTAATCGTAATACTCAGGCGTTCTCATTTTCCTGAGATTACATAAACCATAAAAATAAAGTATGTACTTAACCTGAAGCAATAGATGTTAGTCTTGGGACTCTTGGGGTAAAGGAAGTTCGGTAAAACGAGAAAATGCTGTAATAATATTCTATGGGAAAAATAAATTCTAATACGAAATTTGTAAAGGTTACTTTGAATGCAGTCTTATTCGTATACAGGGTAGTATACTATGTATTTATTTGTGTATTTATGTAGGTTTGTTAAAAAGTAACGTAATTTATTTTTAATTTCCGTCTAGTCGTTAGACGCATTGCCTAAATTTTTTCTGCTCTGCCTTAAAGTTGACTGGTAGAGAATGCCTTACGGCATTAAGTCCGCCATCGTCCTGTACGATAAAGTTTTTTAGTGCAATATTCTTATTTAACTTTGATATGCTGATGAGTATGCTAGAAATCTGGGCCTTCCACTTAAAACAAACATAGAAACTTGTTTGTAGATTTGATCCCCACCACGCATGACATGTAAAAACTTGTAAAATTAGGCACTTATTTGACGAAAGCCTAGAAACGCCCGATGCGGCATAAATACCGTAAATACCGTTGTATGTGATATGTCCGCGTGAGAGTTGCTGGGAACTTGTTGAATCTGCACTACCAAGTTAACCGCTAAAACTCTCACATAAATAAATATTAGGGGACATTTTTTACACAAATCGAACTATTCCCACAGTAAGCTCAATAAGGCTTGTGTTATAGGTACTAGACGACGATATGTTTAATAGATATATACTTAAATACATAGAAAACGTCCAAGTCTCAGGAACTAATGTCTCTGCTCACCACAGAAACAAATGCCCTTACCTGGAATCGAACCCGGGACCTCTAGCTTCGGAGGCAATGACACTACCAACTAGGCTAAACAGGCCGACATAGACAACATAAATAATGATACCTCTCATACATCGGTTCCGAACCTGAAGGTAATCACACCCTTGGGGGTAGGGTAATACAGCAATTCTTTGGAGGTTTGGAGTAGGTATCGAAAGTGGATAATCAGATAGACCTATTGGCGGTTATTTAAAATTTAAATGAGGGAGAGGGTAGAATCAGTAACCCTAATATGTCACGTTCAGATGTACTCTTTGAGTAATACATTGAGGGGATAAACATGTCAAAATATCAAGACTGAAAAACGGTTTTCGGACAACAATTTTCCACAACAGCGGCAGCAACCGCATGTCAAAAAAATGGGTAATGACCTAATGACATTTTTATAGGTTAGTAACGTTAACGTGTATCTCTATGGTCCGTTACCATGGGATGCTCATTGTTATTACTCTATCGCTATCTAGTTAGGAATCATTGCTCTAATCAGTAGAAAGTGTCAGAAACACAACAATAGATTCTATCCCTGTCTTTAATACGACAATGTTACATTTACTGCGAAATATGTCGATCCGCTATTGCCTAAAGCCCCAGCCGTCAGCAATAAGTTTAATGATCATGTTGGTGAGGTTTCAGCCGATTTGGGCTGTAAAACATGACCATATCTAAAACCTTTCGCGCTAACTAGACGTAGATGTTGTAGGTAGACCAATAACTATCACTAATAACTTCTCACCTTCTCAGATGTTACAATATTTATCTGCAAAATATGTAGCGAAGAATGTAATGGTACCAGTAAAAACATGAAGTCAATTAACTCTAGTTCCATTTGTTTCAGACGGCGATATTCACAGTGATACTGCTGCCTTTCCGAGTGATCGTCATATGTTACCTAATAGTCACTGCCTGGTTTCTCGCCTGCATCGGCCTCTACGGGCTTAGCGAGGAAGACCTCAGGCGGAAACCTATGACAGGATGGAGAAGGTATACTTAACACATTAAACCGTCAGTTTTTAGGCCGTTAAGCGTTAAAAATGTCGTAATAAGCTGTCATCACATATAAGATTGACAAACTCCCCGTACATTACTTACGGAGCAACCGGCCCTAAGAATAAAACGAAAGATGGTGGGTTTTTCTTAAATAATATTCTAAATGCCAATTCTGAGAAAGAAATACAGGTTATTGCCAGAAGATATACACTAAATACGTAACTATAAATATAGCGCAGAAATGTTACATAGAATTTATGATAAAAAGGTATTTAAAAACATAGCCCGGGCCGTCTTTTTTGACGTTAACGAACGCATTTATTTATGCGGAAGTACATGCGATTTCAAGTAAGATATGACTGTGGTAATGAACATAATTTTCTCGTTGTCTTACCGTTTTACCTGCGGCATTCTTTACGCTTCAATTTTAACGATGATCATTAGGATGATTGCTACTTTAGCAAAAGTTCTTGACTTTAATGTCGCTGAAGAGTGCCATTAGTAAACGACGCAAGGTGCAGACTGCAGAATTAACAAAAGTTCGTCCCACCATGAAGGTTGTCTCTCGGGTTACTTCATCGTAATTTGGTTAACCTGTGCAATTTAATTCCATTACAAATATAGACATACAGACATAAAGAAAATGAACCCTAACAGAAGTTACTGACAAAAAATTCAATTGATAAACGACAAGCATCTATTTAATAGAGTAATTGAATACAAATTTGAGATCGTAAACAATTAAGGCGTGATTACTTTAACTGACGTCGAAAACGTTTACGCCTACAGAAATTACTCAAGCAACAAAAACTTGATTTATGGCGCTGCCAAAAAATATTCTCAAATGTTTGTAAACATAAATACTTCACAGAATTCCGTTAATGATCAAATTAACGCATAGTTAATAGACACTTTACCTTTCGGACGTATATGAATAGTAAAGTTATTATGATCAATCAACGGTTGTAAGAGACCTAATAGCACAGTATGATGGTGAAAGTGGTCAACAGCATTTTGATCCTATTGCTAGTAAGTAAATTGAGGGTGAAAACTGTCAGGCCCTTTTTACATTTATTCATCTTCCTAGTTTATTGTTTACTCTTTCCCATCCCTATAAGGTAATTATTTTTACGAGAGAGAATGGGGCCCGTTATACGGTTATTATAACCACAATACCTGGATGTCAATATTATTGCGTTTTTCAAAATTGTTTGGATTTTGCTTCCATATTCACGTGGTACGTATCGTGATATGAATGTATCGCGTGATAAAAATAACCGTGCAAAAGGCCCCAATGTTTAGAGGACAAAACATAGGCACCGATCTGTGAAATTGAAATGATATAAACATGTTCCTACTCAACTAATATAATTATGTCACATACCTACGAAAAATATGACTTCTCCGCCGCCTCGAATGGATGGAACGGCACTCAGGACGTTTTAAAGTTCTAAGTTCATATAATTAAATATATATATATATATATATATATATATATATATATATATATATATTACAAGGATTACCAACATTAAATTCAAGAAAGCCGAGCGCACTTTTGATCTAAAAAAAACCGTAATTTTCGGTAATAATCGGTTTTTCTAATCACTAGTACGGGTAACGTCATAAAAAGTAATGGCGGCAAATCAAATTAGTAAAACTGAAATAACCTCAAAAGTTGCCGTTGTTCGTTGTTGCCATGCCATCAAGTATAAAATGAGTGTTTTGGTCAATGCTCTTTCGAAATTACACTGTAGGTAAGTAGAAGCTCACCTCGCGGTCGCCTGTGGCTTTTTAACTGTGTTTTAGAACCGAGAATAATGAAGCGTGTGCAATCTTTGCAATTATATATTTTCTTGTGAATTGCTGTCATTATTTCGAAATCTTACATACTTATGCGGATAAACGGAACAGGTGCAATGAGTGAGAGACTTCGTGGTTTATGAAAATGAAATCGCGTATACATGGTAAATATCTGTAGATCAAAGTAGGTAATGTAAGGCTGGCTCACTTCTCAAGCCTAGTATTCACAATCACTATTCACTTCACAATGCTCTACGTATAGGTCGATTCACATCGAAGGGCTAGAGTCGGCGCGCATTTTAATAGAGTCAAAGGAAGTTGAACCTTATATACAGAAGTTAGATTTCATATTTAAATGGCACAGCAATGGCCGTGACATTTGATGTGAATCCTTGCAATTCCTACCAAGGGGCTTGCAATGGGTGGAGCGCGCCGCGTTAATAACCTAACGCTCGAAATCCCCGAAACTAGCTGTCAGTCGCGGGCCGTCACCGTCCGTGCGTGTACGTACCCGTCGTGATCTGCTGCCGCGCGCCGCCGACTTGATCGCGACGAACCGCGCTAACGTATTTTTTTGTGTGATTTAAAAAAAAACACGATGAAACCTATAACCAGCACCACATGTTCTGTATATGGTTGTTTAAATACCCGAAGGAACGTTGGTGTGTCTTTTTTTCAATTACCTACAAATTGTGAACGGTAAGTTTTTCTTTTAGTTTGGTATATATGTAATAATAAGTACTTATTTAGTATAACCTTGGTGTTTAAAATTATCAAGTTGTAAGTTACAATGTACAACTACAATACAAATGAATACGATACGAACCACCTGGTTACTTTGTTAGGTACATTTCCGCCGATTTACTTATTAAGTACCTAACTGTAATTTTATTCAAAATGAAACACGCGTTATTCAAGTTATTTTACTTGATTAGCTACATAATAGTTGTCCTATTTAGATACTTGTCCATTATTGTGTTGTGGCCATAGCATTTGAAACACGGACAAAGTGTAGGTACCTATACCTGAGAAACTTAAGAAGATGACCTGTCCTGTTGTATGTGCTGTGTTGATTTGTATGTCCGACAAAACCTGTTGGTTGATGATTTGAAATGTATTTTTTTTTTGAGAGATGAAGGGGGAATGGTTATGTTTTGGCTCTTTTCTTAAATAATTATATTAAAATGACAAAAAAAAATATTTGAGATGCACACAATGAGCTCTTCCATATGTAACACGATATTATGTATTTTGATGATTGTCCCCCAATAAAGGTACTTCCCCTACACGTAAAATGGGGATGTATTTTTTTTCTTGCAAAACCCACCGTGTTTTGTAACGTTAGATGGTTCGTTAAAAAAATATGAGATTTATTAAATGACTAGCTGTTGCCCGCGACTTCGTCCGCGTTCTTGCTCCTATTGGTCGCAGGGTGATGTTATATAGCCTAAAGCCTTCCTCAATAAATGGACTATCCAACAGAAAAATAATTTACAATTCTAACCAGTAGTTCCTAAGATTAGCGCGTTCAAACAAACAAACAAACTCTTCAGCTTTATAATAGATTACGCTATTCGTTTGCGTGATATCTATACTATAATATTATAAAGCTGAAGAGTTTGTTTGAACGCGCTAATCTCAGGAACTACTGGTTCGAATTGAAAAATTATTTTGTGTTGGATAGCCCATTTATCGAGGAAGGCTTAAGGCTATATAACATCACGCTGCGACCAATAGGAGACGCGGTAGTAATTTATAAAATGACAATTTTTGTGGGGGGGGGGGGGTTTGGTTGTGGTGTCCCCCTCAAACAAACCCCCCCCCCTAATAAAACTTAAAAAATGAAAACTAAAAACTCACTGGGCCATGAACGCTCTACTCTATTCATGTGAAGTAACATGTACTTTATTAATTTCGGTTCACTGTACTTAAGCGACATCTGGTGAGGTAGAACATGTTTTGCCTCATTGAAGTATTTTTGGCGTGACAACCCTAGGGCTACACGTGCCGCGCGTGAATGAATACAAGTTATGGGATAGACAGAGATGCAGAGAGTAGGCACGTTTCTTATGCCTAAACGCCGTTTTTGTTAGGAAGTGAAATTTCTGTACTTGTACTATTCCTTATTCTGTGTTCCTACATAGACGAATCCAGTTGCTGGCGCCGAAAGATTGAAACGCACGAGCGGCGCGCAGCAAAAGACCACGCGGTATTCGGTAGCGCGGAGCGGAGGCGGGGTGTGTGACATATGAAGCAGTAATCGACAGTCGACAGTTTCGAAAAGATCAAAAATGTAAAACCGCCTCCGCCCCGCACCGCGCCGCGCCCACTCTGTGCGTTCCGACCTAAGGCGGCGCGTGCCAGCGCGGTAACTGGTGACACTACCGTTTATCTTATGATATGACTCCTCCAGTGGCTTCATTCATGATGGACTGGCACGAAATAGCACGAAATGGCCTGTGTCTCAAGGGAGCAAAGTGATATAGGTATTTACGGCGAGGGCGGTATATTGAATCCTGAGTGAAGCGAAAGATTATAAAATAGAATCTTGAGCGTAGCGACGGATTCAAGTGGTTACGCCCAAGTTGGGAATAGTTGTGCTACCGTGTAACACATTGATATTCACACCGCCTTTGTAACTCGCTGCTAAAACCATGAAATAATTTTGCTACTGAGTAGCACATATTGCTTTTCACAGCTAAGGAAGAGCCGTCGTTGCCCTCAAATGAAGGAAGAAAAGTACGACTTTGAACCCTCATTTGAAGGTAACAATTATTCTTTTCTCAAACATGCAATGAAATTTCGTCATTACGTGAGTTATTAACAGGTATCACGTTGCAGGCGAAACAACTCGGGAGAACTGTAAAGGAATTTCTTACAAAATTGGAGGCCTAGGCCGGGAAGTAATTTTTTTATTATTTTAATGTCAAACATGGCGTCTGTTAAATTTGTTTTTTGAGTGGTGTATTTTTTTATTTCATTGCATATGTTTGAGACAAGCACTATACAAATCTCTGCGAGAAATGTTGGGCTGCAGGCCGCGTAGGTATCCCTATTCCCTATCCGTCCATCTATATCTACTTGACCTGCAACCTTTTGTTTCCCGGCCTCTATAGTAATGTTCTATTTCTGAATAACAGGTGTGATTTTTTTTCTATTGCGCTATCCCGCTGGCATCACTAACCTACATTCTGGCGCGCAGCGGTCGCGCTGCGCGGACGTCCCGCTTGCTTCAAGCATGCTATGATTGCTATGTGACCAATCCTTTATTAAGAGGGCGCAGTACGTTTGGTTCTCCATACAAACGTATTTATGCTCTCATTTTAAAACGCCATGCTAGAATAACATGAAACTTTGTATACACACTGGGATCCAGCTTGTCTAGGGCGGAAATTAGTTTCTGTTGCTTGAAATTATAATGGCGAAAAAATACAGCGATTATTAAGGTTTCCATACAAGCCGTAATAAACTCAAAAAAACCGCTGTATTTTTTCTTTTTCAATTTCTAGCAACAGAAACTAATTTCCGACCTAGGTATGCCCGATCCCATTTTGTATACAAAGTTTCATGTTATTTTAGCATGGCGTTTTAAAATGAGAGCCTAAATACGTTTGTATGGAGAACCGATCCACACCGATCGTACTGCGCGCAGTCATGTGTGGGCAGAGACGGCAGCGCGAGGATCATAGTGTGGCAGAGCCATAACACTGGCGTCCACTATCCACCACCATATATCAGCCCAAAGACGTCCACTGCTGGACATAGGCCTCCCTCAATTTCATGAGGGGCAAATGCCATAATCGCCACGCTTGGCATGCGGGATGGCGATCGCAGTATCTCCACCGTACTCCAGGGATGCTGCTGCCCATCCCCCGGTGGTCTTGTAGTTTTAGGATATACTGACAAAATCATATTTATCTATAGTTACGCCTAAAATTGGCACTGACAATTGATATTTTTGGGAATACGGGCCTGATTTTATAATGCGTATTGCGTACATGCAGTTCTCCACCACCAATGGAGAGAACTGTATACTTCACCGGCTACACCGACAAGAGTTTTACTCTTAAATTCATGAGGAATGCGTACTATTTCGGAGCAGACTCTACTTGCGAAGGTCCAAGCCTCTAAACAGTTACACTATTAACCCAATTGCAGACCATCTATTCAACTAATTGACCATCTATTAATTAATTGTGCGTACACATGTTAATTATTGTACAGTTATCATCTACCTTGCTTTCCTATTGATCATTTCTTTATTTCATACAAAAGTTGTTACACGTGCATTTGGATTGGAATTCTTGGCCCTGCCTGCGCTACTCCAGAAACTAAACCTTAAAAAATGCACTCTAATCCGTTATCCGTTTAGGAGTTACGACGCCACAGACAGACACAAATATATACTAGCTGTAGACCTCGCAAAATTTTTATTCATATTTCAAAATTTCCAAAAACCGGTTTGACAAAAAAAACTATATAATTTAATTATAGAAACTGCTCACAAAATTTCACAAGAATCGGTTGAGAAATGCGATCTTTAGAGGAGAACATCCGGACAGACAGACAGACATACTAAAGAATTTTTGTCGAAAGCTGAAACGGAGACGCTTCGCTCGCTCGGTCAATGATACTTGTTAAACCTCGATAAAATATAACAATTCGTTTGCGTCTCGGGTCAAAGGGTTTTCTCAAAAATGGCCGTAAAAGTGGACGTTACTGGCTATATATTGGATGGCGATTTTTAGTAATTCGCATATATGTTTTTGTATGTTTTTCAATGTGTATGAATGCATCCTTTTGGATACATGGGACTCCAGGGCAACACAGTTTTTTTTTAATATGGCGCCAGATAATATAGAAACTTGTCAAACTTTCCATACAACTATGTTCTAACGATCACAGCGTACTATTGGCAGACGGTTTGGTACTGACCACTTTTACTCCAACTAATTGGCTATCCACACTACAGTAAACACATGCCAAAAGAAAAAAAATGCGGTAAGGCTATTTTTGTGGCGCGCATACAAAATAAACTTTATTAACCACGTGTATCATTCATTACAATATCAAGGTCATGTTTCATCAATAAACAATAAATCCAATCAATTCGGGAGATGGAACTTTGATTGGATTTAAGGCAAAAAGACAGCTTCATAAGTTGTCAGACTCACCTCCCCGCTCTACCCTAATCGTAAAAAGTAAAAACTACGTAATCAAGAGCGGTTACCACGAACGGAAAATGAAATTGTTTATTTCTCTCTGTCACTCGAATGAGCAAGTGCGACAGAGAGGGAGATAGACGAACGATATTCGTTTATGACCCGCGGTACCCGCTCAGAGCTCTAACGTATTTGGTTTTATAAATGTTATCTGTAAGTGTCGTGAATAGCACATTTCGTTCTTTTAGTTTCTAGTTTTAGTTAACGGTTCATCAAAACATCGTTGTTTGTTAAAATCGCGTCTTTTATACATATGAGATACAGATACAGTAAAATTATTATGGCATTCATAGAATAGTAACT
This sequence comes from Notocelia uddmanniana, assembly GCA_905163555.1. Classification (NCBI taxonomy): domain Eukaryota; kingdom Metazoa; phylum Arthropoda; class Insecta; order Lepidoptera; family Tortricidae; genus Notocelia; species Notocelia uddmanniana. Next base: position 28,366,548 of record LR991064.1, on the reverse strand, counting down.
GTGCTTTTGGAAGGAATTAAATGAGTTTTTTCCTCACCTTACCCTTACTTTACCTTTACTGTTAGGTAACAGTAAACAGAATAACAACAAGAAAAGTTTTCGTTATTGTTATTCAGTTCCGTAAACCAGGAAAAAATATATAGAAAACTCCCGTGAGTTTGAGACATATTAACCCTTTACCAGGCCAAGGGATATATTCCACCCCCATCTTATATCGGTTACCGTAGTCAGGTTTTAACTCCAAACCACCTACAAAATATTTTGTCAATCCCTGAAAATATTATTTTATGATCTTCATTCACAACACGCTTCTAAATTGCGTAATATATCTTTGGCAGCCATTTAAATTCACTTGAACGCTAATTTCAGTAAACTACGGAGAAATTCGAACACTTTCCATAATTTCTATGAAACAGAAGTACATAGGTCGAACAATTTTTTGATATTTTGTAGATTTTGAGTGTTGAAAGCTAATGTAATCGTAAACATTGCTAAATATTCATGCATTATTGTGTATGACCAGAATTAGGATGTGGGTTGACATTATCCCATGGCCTTATTAGAGTTTAACTGTGTGGGAGCTATTTTTCCCATGGCCCGGTAAATTGTCTTGTCATGTCATAAAAACTCACGTAAGTAATAAAACAGTTTTTGTGTTCAACCTAGAGCGAATTCATGTACCTAGCTATAAAATATCCTTTTAAAGACTTTCCCTGAAGATTATTATTATTTACCTAGAATTTGATAAATAATTTGTAAACAAACCACTAACATCACTGGTCAAGTGGATTTAAATGGCTGCTAAAGATATATTATTGGATTTTGAAGCGTGCCATGAATGAAGATCATAAAATAATGTTTTCAGTGATTGATATAATGTTTCGTAGGAGATTTGGAGTTAAACCTTGACTATTATAACCGATATAAGATGTGGGTGGAATATATCCCTTGGCCTGATCAAGAATATAATAAGACAAAATCTAGTATGACAGTTCATTACTTAGACAGGCGATGGGATAACCGTAACCCACATTTTTATTTCTGGTTTAAATATTTTTTTTACAAGGCGTCCAATACGGTTGTAACAGCATATAAAGTACGTATTAAGACACGCTGGTTCTTCGGGGCCTGGTAAAGGGTTAAATAATATAATGAAACGGGTCACTCACTTAGCACTGCCGAGAAAACCGCCGCCGCGTTAGGTGCTCATGATTAAGGACCGCGAACCGGTCTGAAACATGTCGAGCGATATTCGACCTTAAAGACGTGAATGACCCGTTTCATTATATTAAAAATAAAAATTTAACTGGCACAGGGAACACAGAGTTTTGTTTAGATATACATACAGGTTTTTGATGGTTAAAAAAGGTAATCTAAAAGTATATTTTTCCTGGAAACCCTAAAAACAAGTACGGTCACGACACTCACGATTTTCAGTTAGTAATACATTTTGCAAAAAAAAGGTTTCTATGCAACTTGACAGGACTGTCAATGTTAAGGGATAGCCCGATCTTAGAATTAGGTACCACATCAAATATTTTTAGTGAGTATTCCTATTATAAATGGGAAGTATGTGAGGTTGTAGCTTTATGAGTTTGTTTATAGGGAATAATCTTCGGAACGTTTAATCCGGAATCTCAAGAAATTTCAAGATTTTTTTGGATGTACATTGCATAGTTTCATTCTGCGGGTGCGCCTGTGGGTTCTATCTAATACCTACGCGACCTACGCGAAGCGGTCATACTCGTTGCGGCACCCCAACACAAGGCGGGCGGAGCCGAACTTCGTTGGTGGTTTTAAACGGTAGTCCGAGGCTCTCTAGCAGCGGCTAGTCCGTCACACCCGTTCTCACCGACAGGACGGGATGCGTAACTGCATTTCGCCAACGTTAAAATAACAACAAAACAAACCAGTATACTTGTAATATCCCGTATAATCATGGTTTTAAAAAAAACAAAGAGACGTCACCATTCCAACGAACTACAGTCGATTTTTTCTTACTTGAGTCAAGATGTAAACAAATATGGCGTATCCAAAGTTTGCCATTTCATAGGGTTGGGAGTCGTTGAGTGTGTGAATTTTTACATAATGGCTGAAGTTAGAAAAAATAAGCTATAAGCGAACGTATCAGCTGACTATCTGGCGGGCAGTATAATTTTTTGCCCCATTTATGGTATTAAAAAAATATACAAGCCACTAGGGCCCTCTTACTGGCTGGATTGTGTTATACTTAACTCATAACATAACAAAAATAGCGGAACAAAGTAAACCAACCGCAAAAGGGTCAATGTGACTTTGATGTCCAGTGGCTAGTTCCTTATACCGTTACTCTGTTGTTTGACACGACTAGGTAGTTATTGAGTGAGTTGAGCCGAATAAAAATAAAAATAAATAAATATTAGGGGGCAATTTTTACACAAATCGAACTAGTCCCATAGTAAGCGCAATAAGGCTTGTGTTATAGGCACTAGGCGATGATATATTTAATAGATATCTACTTAAATACATAGAAGTCTCAGGAACCAATGTGTTATGACTATTAAAGATTATGTTATGAAGCATCGATGTAGGTATTTTATTCATGTTTAATTGTGTAATTTGTAAATGTGTGCCCCAATGATGCCAAAAGTCTACCATTTCTTACATCTTTTTAAACTGGAAATTTCGGGAAAATACAAAAAATATGCCGAGTAAAGCTCGGTCGCAGGTACTTTTAATAACCTCTGATAATCCACCACCACCACCACCACCATATCAGCCGAAGGACGTCCACTGCTGGATTTCCCAGCCAATTTCATAAAGGGTGAAAGCCATAATCGCCACGCTTGTGCGGATTGGCGATCGCAGTAGCTCCACCGCACTCCAGGGATGCTACTGCCCATCCCCCGGTGGTCTTGGTCGTAGTTTTAGGACATACCCGATGTCTGATATCATTATTATCCTAGCGTTATTCCCAGTACAGTTGCATCCTGAAGGATGCCTGGGGTCCGCTACCTAATCCCAAGAATTGGAGTAGGCACTAATTTTTACGAAAGCGACTGCCATCTAACCTTCCAACCCAAAGGGAAAAACTAGACCTTATTGGGATTAGGCTTGTCAAGTGAGTGGGCAACTTGACTGTTAGAAGTTCTCAAGCCGCCCGAAAGCCTCTTAACTTGGCTTAACGACTGCTATCATAGATCAACAGCTTAACGTGCATTCCAAAGCACGGGAGCGCTCAGTTGGCAACCACTCAAAGCGGTCACGCATCCAAGGACTGACCCCGCCCGACATTGCTTAACCTCGCATACCGCGCGCGGTACGCGGGCGCCGCTGGGCCACGAACGCTCCTCCCGATGTCTGATAATCACTAATTAATAAACATTGCTATGGAAGAATTTTCACTGGACGTCGTTAGATATGAGAAAATGTATTTATTTATTTATAATCGTATGGCATTTATTTACGAACCGTGAGATCTTCGAGAAGACAAGTACGGTTGCGGTTGAGTTTGTTGCACTTTTAGCACCACCCAGGGGTCACGTGTAGGGTAACGGTGGGTACTCCCTACTGACGTGGTGCAACTTCGACCCCCCTTTGTCAAGTGAGTGGGCAACTTGACTGTTAGAAGTTCTCAAGCCGCCCGAAGGCCTCTAATCAACGGCTTAACATGCCTTCCAAAGCACGAGAGCGCTCAGTTAGTAACCACTCAAAGCGGTCACCCATCCAAGAACTGACCTGCGCCCACATTGCTTAACCTCGCATACCGCACGCGGTAGGCGGGTGCCGCTGGGCCACGAGCGCTCTATAAAAAACCTGCCAAGTGCGTAACCACAACCCACACATTATTGTTCTAAATTTTAGAGGTAAATAGCGTTTATACAAACTAGTACATATTGAGCGCGTATGTATGGCTTCAAGTAACAACTAAGATATTGTGGCAGTATATTGACTTCCTTCTGGATGTATTAAAATGGGGTGGAGTGTGTAGCTACATGTATATGCGTTTTTTTATTATTATAAAATATGGGATTGCTCTTGGCCAGCATATAGCCGGGGGGGCAAAGATGAGGCCGACGATGAAGCGAGCTCACCCTGAAGATGTCTATTCACTCGTGCCTTAAAAAAGTCAAGGTTAGGTGCTTGATATGAGCAACGCGTACGATTGAGTGCGCCATGTAACTATATTAGAAAAATTGTATAACACCGGAATCCGAGGTATAGCCCATCAATGGTTTAAGTCATACTTTTGCAATCGTACTCAATACGTACAAATCGAAACAACAAACTTTGAGACAGGCAAGATACAACACATTAGATCTGATAGAGTTCTTCAAACCGGCTAGTAACCACTCAAAGCGGTCACCCATCCAAGAACTGACCTGCGCCCACATTGCTTAACCTCGCATACCGCACGCGGTATGCGGGCGCCGCTGGGCCACGAGCGCTCCAGAAAATACACTTGGACTTCTCATAAAAAGAGGTCCGAGTTTCATACTTTTTATATGCCATTAAGATCTCACTTAAATGCAATGCAATCAAGTGTACCCGAATTTTGTTGTCTACTTACTAATAAACATTGCTATGATCTATCGGTGGAAGAATTTTCACTGGACGTCTTGAGGAAGTGTATAAATAAATAATAAATAAATAAATATTGGGGACAATCTTACACAAATCGACCTAGTCCCAAACTAAGCAAAGCTTGTACTATGGGTACTAGACGACGATATACATACTTATATAGATAAATACATACTTAAATACATAGAAAACATCCAAGACCCAAGAACAAATATCCGTGATAAATGCACAAATAAATGCCCTGGCCGGGATTCGAACCCGGGACCTCTAGCTTTGGAGGCAGAGTCACTACCAATTAAGCTAAACAGGCCGTTAAACATTGCTATGTATGACACTTAGGCTGGGTTGCACCAAACCGTCTGTAATCGTAAGCTGTGTTCGTTAATACTTGAATGTATGGAAAGTTTGACAAGTTTCTATGGGACGACAGCTGCCGGCGCCATATTTAACGTTGATCAGTCTGTGATCGTAAGTCGGTGCAACCCAGCCTTAGACCTCTCATAATATTTTTAGAGGTCCAAGTTTCATATATTCTATATGCCATTAAGATCTCACTTAAGTGCCAATTAAGTGCAATGTATGCCATCAAGTGTACCTAGTGTTTATTACTTATCTGAAATTAAGTCATATTGTCCACTTACGAACGATTTAAAGTTATATACATAAACACAATTTCATTGAAACCAGTTCTGATCGCAAAGTCACGTTTTGCTCTAATTTCCACAATTCTGCACACCCGCCATAAAAGTGGGGTAATTTATCATATACGTATCTGGCAGTTCAATAATACGGGAGAAAGCGACCTTTAAGTATAGGTATGTGATTGTCACCGTTCGATCGATAATTAAGTGCATTTAAGTATTGTGCAGCAAATAATTTTTAAGAAAAAAAAACCGACTTCAATGGGGGAGGCCGGTAAAAGATTATTATACTTAGATGGTGCACTCTTAGATAGATATACAATAAAATAAAAATGGCTATAATGTATGTTTATAATGGTAGAAGACTAAGTACCCTCAATTCCTCATGGAATCATGAAAAAACCTTGCTTGCTTGACAAACACAACGAAGAGAACAAATCGCCAAACGTGAACTACGCGTCGTTGAAGAGTTCCGTTCTGATCATCATCAGCAGTTCCACTTCATAAAATGTCACTTTTATGAATGAAAATGCTTGATTAGTTCATGAAAATACTAAAATCACTATTTGTGTGCCTTTCACATTTGAGGAGTCCCCTCGATTCCTAATGGATCCCATCATCAGAACTCGAGCATGACAAAAATCAATCGTGAAAATAGAACTTGCTTAACAAACACAGCTAGAAGGACAAATCGCCAAACGTGAACTTTTCGGCGTTGAAGAGTTCTGTTATGATCATCATCAGCAGTTCCACTTCATCAAATGTCACATTTTTTTATGATAATGCTCGATTTGTTGGATATAGACGACCTGTTTAGCCTAGTTGGTAGTGACTCTGCCTCCGAAGCTAGAGGTCCCGGGTTCGAATCCCGGCCAGGGCATTTATTTGTGCATTTTTCACGGATATTTGTTCTTGGGTCTTGGATGTTTTCTATGTATTTAAGTATGTATTTATCTATATAAGTATGTATATCGTCGTCTAGTACCCATAGTACACCCTCCGGTACCATCGGTCCACTTTCCCGATCTGTCTACTTTACCAAACAGTCCACTTTCCCGAAGCTTTGCTTAGTTTGGGACTAGGTCGATTTGTGTAAGATTGTCCCCCAATATTTATTTATTTATTTATTTATATATACTTACAATCAAAAAAAGAATTTTCCAAATCGGTTAAGTAATAACGGAGTTATGGACTAACAAACATAAAAAAAAACATACAACCGAATTGATAACTTCCTCTTTTGAAATTTTGAAGTCGGTTAAAAAATATTGAATTCAATAAACATTTCGATACGCATTTCAGCTGTTTAATTTGACATTTTAAGCTGACATGTGAAATAATTTACCGACACGATGTTTACTTTCACTTTTTCGGGTTCCGTGCCAGAAGGGTCTAAATGGAGTCCTATTGCTTTAGTCTGTCGTCTGTCAGACAGGTTTTAAAGCCAAACGGTTGGAGCTAGTCTTCAAATTTTTACAGTGTAAGCAGTGGGGCTAGTATGATCGCTTATATGTCGGACATATAGCATTCGTCCCTCTCGCACTTACATACTTGACAGTACGGGACGAATGCTATATGTCCGACATATAAGCGATCATACTAGCCCTGCTGATAAATAGGTACTTGGATTTACTTATGTTTTAAAAAATATTGGAAAACAAAAGAATGAGAATTCACTAGTCAGCTTTTTTTACAAAAAAATGTTCCCAATATTTTTTTATGTTGCCAATGACCTGTGAACTTGAAGATTGGCGATAATTTATCGCGTATATTTAGTAACAAATACCAATATATTGAATAAAATCTGTTTTTCCTTTGAAATTCCCTTACATTTCTTATTCAACATTGGTTTGGCCGAATTGAATAAAAAGAAAATAACATGCACGTGACTCACCACACAGCAAACACACAAAATAAAACCTCAATCAGTTCCCGAACGCATCCTTCCTAAACGTATATATCCTTTCCTTTACCTTATGTCGGCAACAACGCTTCCGGAGCATATAGTCTGTGACGTCATGTCCAGTCGCCATGTCAGTGAAAAAACTTAAATCAACGCGCGCGCGCATTTATACCAAAGAATTAATAAGCCTTAAAATAAACCTCTAAATCATTAACAAACTTATTAAAACTATAACCGCAAGTGAAAATTATCGAAGTGATTTGGATTGCCGAAGAACTGAGCCAGATACTCCTACAACAGCCGCTCATCAACAAAAACCAAGGTAATCCCTTTCCATCCCTGTAAAATTTCCACCAATCATCATCATCATCAGCCATTATCCGTCCACTGCTGAACCTAGGCCTCGCATCATTTTTCGCCATAATAATCGATTCTGAGCTTTCCCCATCCAACCACTGCCAGCGATCCTCTTAAGCTTAGCTGTCCAACGAGTTGCAGGACGTCCCACACTACGCTTGCCCAGCCGCGGTCTCCACTCCAGAACTCGTCTAATCTAACGGTTGTCGGTTTTACGCACATTTCCTATTAAAACCAACTTATTTTTGCGGTTAGGAACGTACCGATAAGCCTCGCCCCTAGCCCTGTTGATATACGATGTATAATCGAAATAATACAGGGCTAGGCTAGCAACTTTCACTATTACCTTTATCCTGTTTCACTCTCTTTAAACCTACACTAGATGTGGCACAGAAAAATGTATCATCAGGAGATGCTGGCAGGAGATGTTGCTTGCGCCACGTCCACTAAGCAAAAAATAAAATAAAATTAATGATGATGCCTCGTAGAGAGGTGAAACACGTGTCTAGGTTTTGTCTTTACTTGTAGTGGTTTTTAGGGTTCCGTACCCAAAGGGTAAAAAGGAGACCCTATTACTAAGACTTCGCTGCCCGTCCGTCCGTCCGTCTGTCACCAGGCTGTATCTCAAGAACCGTAATAGCTAGACAGTTGAAATTTTTACAGATTTTGTATTTCTGTTGCCGCTATAACAAAAAATACTAATAACAAAATAATAATAATAATTAAGGGGGGCTCCCATACAAAAAACGTGATATTTTAGCCCTTTTTCATGGCTACCACTGGCCGAGCTAGGTCTCAAGAACCGTAATAGCTAGACAGTTGAAATTTGCACAGATTAGGTATTTCTGTTGCCGCTATGACAACAAATATTAAAAACCTGCCAAGTGCGAGTCGGACTCTTTTTATAGATCATGCGGTACGGAACCCTTCGAACAAAAAGACGCAAGTGGATACATTGCATTAACACTAATACACCTGCACGTTCTTTAGCGGAATAGAAAAGAAATATTGTTCTACTTTAAATAATTAAATTCCTTGTTACTTTTAATAATATAATCAGGTCTTTCACCATCAGCTTATTAAAATCAGTTTATTATGTTGGCGTTACTTGACTACAGCAATAAACTTGACAGTAAAGTTTCTACATTTCACCGTGTTTTACGAAAGTCTCCGTTCGACCGCACCCGGACTCTGATGGTATCTGCGGACTTATCTCGGAACGCCTCGTGCCATTCTTGAACATAACTGTTAGTTTACTTTAAACTTTAATATTATACTTTGGTTACGGTTGGTATAGTCAACATCATTTCGATATTTCACTTTCCCTACTTTGACGCTTTTCAACTGTCGCAGTATTGTTACGTTAGTGCGTCAAAGTACTAAAATGATCATCTACATTTGCTGTTGACTGCAGTAAGCTGAGAAAGTGGCCTATTTCAGTTCTGGACCTAAATGTGCAGTCGCGGTATGAAAAGGAGTCAAAAAATGGATTGGAAAATTGGTTGGCTATTCTCTTGGCTGACTATACGTGGTGCCAAGCACGTTGTAGTCAAGCTGAATGGGGCACACTTTTACAACTTTGACGGCTAATAATATCTCACCAATTGTTGACTTAAATGGAACAGCGTTTTAGAAACCTTTATGTCATAAACTCCATACATATCCCATACACATATGTGCATTGAATTTAAATCGAATTCGTCGTCAAGATCTTTGAATTAGCAATGTATAAACGCGTGAACTCATTTTGCGAAAAAAACCAGTTGTTTAATGATAGCCAGAATGCTTTCCGCAGGAATCGGGTATTAGCCACCTATAAATATATACAAGTGCTGAAAATTATAATGAAACAAATGATACACCATGCATCAACATTCTACATATGCATTTGGTTTCACATGAGACCTTGTATAGCCAACAAAGGCATAAGTGCTGTGGCTACGACAATACCCACTCACAACCGTGTGCTCATCATTGACGCGGTTGTCAAACGGCGGCGTTTAGGCACAACAATGCAGTGTAGATTTCTACATATAGACATTCATAGATTACATTAGAGGCACAAGTTTCTTATAATATTATGAAATGACATTAGAAACAGAATTTAAGGTTATTTAACAAATTAGCGTTCCGCTCAAGAAAGAGATAACTGGGCGTCTTTGGAGGAGGCCTTCACACGCGGGGTTCTTGTAGACTAACAGCTATATATTTTTAATTAATTATAATATACAATGAAAACTCCAGTACAGAGCCATTAGTATTATATAAAAATAACAATATGTAAGTATATTAAGATTACACATTTATATCCTTAAATAAGTAATTGTACAAGAAATCAAGGCTTTTTTATTTTTATTTTATAACAAATTAGTAAAGTAAAAGTTAAATTGTGGCACCGACACCGTTCATCCCATAGAGAAACGTTAAACTCGTACAATAACGAGATTTATCACTGTTCTTTTGACAGCTGTCACTCCTGATGGCCTACCGCGAACGGAAAACGAAGTACTCTCTGTCGGTCGAATGTGCAAGTGCGACAGAGAGGCATTTCTCTCTGAGACCAGACGATATTATTTCTTATTTGACGTTTCTCGTATGTACTGTGATGACAATTGTAAAAAAAAAACAGTAATTGATATCGTTAACTGTACCTTATTCATAAAACTTAACAAGCATCTGTTAATTCAAATGTATTTTGACACTTTCTCACCGACACAGATATGTCAGTGAGAAAGGGGAAAAAGGACAGATAACAAATGAATTTAAACGGAGTTGTAGCTAAAACAGGTTTGCAGAACGTTTATGAATAACGCCATTAGATTCGGACGGAAGTTATAATTACCGCTGGTTGGAAACAAGAGGCCCTTGCCTCCTATCCAATAATTTCGTGCACTTGTGTAGTAAATCAATAAATAGCTGGATAGCGCTTAGCGTCTCTATAATGAGTTTATTGCCTCTGGGATTCTGTCGACCTCTTCACTTTCCAATTTTCTACGTGTTGATGCCAATCGTCAATACACTAGAAAAGCTCAATCAACAAACACATGTCTTTGATTTGTGGATAGAGAGTAGAGTGAAAATACCAGTTTTTTTTACCATCGACGGTGGGAAACCAGAGCCTCCAGAAGAATTACAAGCGCGTTACCCTCCCTTTATTGACTTGAGGATTCGTTGTGGTGACAGCTAGAGACTTATGCAAGTCCCTTACGCGCTCGCGCGCCCTCCGGAGCTCAGGCGAACTAGCTCACCACCAGGAACACAACACCACATAGGAAATACATACCGAGCAAGTAGTTTTTTAAGGCACAAGTGAATAGGCATCTTCTGGGTGAGCTCGCGTCATCGTCGGCCTCATCTTTGCCCCCTGGCTAGATGATGGCAAAGAGCAATCCCATTTTTAATAATAAAAAAGTAGTGGTGTTATTATACCTTCTCAGTTGGGCTGCTCCATAAATGAGCGAGATGAAGTTCCGCTGTGCCCTTTTGCCCTCCCTCTCATGTATGGCCAGAGATTCTGTTATTTACAGTTCTCTGGATCAAAGACCAATTCAAAGATTACATTAATTATATATGCTGGGCCTATATCCCACAAAATGACACTTGCCTTTGGTGCTCTCCCTATGCAGCCCAAAAGTAGGCTAGTAGTAGACTGCCGAGTAAATTATATATACAGTTATACACTCCCATTTTAACCTTTTCAAGCGTCTGTCAAATAAAAAAAAAGCTGTCACTCACACGCCATGACATCGCAACAACGGTATATCAAACGCGAAGTTAGACCCTAATAAAAATGCATATTGATTGATATCGTTTGCGTCAAATGGGTGTTATCCCAGGTTTTTTCCAATTTTCGGACAGTACCTACAGGCTACTATGTCGCGCTATTAGCTCGTAATTCGGTAAACGCCATAGTCGTAGTCACTTGACATGCCGCCCTGCGCGACACGCGGCATGTAGTTTGTACAGTCAGGGCCTTTAATTCGGAACACCCTTAAGGTTGACAGTCCTGCCAATCTGTAAAGAACTTAAAAAAAAAGAGAGTATACAGATAACTCGTTTTTTTAAGATTAAAAATTTTACGATCATTTTCGTCTACTGTTCTTCGTTTCGGATATCAGAGGATAGTATTGTACTAATACCACGCTGAATATTTTCCGTACGGAAAACGTACGATTTTACTAATCTGAAAGGAAATGAGGTACCTATAGTTGGTGATCAAATTGGTCTACGAGTTAGAAAGGATCGAAAACAATTTCGCTCCTGAGTTTAAAAAAAATTGCCTGCAACCTCATCTCGCTCAGTACCGCAATCCTGACTTTCTTCAACTGTTTCAGCAAGCTCCGTTTCTCGATCCTATCCCTGATGCGGCTGGTGGTGATCATCGCCGGGTTCCACCGGGTGAAGATCCTGGGCGCCCGGCACGCGCCCAGCGACCACCGCGAAGCGCCGGTGATCGTGATCGCGCCCCACTCCAGTTTCTTCGACGCTATCGCGATAGTTTGCCTCGGAGCGCCGAGCGTCGTCGCTAAGGCGGACACGGCGAGGCTGCCGTTCATTGGACGTATGTTGTAGTCGGCTGTGCTGTTTGTGTGCTTTCGTGGTTTTATTAGTAGGCTTTGTTCCGTTGCAATTTGAATTTGTTATGGGTCGTGAGCACGTAGGAGAGATTTCACAGTGACCAAATTCCTCTATGGCGATAGTGATAACGTAACGTTTTCGAGCGATGTCATTTTACATATTAAAAAAATCATTTTTCTAGCGTTAGTTTGATCACAGACTGGTTAGTTAATGTGTCTAACCGATATGATAGTAATGTCAGCAGTTATATCACTGTGTAGTGTTATGAAGTGTTATATCACTGTTAGATCTCTTAAAGCATCCAAATAACACCCACAAGCCATTATTAATTATGCAAATTATGTGCTCTTGATTGTCCTTGCTCTTAGAAAAAGGCTAGTGCTAGTTATTGTACTGTAGCACCCGTTTTCTGGCACTGCAGCAAACAGAGGATGGATTTGCCGCATGATAAAGAGTTGCAATAAATGAGCTAGTAATCTTTGAGTTGAACTATATTGATTTGATACGAAAACATAAGTTTTGCGTACTCATTCTGACAGATGACTTAAGAGGGCGCAGTACGTGGCAGTACGCTCGGTTCTCCATACAAACGTATTTATGCTCTCATTTTAAAACGCCATGCTAGAATAAAATGAAACTTTGTATCCACAATGTGATCCGGCATATCTAGGTCGGAAATTAGTTTTTGTTGCTAGAAATTGTAAAAGAAAAAAAATACAGCGGTTTTTTGAGTTTTTTACGGCTTGTATGAAAACCTTAATAATCGTTGTATTTTTTTTCCATTATAATTTCAAGCAAAAGAAACTAATTTTCGACCTAGATATGCCGGATCCCATTGTGTATACAAAGTTTCATGTTATTCTAGCATGCCGTTTTAAAATGAGAGCGTAAATACGGTTGTATGGAGAACCAAACGTACTGCGCCCTCTTAACATTAAGAGGCCGCATTTCATATTGAACTAATAAAATAAATGTAGCCCTAACCACGTTAAGTACAGTCAGCCAAATTGATTTCTGAACCTATTTGTACCTTGTCACAATGGCAATAATATGAGATCTCTAGCAGCTTTCATATTTATTTTGCACCGAGACATGGTATAAAGTGGCCCAGAAATCGAATTGGTTGACGTACGAATCAGATGCACGCAGTTAGAGCCATATGAGATGAGTATAGTTAGCTGTCGAATAGATATCCATTAGCTTTTATTCCGTTGCGCATGTTAGTGTGTTAACAATTTGATTTGCTCGAGTTATAAATTTCAGAGTAAAACGGGACCCTATTACTAAGACTCCGCTGTCCGTCCGTCTGTCTGCCTGTCCGTCTGTCACCAGGCTGTATCATGAACCGTGATAGTTAGTTGAAATTTTTACAGATGATGTATTTCTGTTGCCGCTATAACAGCAAATACTAAAAACAAAATAAAATAAATATTTAATTTATACAAAATTCGCCTACAAAAGAAAACCTTTTAAAATTTGCTTGTTGTGTTCAGGCGCTTATGTAAATAAAAATTTTGCACTTACCACAGTTAGAGTTTCAATTTTTTGATTGAAGCCTTATTAATAATAAAATTAAATTTTCAGGGTAGCTACCTGATAGATAGAGCAAGTTTTTAAAAACCAATCGGTAATTATTTTTTATGTGATTTTATTTTTTTAAGGGCCCTTGAAGTTGTGAACATACTGGGTAATTTTATCTTTCTTGGTATTTAATTTTTTTTATGCCATTCAAAGATCTAACGATAGTAAATGTTACCATACTGAATTGGCCTATCTATCAGCTTAACACACAAAAAAAATCAAGCATCTACCGCAATAATTCACGTCACCATAAATAAAAATCTCATCGTACGCGGCGATAGGTGAAAAATTAAAAAAAAATCATCTTCGAAAATACTTGCAATCGCGGAACATACATGGGGGTGATACAGATAGCCCTCTAGGTCCTCTACCTCCCAGCTTCAGTATATGTGTTCAGTATACTTCTTGGGACACCTGTATACACTATGGTAACAAACCAGCTTACGGCCTGCCTGATGGTAAGCTTACACCGTAGCCTATGGACGCTCGCGACTCCAGATGAGTCACAAGCGCGTTGCCGACCCTTTACTGACTTGAGGGCTCGTTTTGAAGTATTGCGTTTAGATATTTATGACTCCGCTAACTGTGAATTCAGAATGACTGTTAAATGTCATGAGTGTGCATTTTTTCCTCAACAAGTAAACGTATTATCGACTATCATACTTCCGCCGGAAATCGTGTACCTACGAGAAATATGTCGGCAATTAATTTCCTGGATTACTTAGTGTCATTAAGGCGAAGGGGTAGGCAAGCTCTTTCCATACAAACTTTGTGCACATTTTTCTTCGTTTATGTTGGCGCTACAATTATGGTTGAGGACCAAATTTTGGAGCATCGTTAAAGCATTGAATTCGCCTACAATTTAATTGATTCCGTTGTGACACGAAAGTTACCCATATAAATTGTATGACAAATTTTCGTGTCACAACGGACACAATTAAATTGTAGGCAAATTAAATGCCTTAATGATGGTCCAAAAATTTGGTCCTCAACCTTATTTGTTTAGCTACGACCTGATGTTTTTTTTTGCATTTATTTTTTTGAAATAAAGCAAAATTTCAACATCACGTTCTGCGTATATCCAAAAAATAAAATTAAACGCTGTAGTGCCAAAACTAACGAATAAAACTTGCACAACGTTTGTATGGAGAAGGCCTTGCCCTACCCTTCGCCTTAACTAAATGAATGCCAGAATAAATTAACTGTTATAATAAACTAGCTGTTGTTCGCGACTTCGTCCGCGTCTTCGATCCTATTGGTCGCAACGTGATGTTATACAGCCTAAAGCCTTCCTCGATAAATGGACTATCCAACACAAAAACCAGTAGTTCCTGAGATTAGCGCGTTCAAACAAACAAACAAACTCTTCAGCTTCATAATATTAGTATAGATTTATTAAAGAATATAAATGTGGTACCTCCCTCCACGTGTCGGTATCCTTAATGCTGAGGGCTGAGGGTCGTGACCCCTTGTCATCTTTGCCATAAATGTAGTACAGTCAACAGCAAATATAGATCATTTTAGTACTTTGTCGCACTAACGTAACAATACTGCGACAGTTGGGATGCGTCAAAGTAGTGAAAGTGACAAGGTACTAAAATGATCATCTACTTTTGCTGTTGACTGTACAAGAAATGTTATATCGGGGCGATTAAGTATAAAAATGGGGCTACTATATGACTGATAATTATTATTAAAGCCAATCTATTTAATTGTGGTAAGAAATTTGGAAATAATTAAAGTTTATTTCACAGCCAGACACAAAACACAAAACTAATTTATTAGTCAATCTAGTCAACGGGACCTATGTTACAAAATTAAATTAACCAAACTAAACTAAAGAGCAAGAACAGAACGCTTTTCATTGAAATCCTACGCGACCTGTGCCCGTTTTCATTCAACTCAACACAGTTGTTAAGTACCCATCAGGCGAGGCAACACTACAAGATAAGTAAACTACAATTTTCTGGTTAGTTTTCAAGTGCAGTTCCAATATTTGAATTAACCGCTCAAATACCGTTGAGTAAACTAACTCAACTCCTGCGCCGGTCCATTTGCATGTCTCATGTCTCCCGAGTTTAAAGAGAAGATAAAGCACGCAAATTAAATAGTGCTTTTAGTAGTACCACTTTAGCAAACACTGCCTGATTGTAAGCAGACATCGTAGTCTAACTATAGACGCTTGCGGCTCCAAAAATACATAAATGCGTTGCCAACTCTTTATTGATTTGAACATTCGTGAGGTCCCCCTCTCAACAGTCTCTAGTGACTCGACACAGCGTGCAGCGGGACATGACCTCGCATGTCGAGCGCTGTCAAGTTTTGAGAGAAAACAAAACACGCGTATCAAATTGTGGTAATTATTATAATCGTTTTTTGTTGCATGAACCGTCTAGACGTTGAAGTAAGTGTGCAGTTAGAATAACGATTAGATATGTCTATGACTAGATACCAACGAAAATTCCACATGCATCAATCACTCGTCTGAACAAAATGCTATTAGTCGAGGATTGCAAATTTTGAGGCCAACTTACATACTTGCCTACATACGTAGTGCAAGTTAAATAAAAGCTTGTAAAACTATATACTATATAAGTACGCTCTGTAATTCGGACTTCAAATAGTAAATAAATAAATAATATTGGGGGACAATCTTACACAAATCGATCTAGTCCCAAACTAAGCAAAGCTTGTACTATGGGTACTAGACGACGATATACATACTTATATAGATAAATACATACCTAAATACATAGAAAACATCCAAGACCCAAGAACAAAAATCCGTGAAAAATGCACAAATAAATGCCCTGGCCGAGATTCGAACCCGGGACCTCTAGCTTCGGAGGCAGAGTCACTACCAACTAGGCTAAACAGGTCGTCAAAGTAGTAGTAATAATAATAAGTACATATTTGGGCGAGGACCAAATTTTTGGACCATCGTTAAGGCATTTAATTCGCCTACAATTTAATTGATTCCATTATGACACGAAAATTTGTCATACAATTTATATGGGTAACTTTCGTGTCACAACGGAATCAATTTTGAACCTGTTTTGGGGTCCCACAAGGAAGCATATTAGGTCCAACTCTCTTTTTAATTTATATTAATGACCTTTGTAATCTGAAAATCGACAGTGGCCGAATCATTTCCTACGCTGATGACACTGTCCTACTTTTCTCTGCAAAATCGACAGACGAAGTTTACAAATATGCTCAACAAGGCTTTAACCTTGTAAATCAGTGGCTTCAGCTTCACCAACTGACCCTTAACCCAGATAAAACTAATTACATAAAATTTTTCATGCGCAAATCAAATTTACCGCCAGATAATCAAAACCTGTATGCACACAATTGTAATAATAACACAAATATACAATGCACTTGTCCAATTATATCTATAACTAATCAAATTAAGTACTTAGGAATTATAATTGATGAGTCGCTCTCTTTTAAATATCATGTCGAGGCTTTGTGCAGTAAAGTGCGTAAGTTAATATATGTATACAAAAAACTACGTTCTTTTGCGGATTCAATGCTAATCAAACAAGTTTACTTTGCATTATGCCAGTCGGTATTAAATTACTGCATTTCTTCATGGGGTGGTCTGGCCAAAACAACACTTATCAAACTAGAAAGAGCACAAAGAGCGATTTTGAAAGTCTCTTATTTCCTACCTTTCCTCTACCCCACTGACCACCTTTATAAAGTATGTGAAGTCCTTACGGTACGGCAGTTATTTATAATGAGTACAGTTTTAAAACAGCATGCCGCAATCCCTTACAGCACAGATTATACTAACAAACTACGTAAAGATATTGTTTGCCCCCAATATGGAGAGAAAAAACACGCTTTCTCCTCAAGATTTTTTGTTTTTTTGGGCCCTTTTCTTTATAACAGGCTAAATGCTAAACTAGAGCTATATCCGCTAAGTTTCGCAAATTGTAAGAAAAGGCTTCGAGATGCCCTATTAAAAATGACGTTTGATGATACAGAGAAGCTATTGACTGTATTAAATTGATGTTATATAATTGTATTTTTACTGTTTTTATTAGTCTCTTAATTTTACATAGTTTTTTTTTTTAATAAATACTGTAATTGTACTAGTTATCAAGAAATAATGTATTTGTTATATTTAGATGAATATTAATAGACATATATCGGTACCTTTTTGCCTGAACCACAGGGAATCCCTAGCTCAGGCTCCTTTTTATACATAACTAACTGTAAATTTTAGTCTATAGTTATAACATTTGTACAAAAGTTATTCAATAAATTTATTTGTATTATTAAAAAAAAAAAAAAATTGTAGGCGAATTAAATGCCTTAACGAGGTCCTCACCCATTTACTTATTCATTCTTGTACACACTAGCCAAAAATAACTAAAATTCAGTTCAAGTAGAGATGTCTTTTATTTAACCACTCTAAAGCGCCTGAACGGTTCCAGATGAAGTGTGAAATGGAGATAGTTTGTTACCGAGATTAAAACATTATACTTTTACTTCCGCAAATCATCCCCCAAATGGATGATTCGGGGTTGGAAATGGGTTTGGACCAAATTTTTGGACCATCGTTAAAGCATTGAATTCGCATACAATTTAATTGATTCCGTTGTGACACGAAAGTTACCCATATAAATTGTATGACAAATTTTCGTGTCACAACGGAAACAATTAAATTGTAGGCAAATTAAATGCCTTAATGATGGTCCAAAAATTTGGTCCTCAACCAAATACGTTATTTCACACGGACGAAGCGGGCAAATGCTAATACAATTAAAATGATTGTAGCAAGAATATCTTAAGTTAATATATAATACTGCGCGTTTAACAATAAAAGCAGAAGCAGCCGCCACAAAGTACCAAGATAAAAAAAAATTGGCCGCACAAATAGCACAGCCCGTCAAAATGGTCGTTTGCTGTCTTTCGTTGTTTTTAGATTTTTTTTTATTTGCATGGTAGTCCCTAGTCTATTTTCACTTTTTTAGCCTCTCTGAGTGATGCATCGTTTTGTTGCTGTTATATAATCTTTGATATTTGCAAATTTTCACGTTAGAATATGTTTGCTTTTTTTCTGCATATCCTTGTTGATATGAGCCTCTCATATCATCATTATTAATTTTGTTGAAAAAATAGCATTGATCTTAAATACATGCTCAAGTTTTTACAATAAAGTCTATTACGGTTTTGTGCCTGTTTTCAAGTCAATAACTCACAGGCAATCGCATAACTTAATGAACGTGGTCAGGACATTTAAAGCTGACATTTTATATAAAGTAAAGGAAAATGACAGTTGATAGTTCCCAACGCCCGATAGAAAAATTATAAACCCCGCAGCTCCAGTATGGAACAAATATAAATACATAGAACATTAAGCATTTTTGCAATACCGTCCCTGAATAGGCCTGCTCTTTTGTTTTTCGTGGTTATTTGTTGTCAGCTGGCTCGATGTTTGTGTTGCAGGTTTTTTTAGTTTTTGCATGCTTTTGTTTGTTTCCTTTTCAGGATGTTTCTTTATAGCAGTGACAGTTTCAGCAAAGCCAGTATTGCCGCTGTGCAAATACTTATACTACCCAGAGAACACGGCGATTAACCTAATGATTAACATATTATATGGATTATTATTATGCGAATATGTTATGTGTTAATCGGCCTCTAGCATGCAAATGATAAGGATTGTTGAGGTAAAACTTGTAAATTTAGACTGACAATGGATATTAGAAGTTGACTTGATAGCTTTATTTATAAAACATTTTCAATTGTTAAATGACTAATGTGAATTGTGTGACGTCTTGATATTGTCACGAAACCATCATAGTGTAGGTTGCCAACTGCAACTTCATCTGTCTAAGATAACACTTTCAATGCCTTGAACACGGTCAGTTCTGTAGGTTCAGTCTGTTCATAACCATCTATCGCTACAGGACGGTAAACCGTGATATCGAAGTGGTATTATTTTTGACACATCACCGGCGTATCACGAGCTGTGACTAAAGCTGCGGCCCGGGGTTTAATTTCGCACACCAGCGACCTGAAGAAAAACGATAATAAACCGAAAATATTGCAAGTCAGATGATACTGCAAATCTGCGCTAACGGATCTGTATTGTGTCTCTGCCGGCATTCCTTGATTACTGTACCTCTAGTGTCGAGACCGCTTCACAGCGGCTACAAGTTTGTACGCCTGTATGACACTATTGCTCAAAATATAATAATTGATAAGTACAGGAAAGGAGGGCAGGTATTTGCCTAGCTGTGGGACACATTATAGGGTGAGGACCAAATTTTTGAACCATTGTTAAGGCATTTAATTCGCCTACAATTTAATTGATTCCGTTGTGACACGAAAATTTGTCATACAATTTATATGGGTAACTTTTGTGTCACAACTGACTACACAGTTACAGTGTGCGAGGCGCGCTCGTCGCGGGTGCACTCGTCCTGAGGAAGAACTCCCGAAGAGTTCGAAACATGTCGCCCGGAGTGACAATTTATACGTGAGTTCTAACCGTTTGCGTAATATAAGTTCTAATATGTGTCCGATTCAAGTAACTAAATTACACAAATTATTACGAGATCAAGTCTCGCAATGCAGACTTTAACATTTTCCTGTCGTGACGTGATGGGTCATATCGACTTGATTTGACACATTCAAAATTTAATTTATATATGTAATACACGGCTCGGCACGTCATTTTTTGACATGGCAGCAGTAATAATGAGCATTGAGCAACAGACTATAATAAATTTATAACACCTGGGCACTCATGTGCCGGGAGATGTAAAGAGCCTCCAATTAACTGGTGATAGCCAGAATATAACAAGGTTATAGGAATGCCAAGTCTCAAAGTATCGTTGACCTACCCACCTATGACCCATAGATAATAAAGAGTTATTAGTAAAGTGAAAGAAAGATAGGTGCTTAATCGTGCTTGTTAAGGCACTGACAACACCTAAATTGGCTTCACTTTAATAGTATTTAACAAAAACTATTTGACTTGGCCAAGCGGAAGAAAATATATGTTAATTAAAAAGTTTGCTGTCTCTAAAACAAAAAAAAGTGAATTACGTCTGGAAATCCTTTATAAATAGTTCCATGATTTATTTTTTTAGGCATTATATTATATCAGAATTAAAACACAATTATATTGCGATCTACTAAGAATTTTGCTGTTTTATTGTGTTTAGTGTGTTTTCTTATTAGTAAAGAGGCGAATTCCTAGAAACTATTCTACGAATTCACTATTAAATTAAATTCAATGATTTATTGCTAGGGTTTGCAGTCCCGGTACCGATTTTTATTCAAAATCCCGCGAATTCCCGGGATTTCCCGGGAAATTGCATGCCCTATTTATTGCGTTTCATATTAATACAATAAGACTTAGTAGTAGTTAGGTACAGTTCAAACATGAACTCTGTTGAGCATAGCAATCTGTAAAAATTTAATTTTAAATATCAATGTCAGATAACAAAATAATATTAATAAAGTTATCACAATATTTCAAAATTAAAGGGTACAAAATGTTAAAATAACATGTCAGTTTGTAATAAATTATCAAAACTAAGTATTCGTACAAACTTTTCAGTTTTACGAAAGTTGCTATCCTTCAACTTGGTCACTTCACTATATATAGGTAACTAGCATTTGCCCGCGGCTTCGCCCGCGGCTTCGCCCGCGTACTAAGCGAAATTTTTAACCGTCTACAAAAAACAGGTTTGTATGTTTGTCCACGATTATTTCGCGTTTGGCTGAACCGATTTAGATGCGGTCTCCAGAAAAGTAGTTGTTACATTCTGGGGGTTTCGGTATACGAAGTTTGGTGTTTGTGATCCATTAACAGATGAACAGATGAAAAGTTAGTATACATTCTGAGAACCGGCAAACTGTTGAATTTCATTTGATTTTGGCAAAAATAAGGATCGAAAACTATTATCATACATTTCCGAGGCCGAAGGGGAAAGGGCCGATGAAATAAAAGCATGTCTTAAATGGCCCTTAGTAAAAGTATCTTTGTACTACAGTAACACCAATAGGTCTGAAAACGACCAAGCAGCGCGCAGCGGTTATAAACTCCGGTCCTTTGAAGTACAGAAATACGGCTAATTCAATATCACGTGTAACATTTAATTTTCTTAAAATTAAATTTATTAGGTAAGTTATGCCAGTTCCCATTGGAGCATCCAAAAAGAAAATTTGGCCTCACTTCCATTCGCACTCCTTACTGTCAGTCCGTCTGTTACAACCAAGTTGCTTTTACTAGACCGATTGAAATGCAATTTGGCATAAACTATCAAGAATTTAGAGCGCTCGTGGCCCAGCGACACACAAAATAATATTAATAAAGTTATCACAATATTTCAAAATTAAAGGGTACAAAATGTTAAAATAACATGTCAGTTTGTAATAAATTATCAAAACTAAGTATTCGTACAAACTTTTCAGTTTTACGAAAGTTGCTATCCTTCAACTTGGTCACTTCACTATATATAGGTAACTAGCATTTGCCCGCGGCTTCGCCCGCGGCTTCGCCCGTGTACTAAGCGAAATTTTTAACCGTCTACAAAAAACAGGTTTGTATGTTTGTCCACGATTATTTCGCGTTTGGCTGAACCGATTTAGATGCGGTCTCCAGAAAAGTAGTTGTTACATTCTGGGGGTTTCGGTATACGAAGTTTGGTGTTTGTGATCCATTAACAGATGACCAGATGAAAAGTTAGTATACATTCTGAGAACCGGCAAACTGTTGAATTTCATTTGATTTTGGCAAAAATAAGGATCGAAAACTATTATCATACATTTCCGAGGCCGAAGGGGAAAGGGCCGATGAAATAAAAGCATGTCTTAAATGGCCCTTAGTAAAAGTATCTTTGTACTACAGTAACACCAATAGGTCTGAAAACGACCAAGCAGCGCGCAGCGGTTATAAACTCCGGTCCTTTGAAGTACAGAAATACGGCTAATTCAATATCACGTGTAACATTTAATTTTCTTAAAATTAAATTTATTAGGTAAGTTATGCCAGTTCCCATTGGAGCATCCAAAAAGAAAATTTGGCCTCACTTCCATTCGCACTCCTTACTGTCAGTCCGTCTGTTACAACCAAGTTGCTTTTACTAGACCGATTGAAATGCAATTTGGCATAAACTATCAAGAATTTAGAGCGCTCGTGGCCCAGCGACACCCCGCCTACCGCGTGCGGTATGCGACGTTAAGCAATGTGGGCGCAGGTCAGTTCTTGGATGGGTGACTGCTTTGAGTGGTTACTAACTGACTCTCGTGCTTTGGAAGGCACGCTAAGCCGTTGATCCCAGCTGCAATCGTTAAGCCAAGTTAGAGGCCTTCGAGCGGCTTGCGAACTTCTAACAGTCAAGTTGCCCACTCACTTGACAAAGGGGGGTCGAAGTTGCACCACCCTGGGTGGTGCTAAAAGTGCAACAAAAACTGGTAACCGTACTAGTCTTCTCGAAAATCTCACGCATCGTAAATAAATGCCATACGATTAAAAAAATCTAAAGGTTGATTTAAATTGAAAAAAATATCGGAACCTCTATGTCGTTTTTAAAAGCAAATCCATAGATACCCCACACGCCTATAGTAAAAACATAAAACATTAAACTTTTTTGCATACAGGCATGTATTGAGTGCCATATTTTACCTCAGATTCGTATTAAGAGACCTCTCGGACGCTAAGATATCGATTTTGAACGAAATCGGGACGAAAAAAAAGAAAATCAATATGGCCGCCACTTTTTGTATTCTACCACAAAATCGTATTAGGGGACCTCTCGGACGCTCAGATATCGATTTTGAATGAAATCGGGTTGGAAATGAAGTAATTCAATATGGCTGCCACTTTTTCCAAATTATACCTCGGATTCGTATTAGGGGACCTCTCGGACGCTCGGATATCGATTTTGAACAAAATCGGGTTGAAATGAACAAAAATCAATATGGCTGCCACTTTTTCCAAATTTTAGCTCGGATTGGTATTAAGAATTCTCTCGGACGCTCAGATATCGATTTTGAACGAAATCGGGATGGAAATGATAAAAATTAATATGGCCGCCACTTATTCTAAATTTGACCTCGGATTCGTATTACGAGACCTCTCGGACGCTCAGATATCGATTTTAAACGAAATTGAGACGAAAAAAAAGAAAATCAATATGCCTGCGACTTTTTCCAAATTTTACCTCGGAGTCGTATTAGGGGAGCTCTCGGACGCTCAGATATCGATTTTGAACGAAATCGGGACGAAAATGAAGAAAAGCAATATGGCCGCCACTTTTTCTAAATTTACCTTGGATTCGTATTAGGGGACCTCTCGGACGCTTAGATATCGATTTAGAACAAAATCGGGTTGAAATGAACAAAAATCAATATGGCTGCCACTTTTTCCAAATTTTACCTCGGATTGGTATTAAGAATTCTCTCGGACGCTCAGATATCGATTTTGAACGAAATCGGGACGGAAATGATAAAAATTAATATGGCCGCCACTTATTCTAAATTTTACCTCGGATTCGTATTACGATACCTCTCGGACGCTCAGATATCGATTTTGAACGAAATTGAGACGAAAAAAAAGAAAATCAATATGCCTGCGACTTTTTCCAAATTTTACCTCAGAGTCGTATTAGGGGAGCTCTCGGACGCTCAGATATCGATTTTGATCGAAATCGGGACGAAAATGAAGAAAAGCAATATGGCCGCCACTTTTTCTAAATTTTACCTCGGAGTCGTATTAGGGGACCTCTCGGACGCTCAGATATCGCTTTTGAACGACATCGGGACGGAAATGAAGAAAATCAATAAGGCCGTTACTTTATTCAAAGTTTAGGTACCTCGGATTCCTATTAAGAGTCCTCTCGGACGCTCAAATATCGATTTATGTCGAAATCGTATCGGACGGCACTGATTAATAAAACCACTTACAATACATTGAATCAAAAAAGTTCGTATCTTCATAACTCAGGAGGAACTTACATGCCAAATTTGATAACTCTCGGACCAGCAGATTGGGCTGTGCGTTGATATGTCACTCACTCAGTCAGTCAGTTTCTTCTTGCAATTTGGCACCTACTTTTAAGTATTCATGCCCGCAATATTAAATATCAAAATCAATGCCATTTTTGAAATTAACGACCCAAAAAATCATAAAAATCACACCCATATTAATATTTAGACATTCCAACCCCTTCGGACCCCAACAGAGGGGATGGTATTTCACGTCCTCCACGTGGGATTTTAAAATCATTGTTGTGTTCGTAATCAGCGACCCGATAAACCATAGAAACAACACCCATATCGATTTTCTGAATTTGTCACCAGATTTCCCCCTTTTAGGGGTTGATTTCTCAAAAAACCTGAAACACATGTTTACTCATTTATCGTTAGAAATACTCCTGTGAAGTTTCGAATAAAATAATCCAACTAATCTTGATTCCCCATACAAATTTCGGACCCCCATTTCACCCCCTTAGGGGTTGAATTTTGAAAAATCCTGTCTTAATGCACCTCAAGACCTTATATGGAACCTACATACTAAATTTGGAATCTCTAGAGCCAGTAGTTTGCGCTGTGCGTTGATATTTCACTCACTCAGTCAGTCAGTTATTTATTGAAATTTGGCACAAACTTTCAAAAGTTTTCATGTCCACAACATCAAATTTCAAAACTGATGCCATTTTCGTAATTAACGTACCAAAAAACCATAAAAACGACACCCATATTAATATTTAGACATTTCATCCCCCTCGCACCCCAACAGGGGGGATGGTATTTTACGTCCTCCACGTGAGATTTTAGAATCATTGTTGTTTTCGTTATCAGCGACCCGGTATATCATAAAAACAATACCCATGTCGATTTTCAGAATTTGTCACCAGAATTCCCCCTTTTAGGGGTTGATTTCTCAAAAAACCTGAGACACGTATTTACTCATTTATCGTTAGAAATACTTCT
The DNA here is from genome assembly GCA_905163555.1 of Notocelia uddmanniana. Taxonomy (NCBI): domain Eukaryota; kingdom Metazoa; phylum Arthropoda; class Insecta; order Lepidoptera; family Tortricidae; genus Notocelia; species Notocelia uddmanniana. The sequence goes on along the minus strand of LR991064.1, from coordinate 28,340,961 downwards.
GTGAAGTTTCTAATAAAATAGTCCAACTAATCTCGTTTCCCCATACAAACTTCGGACCCCCATTTTACCCCCTTAGGGGTTGAATTTTGAAAAATCCTTTCGTAGTGCACCCCTAGACCTTATAAGGAACCTACGTGCCAAATTTGGAATCTCTAGGACCAGCGGTTTGGGCTGTGCGTTGATATGTCAGTCAGTCAGTCAGTCAGTCAGTCAGTCAGTCAGTCAGTTTCTTCTTTTATATAGGTAATTATCATCAGTTTTCTGGTTTATGATTTGTAGAACGTACGCGGGCGATGAGCACGGCATATCGAGCTACCACTAGTGAGCGAACAAGACAAAAAATTAGGTCTTGTCAGCGTCTTAAGGTTCGGAGACGCTAAGCACTCGACCTGGTTGTTGCATCCGGGTTCATTCATGTGCGATAATGATGAATAATGCCTAAATAAAAGAAACGTATGGCATTTATTTTCAAACCGTGAGATCTTCGAGAAGACAAGTACGGCTGCCAGTTTGCACTTTTAGCACTCAGGGGTCACGTGTAAGGAAACGGTGGGTAGTTCCTACGGACGTGGTGCAACTTTGACCCCCATTTGTCAAGTGAGTGGGAAACTTGACTGATATATGTGCTCAAGCCGCCCGAAGGCCTCTAACTTGGCTCAACGACCGGGAACAACGGCTTAACGTGGCTTCCAAAGCACGGGAGAGCTCAGTAACCACTCAAAGCGGTCACCCATCCAAAAACTAACCTGGCCCCACTTTGCTTAACCTTGCATACCGCACGCGGTACGCGGGCGCCACTGGGCCACGAGCGCTCCTTTGCAGCCAAAAAAAAACCTTAATATTTTATGTTAGGATATACGAAGATCCGTGAGCTAGTGTCTATAATGTAATATGTAGGTAGACATGCATGTATAAGTTTAGTTGCAAGTGATCACCGTGACAATAGCTGTGTTTTTAATTAGCTCTGTTTAAATCACGAATAAACGGTACTTAATAATACTCAAAACTAGTGTTTTTCTATATGCCCTAATAGGTTATGGGCACAGTGGACTATATACAATTGATTTCATGACTTTTGAACGATATTCATAGTGAAAAAGTGCAATTGAATGGACAGTGTAAACAACGTAATGGACTCGCCCGCAATCGAATGCCGGCCCACTGATAGAAAAAGTGGACTTGCCCAAGTTGTTTACATCAATTTCGCCGTATTCTTATAGTTGCTGTTCAATTAAAAGTTACTGTTGGAAAACAAACGTTATGGCTGCTTCTATTAGAATTGACCAGTTAACTGCGGATAATTATGATACGTGGAAAATACACATGAGAGCTATTTTGAAGAAAAATGACTTGTGGGATTACGTGTCGGGTACTATACCGAAACCGTACAGTGCCGATCCAAAATATGCAGAATGGATAAAAATGGACGGGAAGGCCGAATCGGATATATTGTTGGCCGTCAGTCCTAGTGAGCTCGCAGCACTAGATGGTTTGGGAACTTCAAAGGCGATATGGGACAAATTGAAATCAATGTATCAATCCAGTGGACCTGCGCGAAAAGCCTCGTTGTTAAAGAAGCTTGTGTTGACGCGCATGCAGGAAGAGGATGACCTGCGCAAACACATTGCAGATTTTTTTGACGCAGTTAAAAAACTCAAAGAAATCGGATTAGTGGTGATTGACGAATTATTAGCGATTTTGCTGTTGTATAGCCTACCAGATTCTTTTGCTATGTTTCGCACTGCAATGGAATCGCGAGACGAACTACCATCTACAGAAACACTGAAAATAAAGATTGTCGAAGATTATGAAGGTAGAAAGGGCACAGTAGTAAACCAGGGAGCTATGTTCGTCAAGCGCACTCTCAAGAAACCAATTCAGAAGAATATAGTGCATGACCACACAGTGCACAACGACAAAAGCAAAGTAACATGTTATCGTTGTGGACGTCGAGGGCATATTGCCAGAGAGTGTAGAACAAAAATGGCAAATAAGACTAAACAGAGCGCACAGCAGGCAGAACGCTGTGATCTAGAACGGGAAAGATACACAACAATGCTTAGTACAACCGAAGAGGCTAAGTTAGGTGAACAAAAAAATCCTATTTGGTGTATCGACAGTGGATGCACGGGACATATGTGCAACGACAAGCACATGATACAAGGATTTTCGCGACTGGAAAATGAATTAAATTTGGCAAACAATGAGAGTACGCAGATAACCGGGATGGGCAAAGTTAGAATCTCGGTTGATACAGGGAGTGAAGAACGCCTGGTAGACATTCAAAAAGTGTTCTACGTGCCAGATTTACGTACAAGCCTTTTATCAGTAGCTAAAATGACTGATCATGGATTTGAGGTTCATTTTAGAAAAAATGAGGCTGTTGTAATTGATGAAAACCAAAAGATTCATATGCGAGCAGATCGTGTAGGTAATTTATACCATTTTAGATTGGGTCAAGAGAACGCCCATAATGCAGAAGTGGTGAAAAAATCAATTGATATGTGGCATGAGCGTTTGGGCCACATCAATGAACGTGATTTAAAGGCTATGGCTAAGAATGGTCTAGTACATGGTATGACATTCGATAGCAGTGAAAAATTGTCAGAGTGTGAGATATGTATAAGTCAAAAACAAACGTGTAAACCATTTCCTAAAAGAAGCGAAGAGCGCACGACTGACTTACTGGAGATAGTACACACAGACGTGTGCGGCCCGATGAGGCATCAGTCATTTGGCCAGAAAAAGTATTTTGTCACTTTTATTGATGACAAATCCCGGTGGTGTGAAGTTTATTTCATCGTCAATAAAAGTGACGTCTTCAACGTATTTAAAGAATATAAGGCATATGTGGAAAAAATTACAGGGAAGAAAATAAAGAATTTACAATCCGATAATGGAAGAGAGTACGTGAATAAAGAATTTGATGATTTTTTGAAAAAAGAAGGGATTAAACGAAGATTGACTGTACCGCACACACCCGAACAGAACGGTGTGGCCGAGAGAAAGAACCGAACGCTTATTGAGATGGCGCGATGCATGATGCGACAAGCTGGGAGCTCTCCAGGATTTTGGGCTGAAGCTGTGAATACGGCTAATTATATAAGAAACCGCTGCCCGACTACTGCATTAAAAGGTGAAATACCTTATACCGTCTGGAAGAAAAGAAAACCTACAGTAATATACATGAACGTATTCGGCGCAAAAGTGTACTACAAAGAGAAAGGGAAACAAAAAGGAAAATTCGATTCTAATTCAGATGTTGGAATCTTCATGGGATATGACAATCAATCCAAAGCATACAGGGTCCATGATCCTAGGAACAAGCGGATTGTTGTAACAAGAAACGTTAGTTTCATGAAGGTAACTGCATTTAATCATGAATATAAAGAGATTCTCGATATTGAAGATGAGGAAAATAATCGGATAACAATAGATTACGATGAAAGGGTTGATGAAGAAAGCCCAAAAGAGGACAGACCACATATTCGAGCAAGAAGAGGTAGATCTAAAGTGAGAAAATTCCCTGAAAATGAAAATGCAGAAACTGAAGCGAATAGTAGAATTTTATCGAGAAAAAGAAGTTCGACAATATCGTGGGAAAGGCTGGTAGAGCCTGCAAAAAGAGGAAAAGGAAGATCAAGACTAATACGTGTTAGTAGACCTCGAAATGAATACCAATGTCAGTTTGATGGCGAACAATTTACAGAAGGTAATTCAGAAGATGAAGACCCAAAAATACAAATCGCAGGTATAGCGACAGGTGAGCCAATGTCTTGGCAAGAAGCTGAAGTGACAAGTGACGCAACAGACTGGAGAAATGCGTTAGAAGATGAATATCTAGCACAAATCAAAAACGAAACGTGGTCTATAGTGGAACGACCACATGATCGAAGAGTGATTGGTAACAGATTGGTATTTGCTAGTAAGACTACTGGGAAGAAAGTTCGTCTCGTTGCTAAAGGCTGCTCTCAACGGCCAGGGGAGGACTTTCATGAGACATCCTCACCAGTCGTAAGATCTTCTTCTATAAGATTGATTGCAGCATTGTCAGCAGAACTGGGACTAGATATCCATCAAATGGACGTTGTGACCGCATACTTGAATGGCTCGTTAGACGAAGAAGTCTATATGGAAATGCCTGATCAAATACACGACGTATTGGATAAAATACTTACTAAGAGGAAGATTGGATCAAGTGGAAGAATAGTTCAAGATAAGAAAATTATAGAAATAGCTAAGTTATGGAAGACACAGATGAATGAGTGTGATGATGCAGTATGCTTGTTAAAGAAGGCATTATATGGTTTGCGTCAGTCAGGTTTGCAGTGGCATAAAAAGTTGGTAAGTCAGTTGAAGTATATAGGTTTCGAAGCAATGCCTCAAGATCCATGTGTATTTGTCTCGCAAAAGGGAGAACTAATTATGTTGATTGCTATTTATGTAGATGATATTATATTAGCGACGAATGATGATGAATGGCTGAGTGATGTAAAAACACAATTAACAAACGCTTTTGACATGAAGGATCTAGGAAAGATTAGTACTTGTTTAGGTATTGAGTTTGATCGAGATAATGAAAACAGAGTATATTTGAGTCAAAAATTATACTTAGAAAAGATTTTAGATCGATATGGCATGAGTGACTGTAAACCTGTGATGACTCCGATGGATAGTCTTATAAAGTTAGAGAAGCCTGAAAGCGTGAATAACGATGTAATGCGGCAGTTCCCTTATCAAAGTCTAATCGGTGCACTAATGTATTTATCTATTTCCACACGGCCCGACATTGCTTATGCCGTCAACTACTTAAGTCAATTTAATATTAATTATGATGTTCAGCACTGGAAGGCCGCGAAACGAGTGTTAAGGTACCTAAAAGGTACACCTGATTATGGTTTGGTGTATGAGAGGACTGATGTACCGTTATTCGGTGTAGTTGATGCTGACTGGGGTACGAATGCGATAGATCGTAGGTCTTATTCCGGATTTGCGTTCATTTTTGCTGGTGCTCCTGGAAGTTGGGAGGCACGAAAACAGAGGACTATCGCCCTCTCTAGCACTGAAGCCGAGTACATGGCGCTTTCAGAGGCCACTAAGGAAGCTGTGTATTTACAGGATGTGTTGAGTAATGTAGGGATGGAATGCGAGGTTGTGACATTATTTAACGATAACCAAGGAGCGTTGAAACTTGCTCAGACAAGAAATTATCACTCACGAACTAAACATATTGACGTTAGACACCACTTTATTCGAGATATGTGCGAAAAAGGTGTTATATGTCTGAAGTATTTGTGTACAGAGAAAATGCCAGCAGATGTCTTTACAAAAGGTTTGAGTGCAGTAAAACATCATGAATGCTTGCGTAATCTCGGAATGATAAGTATGTAAATCAATCAGATTTGCTCACGTCTTCGAGGGGAGGTGTTAGGATATACGAAGATCCGTGAGCTAGTGTCTATAATGTAATATGTAGGTAGACATGCATGTATAAGTTTAGTTGCAAGTGATCACCGTGACAATAGCTGTGTTTTTAATTAGCTCTGTTTAAATCACGAATAAACGGTACTTAATAATACTCAAAACTAGTGTTTTTCTATATGCCCTAATATTTTATTTATTTATTTGATTCAGGCAACAAAGGCGAGGCCATAGTGACATATACCTTACAGACTAACATAAATATCAAAACAAAGTATTCTTAAAAACTCAAACACATTATTTAGACGACGTAATACCGTGACTCCGTTGCGTCGTCAACTCCGGTGTAGGATTCGGTACGTTGCCCCGAAACCGCCGCAAAGCAACACCCTTCGGCCAGAAATCACACGCAATCTTAACGCACCAAACCAATTTACAGTGCTTCCTAAACCTACTCATTCTATGAAAACATTTATAATCATAGAAGCAGTCAAACGTCTTTAAGGTCGAATGTCGCTCGATATGTTTCAAATTTGAACGTTGTTCTTAATCATGAGAATTCGTCCTGGTAGTGGCATGAATAGCGACGCTAAGCTAAATGATCCGGCGCATGATGAGCACGAGAGTGACCAGTTTCATTATATTTTAATATGTCAGAAACTCAGCTAATTATTGCCATAAAATTCTTCTGTATATTTGGTAAAATGAACGACAAATATTTTATATTGGTCCATTCGAAACAATTCTTAATAAGTAGGTAATCTATCAAACATACCTATTAGTAAAAGTTTGTACTGTAATCTTATAGCGTTATTAGAGTTATCTCTGATGCATCCTAGATATGCATTCGTCCCTCTTTCACTTCCATACCTACATACTTGCTAGTAAGGGACATCATCAGGGATCATGAATAGGCTGAAGGATTCCAGGATCCCTTAGCCTTGCCACCAGCAAAGTTCGTTCTAAAAAAGGTCTGAAGATGCCTTGCGGTATTGTTTTGTTTTCATAGACTCGTCAGCGGGCGTATGATGGTTGCCATCTTATTGCTTATCGTCGTGTGGTCGTGGGTAAGACACTTGTCACTCTCGCACTCGCATACTTGTTAGAACGTGACGAAAATCTTATCCACAACGATAATAATAAAATAGCAACCATCATACGCCTCTGGAATTTGGACGATTGAAAGCGTCTAGCTTTCTTTGTTGTCGATGTCGTATGACAGATTTTCCTGATGATAAAAATAGTGTCTTAAAATGATAGGATACAATTAAATTTCATAATTATCATAATCATATCGCATCGTTTATTGCTTTATATGGTTACAAAATGGTCGTACAATATTTTATGTCCCAATATAAACCCTGTAAAGGCACTGCAAAAGTAATAATAACACTATTACCCCACAAAACAATCCCATAGCTCAGCCAAGCTTGCGCGTAAGCGTAATATGCACTAGTTGCACTTTTTAAATCAGTGTAATTTTTAAATTCATACAGAGGATATGTGAATTGAGACAGTTTTCCTGTGCCTTCCGCATTCGTCTTTTTGTGTTTTTAGAAGCATAGGAGATACATTAAGCTTCAATAATGTATGTACAGTACAATACTTATTCGTAGGTCCGTACATACATACATATATGGTCGATAGAATGTGACAAAAATGTCTAATAAATTATTTTTCATATTGCTACATAATGAAAGTCACCTAGGGAGCAACGATTATTAAATAACTAGATGAAAGCCCGGCTTCGCTCGGGTGAAATAAATAAGAAAGAAATAAAGTAAACATTTATTCGTGACAGTTATGCAAACGACGAAAGAAATAGTGTACAAAAATGTATAAAATAAAAACATTACAACAACGGATTATGATGAAACTTCGTATAGAAATATAGTCTGTAGTCTGGAAACCTTTTGAACGCCACGGTCGGCCATAGCCGTCAACGTAAAATCGTCACCCCGACGCCAACGACGGCACTGACCGAAAATTTTTTTTAATGAAAAACTACTGAGAAGCTGCCCAATTTTATATTGGCATTATTTCTTTACACATCATTTTTTTACCGTCGTGGCGTCAGGGGTAGGGGGGCGACACGGCCTATCGGTGTGAGTCGAGCGCCGGTGACCTTGTAACGTCACGTCTGTTGCATAGGGTTGGCAATGTAGCTGCCTTGGCAAGAGGAAATAATGTTTATTCAATGATCATGATATTCATCAATCAAACACCGGGAAGCTAGTCAAATTTAATCTGTAAGTTTTGATTACAAACAGACAGACAGATGCACTGAGTCAGGAGAAAACTTACTAAAAGCTTGTAAAATAAGTACCTACAAAACTTCTCATAATATGGAAACTTACTTTTCTTGTGTAAATCTAAGCTTAACATGAATATAATTGTATGCTAAAATAATAACCATAATATAAAAATATTTTTTTAAACCTCAATCCATAGAAATTATGTGACATGAAATGAAGTCATTCACTGCGACCGCGACACCCGCGTTAAGTATAATTTGAAAGACTCAATTGACATTTCATCTATTTCGCCATTTAATTTTTTTTTTGTTTAATTTATTCTGAAGATGTAGGTACTCTTAATGTATTGCAAGTCAAAATGCATCCATACTCATACCAACCTTTCGTCTTTCTTTAGTCTTTCGAATTAAAAAACGGATTTTAGGTGAAGTCTTAATTCTAAATGTAGGGAAGGACACAACATATAAAATTTTATAACTAACTTATCTGGATCGGTAGGTAGCCTAAAGTAGCTTCTCCCTTTTGTGGCTTTTGGTATTACTGTCACAACCGTAGACACAGAAATAAAAAGCTCCAGCCATAGTTGATTACATTGAATTACAAATGATAAATTCTAACGAATTTCAAGTAAAACTACACGCCCGCTACCGGCCGATCGATCTCTGTTGTGTGAGCGCACGTCACGCGAGCGAATGTTGAAGCGAGCGGCACCCCTGCGATTCATCTTGCCGCGGCTAGCTGTCCACACACCGCGCGCCCCTCGCGCACCCCCGTTCACGTCAGAACACGCACACATAGCCGCGAGACGGGTTTACAGCACACATGCTTCGGTGTCGCTTCTTGTTACGTTAGTATATATCTTCTTTGTCAGGGGCACGGCGAATTACTTTGACGTCTGGCGGCGAATAGGTTAACATATGGAATAGGGAGTAAAAGATTACGCTGACGACGTCACGGGCAAAAGCTAGTATCTTTGCAAGTTAATCCTAAGCATTTTTATAAGGGTAGTTTTAAAGGCACATAAAAAATATTGACACCGTAATCAGTACTGATTTGTATAGCCAAAATACTAATCGTTCATTAAAATTCAGTTCAGATGTGCAATTGTTCAATATTGATGTGCCAGTCAGTATTTTTGGTGCGAAGTCAGAGCTGCTAACGCGAACGAAAACAAATAAAGTTCGTGTATCACCCTCTCTGTCGGAAGTTGCAAAATCGAGCGACACAGAGGGAAATACACGATGTTTGTTCGTTTTCGTTTCGCGGTAGCAGCTCTCCGCCAAATTCTATTAAGTGGGGCCCTTTACACTCAATACTATGTGTCAATATTATTGCGATTTTTAAAATTGTATGGGGGTCTGTTAAACACTTAATATTATCACAATCTGGTGTGTCAATATTGTCGTGGTTTTCAAAATCGTATGGATTTTTCTTCAATATTCATTGCACGTGATACGGATTGTGATATGAGTATATCGCGTGATAATCATAACCATGTAACAGGCCCCTATGGATGTTGCTTCAATATTCAGTGTTTCGCGTGATAATAATAACAGTTGGTAATATTTTCTCCAATTAATGGAAGCTATTTAACAACTTGTTCCGTTTTGTCAAAGGTATTTCACATTCCGATACGCGCACCATCCAGGAATAGGAGCCGTCAGACCAGAGGGCCTACCGAGATCTGAAAACGAAGTATTTCCCTCTCCGCGCTCGAATATGCAAGTGCGACAGAGAGGCATATATATTTAGTTTTCGGTTGGTAGCACTTTAGTCCGAGCGCGGCGGACGGTCGAAGAAAGTCAAAGAACATTCCGTGTGTTGTCTGTCACACATATAATTTTTGAACTTCCCATCGACCTATGAACTTGAAATTAGGTGATAATGTTGATTATGAAGTATATTTTACAAAAAATATCAATATATTGATAAATCACATTTGTTTTTTAGTTGTACGGAACCCTCAGTGTGCGACTCCGACGCACTTGGCTGGTTTTTATTAAATTTTGAATTTTATTTCTCTTATAGTAAAATACCCTATTCGTTTTAAAGTTGACGCCTGAGGGCCTACCGCGAACCAAAAACGAACTATCTTCCTCTCTGTCGTTCGAATATACATGTGCGAGAGAGAGGCAGATACTTCGTTTTCGGTTCGCGGTAGCGCCTCTAACGTCCGAGCGCGGCGAACGGCATGAGCTGGGGGTCGACTCCGAAATTCAAAATCCTAACTTCGTATGGTGCCGTCCCTTTCACTCTCCTGTCATAGACTATATGAGTGAAAGGGACGGCACCATACGAAATTCGGAGTAGACCCCCAGTACCACTAAGTTATAAGATAGAGCGAGATAGGGATAGAATTTTGCTAGACGTTTAAAAGCCATAAGTCACTTAGTAGTTTGTCACAACAAAATAGAGACGCAGCTTTAAGATGGCGGACAAACTCAGCAAACATTCAAGTGGTGTCCTTTACACGATTAATATTATCACAATACTGGGGTGTCAATATTATCGCAGTTTTCAAATTTGTATGGATTCTGCTTCTATATGCACGTGATACTTATCGTGATATGAATGTATCACGTGATAATAATAACCATGTAACAGGCCCCATACATTCGCTTTGAAGGCGGTTGTTGTGACAATCAGTCTAGCTAGCACGATAGATTATACCGTTACATTTTATGTGACGTTTTAATACATTTCACCCATATAACGTGACGGTATAAGTTATCGTGCTAGCTAGGCTGATAGGTGTATAGAACGCTTGAAAACTACAAAAACAAAACGCTGCAGACGCGGCTAGCCGAATCCACACAATGGGCGATGATGACCCATCACCCAGAACGCAGCCCAGCAACCTGGCCAACATACCGGACGCAAAAATAGTTCACGATTTTCGAACGTAGCCGACACTGTCAACCAACAAATTTAATATAGCAATATAGTCTGTGGGCAATATGGCCGACGTTTTGTCATCAAATTAACACTTTTAAATGCAAAATACGCGACAATCCGAATTTTGCGGATACATATGTTCAACTCAAAAATCGTTATTTTTATACGTTCTTCAATTTGAGACAGGTCTCGTTCGGGTCTACCGTACCCCTGCACGAAATTATTAATATAGATAGATTGTAGACGAATGCAACGCGATTGCCACACAGCATGTAGTTAAAGAAGTTCAAATTCAAATATTTCAAATTATATTTTTTGCGATCAACACTTACCATTAGGCATGCTGAATTACGAGAATTACAAAAAATGTATTGAAAATCTAATTTTACGGCGCCTTTTCTTTGGACGGGGTTAATTGTGTCTACTACAAGTGGTTAACTGTGTGCAAAAGTATACAGGAGCTTTTCAAGAAAAAAAGTTGTTAATTTTCTTAATGTACTTACGTATAAAACAAAGTCGGGTTTGCTCCGATTGTTTTGTTTGTGTTGTTAATTTGTTGCTCGAACTTATAACTCGGGAACGACTGGATCGATTTTCATAGTTTTTGATTTGTTGTATTTGTCTCCGTCCCAAATAATATTCGGCCTGTTTAGCCTAGTTGGTAGTGACACTGCCTCCGAAGCTAGAGGTCCCGGGTTTGAATCCCGGTCAGGGCATTCTTTGTGCATTTAGCACGGATATTTTTTCTTGGGTATTGGATGTTTTCTATGTATTTAAGTATGTATTTATCTATGTAATTCGGCCTGTTTAGTTCAGTTGGTAGTGACACTGCTTCCGAAGCAAGAGGTCCCGGGTTCGAATTCTGGCAAGGGCATTTGTTTCTGTGGCGAGCAGAAACATTTGTTCCCGAAACTTGGATGTTCTCTATATATTTAAGTATATATCTATTAAATATATCTCTTAATTGGGGGAGGCCTATGTCCAGCAGTGGACGTCCTAGGGCTGATATGATGACATATCGTCGTCTAGTACCCATAGTACAAGCTTTGCTTAGTTTGGGAATAGGTCGATTTGTGTAAAATTGTCCCCCAATATTTATTTATTTAAATAGAAAAATAACTATTAAAATATCGGTAAAATGTACGAAAAACAAAACATACATTTTGTACGGAACGGATCGGGGGCGGTTCGAAGTTCGCCGGGATATCTAGTACATAAGTATTATATCTCAGTTCGAGGGTCACGCATTTTTCATAGGGGTCCAAAGATACGTCGATTAAAAACGACTAAAAATATCCATCTCGTATTTCTGCAGCAAACGACATCGCTCAGTTTGATTTCAGGCGTAAATGTGGCTATTATATACGAATTATTCTTACTCACGAATTACTTATTCTGTGCTCACGAATGTATATTATTACTTACAATCCTTGTGTACACAATTTATACAAATATGGATCCGTGCCTAAAATACCAACCCATGATTTTGCAGAAAAAAAACTGCAAAAACACGAGCAAACGCTAAACTGCATGACACACTGTCTAGAAAAACCGAGAAATACTTTCGAAATTGTGTTTTAATAATTATACATTTATGCCGGGGACCGTTGGAGGTCTGTCTCGAACTATGAAATGATCACCTACTTTTTATAACGGCTATTTGTAAAGTGCTGACATGTCATCGGCTCGCGCTGTTCCTCCTTTTTAGTGAAATCGAATGAATACATATATTTTTTAATGAAATGCTTAAAGCTAGGTTTCCATATTCGTCCGACGTGTTGTGTCGTGACGCGTCAGAAATATGTATCAGTATACTTCCAACGTATCTCATTATAGCTTGACTCAAACACTTAGATGCTCGTAAGCCAGCTCTACACAACCATCATTTCGAAATTTTGATTCGAAATTCTATGCGGACTCATTATACCATTTCCACGTAAGGATCAAAACATGTCCTCAGAGGCCCCTATTTTCTTTTGTGTACATATGTTTAAAATGGGAGACATCTTATTAACAAAATAAATGTTCGACTTCCGGCATTAATGCCAGTCATCATATAATTTGAGTCGTAGAAATGCTGCGTCATGGTTTCATGATCAAAAGGTTGAACTCGAATTTGTAATCAAGTGTTAAATCTACAGATTGGTATCTTATTGTGTTGTTGCTGAATCGGTAGAAAAAAGTCATTAGCACTGGTATTTAGAGATTAAAATGTAGACGCAGCGCAGCAGCTTAGATATATTTTTTATTAAGCTTTCGAATGTAGAGCATCTCCAAAAGTATCTCCAAATGCGATTCGAATTCAAAATAAATTATGAATTCAATTTTATTTTGGTACTGTAACGCCTACTTTCAGATATGATTTGAAATTATTCGGACACTAGTATTGAGGGCAAGTGATATACTAACCATTGTAAAAAAAAGTTGTTGATACAATGTACTTTCATTAAGAAAGCATTCAGTTATATCTGTACTCTTATTAGTAGTTTATGCAACTGTTACACAATGAGAGGCATCAAAACACGAGTGTGGTTGTATGAAACGAGCCACAGGCGAGCTTTATAATAAGATCACATAATAAGTAATAATAATAATTGAGAGGACGAGTGTCTTCGAGAAGACAAGTACGGTTGCCAGTTTGCACTTTTAGCACCACCCAGGGGTCACGTGTAGGGTAACGGTGGATACTCCCTACGGACGTGGTGCAACTTCGACCCCCTTGTCAAGTGAGTGGGCAACTTGACTGTTAGAAGTTCTCAAGCCGCCCGAAGGGTCTAAGGGCGCCCGGGATCAACAGCTTAACGTGCCTTCTAAAGTACGGGAGCGCTCAGTTAGAACATAATAAGTAATTCAAATAAATACATGATCAGGCATGTTTCATTTGATTATTTTTGAAATAAGTATTACGATTTGTGGTAGTGACCTGAAACTTTTGCTCTCGAGTGTATTAAATCCTCTTCCATGTATTTGAACACATTAAATAATCCACATAAAAAATACATTATTTATATGGATGTTAATAAAATTAATTGCCGGTTCGAATAGCATCACCCCCTTTCTTCCCTTGGGTGTCGTAAGTTCGACTATGGGAACCAGGTTGAAGTGTGTTGTGGGCGATGGGCTAGCAACCTGTCACTGCAATATCAAATTGTCTCTCTATAAACCTGTAATTGATAAAAGTGGCACTGAAAATTATTTTTCATGTGCTCTGCCTACCCCTTTTGGGAATTTAGAATGTTAATTCGGGCATGCTACTCGACTCCTATGCCGCTATAACTGTTCTGTGACGTTATTTATTATTCGACCCAACTACAAACAGTGTTTACGATAGAATCAGTTACATAGGTGACGTAACCGCTCTGTATCGATCAAACCTGCGGATTTCATGTCCAACACAAAGCTTCGTGTTACACAACTTTACAGTTACGTTGGAAATATATACATATTATACTTTCGCACTTACACGCGTTTTAATTTGCGTCGGCAGTTTAGTAAGTGATGATATTGGTAAAATTAACTAATATTACGTATACATTTTTCTCATTAACTGAATGGAACAAAGTCTACAGTAGGTTTATTTATGTATTTATGTTTTCATAAAAAATGTTTCATTTAACAAAAAATACTAGCAATCTGTTTCACTTTAGTTATTGAAAAAAAAACGAAAGTTGTTTTACGTCAATTTATATGTTTTTAGATGCCCCTTTTAAACCTCTTTCGGTACAAATTAGCAAAACAGTCGTTGCATTAAGGCAGATAATTCAACACCGAATAAAAATAATTAAAAAAGTGGCACACTTGTCCCGTCAAACTTGAAACAAAAATAATGCATTGAAACTGGTATAAATGTGGTTCCTCTCCCTGTGAGAAACAACGTTACTAAGTTTAACGAAATAGCGAAAAAGGGACTACTCGGGACTACTACGGACTCTTAACTTTAACTGTTTTTAATTAAACCTTCTACGGGTGAGGACCAAATTTTTGAACCATCGTTAAGGCATTTAATTCGCCTACAATTTAATTGATTCCGTTGTGACACGAAAATTTGTCATACAATTTATATGGGTAACTTTTGTGTCACAACGGAATCAATTAAATTGTAGGCAAATTAAATGCCTTAACAATGGTTCAAAAATTTGGTCCTCACCCCTACCTTAGGTATTTAATCAATGTAAACAGATTGTAGAGATTTGTTTAAAAAAAAGTATTTGCAATCAGAATTTTCTGTTCCGAAGTCTAGACTTCATTCAAGTGTTGGCTGCGAGCCAGGCGCGGAATGAACAACATGGCAGGGCCGGTCTGAAAGCTTTGATGCATTATTAAAGCACTTGAAAACTAACTTCAATTTGCTTTTTAAACTGTCTTTACATCATTTAGTTGAGGGTGAAATTGGCTATTTTACAGGAGCAGGGCGTTGAACTGTGAGTCACACAGTTGACAAAAAAAACACAACAAAACTCGTTGCTCCTGTGCTTAATAATTAACAAGTTATGTACGCATGTAAGTTATCTATAATTTTTTGTCAAACGAAAGCGCCCGCTAACGAAATTATAATTTTCATTCAAAGTGAAAAATTGAATAATTTGTCGCCACGGCTGGGATTTGAATGCACTTGATGGACGGATTCCAGAGGTGGTGGATCTCTGGAATCCGTCCCTCAAGTGCGACAGAAAGGCGTGGTGGACCTCGGGAATTTTAATGCAATATCATCATCAGCCTATGTCCCACTGCTGGGCGCAGCCCTCTTCTCATAGATGAGAAGGAACGGCCGGTATTGCCCACACTGCGGTGTTTCGTAGAATTTAAAAAAAACCGGCCGGGCGGACGGACATGGCGAACTATTCCTTTTTTTACTACGAAACCCAAAAAGTGTTCATGTTATAAGCCCTTATTTCATATTAGATGTCGGAATTGCTAACTCAGTTTCTTACGAGATCCAATGTGAAATTCATAAAGAATATCCACTATTAGATATTACATCCATAATTTATGAAGTTAGAGAGCTTTTAGGGTGCGTTTCCACTGGGGCGGAGAACGCACAGAATGACCAATCCAATGAATCCATTTAATAGGAGCGTAACGTAGGACCTGATTGGATTGGTTAATTTTGCACGTTTCCGCTCCGCTCTTCCTCAGTGGAAAGGCAGCCTAAGGCTCAGCCACGGCAGCGGTGCGCCACGCGCCATACGTGTGAGCGAGAGATCAGAGTGCCTACCGCGAACTTCGTATTGTACCGTCCCTTTCCGTCATATAGTGTATAACACGAGAGTGAAAGGGACGGCACGAGACGAAGTTCGATTTTCGAAGTCCGCGGTAGGCACTCTGAACGTAGCGTCTCGCTCCCACCTTGCACTTCCGCCCCTGCTGCCGCCCTTCGAAGTCCGGGCCCAGCCTTCACTGTGTTTATTGAGTAGGTAATTAGTTATTAAATATCCTGCTGAGAGACTAGGTAGCATAATCGCGTTTATGAGTATGTATGTCTAACTGAAGCTTGAAACCTGTGCTTGAAACGAACAGAGCGCGGAGGCGGTTTGCGGTAAAGCGAACGCGATTCGGGGCACGTCGCACCAAAAAACCCCGCGGTATTCGGTAGCACGGTAGGGCGGAGGCGGCGTGTGTGACATGAAGCAGTAATCGACAGTTTCGTAATGATCAAAAATGCATAACCGCTCTGTGCGTTGCAATCTTAAAGCATTCTTAGCTTCAAGCAGATACAGCCACAGCGACCATCATAGGCTTACAGAATTTGACAGAAGTTTTATCTATCACGATCAGATAACGATGAACGACATATTCAAATGTATATGTAACAGTGCGCACGGTCATACACAGATTTAGGCTCGGAGTACTCTCTTCTGTGGACAATAGTACATATTTAAACTTGGGTTTTAAAGCCTAATTTTTGGTTGGACTCGTAATCCGGCGTCTCCGTTCCATAAATCAATGTAATAATAATAAAAGCATAACTTTCATGCACTTTTATTTTTTCATTTGTGTATGACGGAGATATAGTTTTGTAAACGGTTTTATTACGCGGTGTATCTTGTTTGGTAAGTATTCTCTTGGCACAAGCCTTCTTTGGAAACCTGAAAATCTTGTTAAGCCACGAAAGTAAGAGCGATCTCAATTAAATTAACAGTAATACCAAATTAAGGTATTGTTGGCTCTGTGAATGTTCAATTATCTGAATCAACAATGTAAATAACTTAATTTCTCGTTATATAATACAGGACGTGGCCTGTGATAAGAACAAAAAACCTTAGAATAGAGCATCTGTAATAACCTCTTGTGTCAAAATATCTAAATTTATGACCTCCAGGCAATGGATCTTGACACCACGAGATTATAATGCGGCAATCAATGCTGATTTAGAGGAAGCATCAACACAACTAGCTGCTAAACGTCAGGATTATAATACTAGCCGTGTCTTATCCAACCTTGACATTGGCAGAATCATCAAGGCTTTGATGGAGCTATATCGCCCAAACATTGATTGAAGTTCGACTCATATTATAATAGATGTTGCACATAACATTTTAGTATTTTTAAAATAAAGAGTTATTGATATCACTCCAGGAATACGCTCTAAAAATACACGTAAGGTATTTGTGCATACAATTTTTTTTATCAATAATTGCTGGAGAGCTCAATAGTGTACCGTTTGATTTTTTGCTCCTATTACAGGCCACACCCTGTAAAAACCGCCGAATCTGTTTCCCTAGAAAACGAAAGCCTAAAGTAGGTAGTGTTTATAAGTCTAAGTATAAGTGTACAATTCTTCAATTTCTCTTTCATAGCCACACTAGGTACAAGTTTAGTGGTCCTAAAAAATGAGAAGTGTAGTGTTGAAAAGTAATTGTCGTGGGAAGCGTGAGTCGGTAAGAAAGGCATACGTAGGTAATTAACTATTGTTTGCAATCCTTACGTAATTGTGATTAATTTTATGTAAGTAGATCATTATATCATTATCGTAAAAGCACCTCTGCAAACAGCTCGATGAAATCATAATTTTACAATTTTAAAGTTTTTTAATTACACTAACATGACATGGCAATAGAAAATTGTGATGTCATTGTCATTTTATGTATACAGGGTGATTCAGGAGACGTGAGCAGGAACAACACTACATACATATTAAATGGCAATGAATCGTTCACCATTGTATTTAAGTGAAACACCCATACTTTTTTTTCCTGTATTTTAATTTTTGTTCTTGTTTAAATAAAGAAAGAAGTCTCTGTGAAAAATTTCATTTAAGAAAGGGACGTTTTACGAACGGGACATTTTGCGAAAGGGACGTTTTGCGAATGGGACATTTTGCGAAAGGAATGTTTTGCGAACGGGACGTAATTTATGTGACGGGACATTTTGAGAACGGGACATTTTGCAGAGAGGTCGTTTTGAGAATAGGACATTTATAAAAGGGACCTTTTGCGAAAGGGACAAAGGGACATTTAGCGAGTGGGACATTATGAGCCCTAACCGCTCATTTGACTATCAGGAAAATGCCGTCGGTACTACTAGAACACTGGCCACTCAACCGCACTTGCTTGCGAGAGTTGCGAGACGAAAAACCATAGAACTGCTGGCGTGCCTCTCATGCCCACATTCTTAGAGCCGGGCCTTACTGCTCCGTTGCGTTGCGTTGCGTTTATGAATAGAATCAGGATGGCGACACCGTGGGAACCTATTCATAAACGCAACGCAACGGAGCAAGCGTGGCCCGCCACTTAAGCTTGAAACGCACAGAGCGGTTTTGTGGTAAAGCGAACGCTGTCCTGGGGACGTAGCACCAAAAAACCGCGCGAGATAGCGGAGCGGAGGCGGCGTGTGTCACATATGAAGCTGTAATCGACACTATCGACAGTCGACAGTTTCGGAAAGATCAAATACGCAAAACCGCCTCCGCCCCGCACCGCGCCGCCACCAGCGCGTTTTTAGCTTTACTCGGGACACGCAACGGCCAAAGAAAGCTGCACACTGAAATTATTTTTTTTTGTATCTGTAATGTATAACTTTAACGGATGTTTATCACTGCTTATAAAGCCGAGGCTAGGTCACACAAATTAAGAAGAAAACGAAAGTGACAAACGTTTGCGGATTGCGTACTGTTAGATACGCACGGGTTTACGTAATTTATGATGCATATGAAATCAGCTTATTCGTTTTAGTGCATCCGTTTTTAATTGTTAGGTAAGCTTAGTCTTCGCTTTCGAAATCAGCTGATATATCAGGATTCATTAGATGTTGAAAAACATTATCTTCATCATAGCGTTCATTTCATTCTAAATAAACATGGGTCCGGTTGTTCTAATAATATGCAAGTGGAAACAGACTTAAGTAATTGTATTAAACTAAATGTATTAAGAAAAAGTATAGTATTTCCATGTGACTAATTGATAAAATAATATGGCAGCTGAATACGATCGATCCAATCCGGCGATCACCGTTTTAAAAAAAAAATTCAAAATCGAAACCGCAACATTTGAAAAGTGTTTCTTAGATCCCTCAAAAAAAAAAACAAATCAAAGTTGATGAAGTGATATTTTCCAAAACTAAGATATTATCTAGAAACTTCGATGCGTATGTTAAATTAAAAGTTTATAAATAAACACATGATCTTGTTGGAATTAAACACCGGTATTTATACAGAGTTGGCATATTTTTTTTTCAAAATTCAATTCAAATTCAAAATTTTATTGATAAAAAAAACTAAAACAATTACCTGCCAAACTGCTTTATTTAAACAGTTTGTCTGCATGTGGGAGTCGAGTATCGTTATCGCAGAAGTGGCTACTCGCTGAAGAGTGGTTCATGTATGTAGCTATGTTGTACGGAATCGTTAGAACTCCACCGTCACCCTTCGACCAGGATTAAGGTTAAGCCTTAAAACAGTCATATTCAAGTGACTGATTACAGTACAACGTTCAAAAACTTGGTTAATTATACTTAAGCTGTCACGTATAACTTGGTTGTGAATCTACATACATAATTCTTGACCTTCCATCAGATCAAAATATCATCGGCGCCATCGTTATTTTATATTTGTGCACTATGAGTGACAACTTATTTCTTCCTGGGCGACAACCTTTATGACAAAAAGCACCCTACGTCCTTGTCTAGGACTGCAGCTGTTTGTTGTATGAAGTCTCGTCTAATTAAATTAGGCGTGACAAGGTAAATAAACAAAAACGGGCAGTCGGGCATACTTCTGAGTTAGCATGGATTCATCTTTATTAGATTTCCTAAAAACAAGAACAACCTGACTAAATTCTACTCCATGTGCCCTGTCTCCCCCTTTGGGAATCATACAGACGTGAGTTTATTTTGTATGTTTGTTGGAACAACTTGCCTGACTGTCTCCATCTTTTCTTTCTAGGGCTCTCAAGCCGCTAATATGTTTCATCGGCAAGATGTCATACCTAGCCGGGGGCATGGCGATCAGCGTGCGAGGCCGCCAGGCCTCCCGCCAGGAGGCCCCCATCCTCGTCGTGGCCCCCCACTCATCGTTCCTTGACAGCTGTATCGTGTACGCCACGAAGATGTCGTCAGTCATTGTGAGGAAGGAATCCATGGACAACTATGTTGGAAGTACGTTTGGTGAAGGTTCGCTTGGTGGTGGTTTGCTTATGGGAATGGGATTATGTTGGCTGGCTGACCTGTGGGGAGTGTGCTCGCACATTTTCTGCAAAGATAGGCTACATCAGTCACATGAGAGCTGACGAACGCCGCCCTCACTAGCCAGTTTTTTCTAATTATCCCCAGTCGCCGTGGTCGAAATCGGCCAGGACGGTGAAGGTTATGGGAAAGAACCGCTGTAGCTATTGTTTCAAGTTTGTTTTGTAATTGCTGTTAGTTGTTTCTTTCAGTTGTTGTTCGATTCTGCCCTTATGTTAGGGAATCGAGCTTGCTACGCGATTCGCAAGTCATATAAAGTATATTGCTTGCCTCTTAACCTAAATATATATTTAATACAACGCACGGGGGGTGGTTCCTGCTTCAATCGGGCCAAAATCGAGACTCGACGAGGGCCCTCGGAGTACTTTTAGAGTCTGTGGAGAAAGGGATCCACCCACCACGCATCATACACACACACGTTCTTGTCAAAATTCACAATTCTGGAGACCGATCCTCCGAAAAGTTTTACACTGCCCGGGGCAACAATACGCGTGCTATTTTTCATAATAAATTATTCAAAAACGAGATCAATTATTCTCGATTCATTAATTTGGATCGGCTCGCGTGGATTCCAACAAAATTTTCCACCAGACTGCGTCAAAGTTGACAGCTATCTATTCATATGACGTGACAAGGGGCTGTGTACAAAAACACGCGTTGGGACGAAACAGTTGCTATGGCCACATTCTGTCTTCATCATCAGATCAGCTCAGTGGTACCATAATATTATACTGTCACCGAAGTTACATAATTTTTAAGAAAAAAAAAACCGACTTCAATGGGGGAGGCCGGTAAAAGATTATTATACTTAGATGGTGCACTCTTAGATAGATATACAATAAAATAAAAATGGCTATAATATATGTTTATAATGGTAGAAGACTAAGTACCCTCAATTCCTCATAGAATCATGAAAAAACCTTGCTTGCTTGACAAACAAAACGAAGAGAACAAATCGCCAATCGTGAACTACGCGTCGTTGAAGAGTTCCGTTCTGATCATCATCAGCAGTTCCACTTCATCAAATGTCACTTTTATGAATGAAAATGCTTGATTAGTTCATGAAAATACTAAAATCACTATTTGTGTGCCTTTCACATTTGAGGAGTTCCCTCGATTCCTAATGGATCCCGTCATCAGAACTCGAGCATGACAAAAATCAATCGTGAAAATAGAACTTGCTTAACAAACACAGCTAGAAGGACAAATCGCCAAACGTGAACTTTTCGTCGTTGAAGAGTTCTGTTCTGATCATCATCAGCAGTTCCACTTCATCAAATGTCTCATTTTTGTATGATAATGCTCGATTTGATGATAAAAACACAAAAATCACTATATGTTTGCCTTTAAGATTTGAGGAGTTCCCTCAATTCCTCATGGATCCCATCATCAGAAATCAAGCATGACAAAAATTAATCGTGAAAATAGAAATTGCTTAACAAACACAGCTAGGAGGACAAATCGCCAAACGTGAACTTTTCGTCGTTGAAGAGTTCTGTTCTGATCATCATGAGCAGTTACACTTCATCCAATGTCACATTTTTGGATGAAAATGCTTGATTTGTTGATAAAAACACAAAAATCACTATATGTTTGCCTTAAAGATTTGAGGAGTTCCCTCAATTCCATGAGGATCCCATCATCAGAACTGCGTTTTGACAAAAACGGGACCAACTTGGATATATATACTTACAATCAAAAAAAGAATTTTCCAAATCGGTTAAGAAATGACGGAGTTATGGACTAACAAACATTAAAAAAAAAAAACATACAACCGAATTGATAACCTCCTCTTTTGAAATTTTGAAGTCGGTTAAAAAGTACGAATATGCCAAATCTCAGCTCAATTAGATACCAGCAAGTGGCTGGCAAATTTTGATGACAACTTATATACGAACAGTGCAAGTTATAGGTATAAATAAAAGCTTGTAAAAATGGGATTGCGTTTGACCTTCGTCTACGAGTAATCTGATGGAAAGTTAAGACAAGGTCTAAGATGGTTCACGCTCCTTCAGAAAATACCGAAATACCTATTCAAGTATTCAGTCTTACCTTGAAGACATCGAGATTGTAAGTACAGAATTCGTTGAACGGTGAAAATGTATTTTACATCTTTACAACGATCCTTCTTTCTATAGATCTGTAACTGTTGATGGTATTTAAGCATTTGCTCTAAATTAGATTCATTTGACAAGCTGTGGTCTCAAATCCCTCCAATTGTTATTCCTCGAGATTTCTCTGTGACTTTCTTCATCCATTCTATAAGTATTTCCTACGCATCTAGGAACACGTGTAGGTACAATGGTTTCAAAGAGACTTTCTAGGGCCATTACAACTGTTGTATTGTGTTGCTCCATTTAGAGGAAGTTGATGAATGAACGGTGTTGAACATATGTGAGTTGCCATTGAAATGGCATGCAAAGGCTTTACAGAGCTTGATGGATGAGTCGTTGAAGCCGTGCTTTGTATGGTATAGTTGTTTGGAAAGTGTTATTTTGAAGGTGGTATTGTACACAGCATCCTACACATGTATACACTGTTCTTTCACTTCGACTGTACTGTTAATAAGGGGAATCCACGCTCTATGTGACTCGTGTAAAACAGCCATAACGAAAGGCTTTATCACGAAAACAATAGTTTATTTATCCCACTATACGAGTTTCATATAAAACATTCTGCTTATACTACTGGTCGTATAGTGATCGTTTTACAATAATAATCAACAATACAATACACATACTCGTTTTTGCACACCTCGCATAGTAAATCATCATAAGAATTAATAAAGATACAGGGAGACAGAGGTAAAACAACAGAACAGACAGACAATCTGAAAACTAGGGAGTATCGATCAGACGCTGAGTAAGGTTAAGGTTGATTAGGCCATGATAATTATTGTTTCACAACCACGGTGCATGGCAAACAAGTTGCATAAGCAGACACCGTAACCTATGGACGCTTGCAACTTCAGGAGAATTACAAGCTCGTTGACGACCCTTTATCAACTTGAGAATTCGGTGTATTGACAGCTAGACATATGCACTCTCAACACAGCGTATCCTCGGGTGCTCTGGCGACCTTACTCACCACCAGGAACACAACACCACATACCTCAGGAGCAAGTATTAATAATAAATAATAATAAATATTGGGGGACAATCTTACACAAATCGACCTAGTCCCAAACTAAGCAAAGCTTGTACTATGGGTACTAGACGACGATATACATACTTATATAGATAAATACATACCTAAATACATAGAAAACATCCAAGACCCAAGAACAAACATCCGTGAAAAATGCACAAATAAATGCCCTGGCCGGGATTCGAACCCGGGACCTCTAGCTTCGGAGGAAGAGTCACTACCAACCAGGCTAAACAGGTCGTCAATTGTATTGTCGTAGTTATGGCTGCGGTCATCTGTAAGGTGGAGGAACTATCCCGGTTGGGCTGCTCCAAATATGACCGAGATGACGTTCCACAGTGTCCTATCCGTCTTGAAATATTTGGAGATTTCTACACATGTGATTTTATAACTTAGGCACAAGTTATATATATTTACAACATAAGATATATACTGCGACTTCAGAAATTGGTCAGAGACGTCGTCGTTGCCGACAGCTGTCATCTCAGAATAAATTATGTCATGTTTGACGCGTGAGTATGGTTTGGTAGCATGGTACGCGTTTATCACAAAGTACAATATATTGGCGTTTATGTCCGACCGTCACAAAAGCGGACCATGCTGTAATGTGTAAGAGAGCCGTAAGCAACACAAATACTAGTACTGAGGCGCGAAGAAGCCGTACGTATTTCTAGAGCTAGCCTTACTAATGGTATAAAAATACGCAAAACTATATGCATGGTTACTTAGAGAGAATAATCTTACTCGAGCAGTCTCTATCGTTAACTATAGTGGCCCTGTGAGCTGTAGAAGTCAATAATTATACGAAAAAATACGAGAATAAACTCAATACTCAATCATTTATTGCATTACACAATGTTAGTTTACTTTACAGGATATTAGGTAAACTTAAGTTTTAGTGGTTAAATAATATTAAAACTTGTGGAGCAGACGACGTACTTAGCTACATTTATTTATTATAATATAAACTTCAATTTCTTAAAATTTGCATTACAATGCTAATTATCTATCTATGTATGAATTTCACTTTTGTTTTTACGAGTATCGGTAGAGAAATGCGACCTGTAAACACACTCTCACATCACTATTAATATTGAATTGAATTTATTTATTTCAGACAAGAGTCCATAATAATAATTAATAATAGCTACATAAATTAAATTAAATAATACATTAAAAAATACATTATGAATTATTAAATATTTATACTTATTACATAATACTATTATGCGCCTGCAGGTGCGTGTAACTGCACCCAGTGTTGCAGCAACGGTGTGTCCCACCGGTCGGCCAACACGCGCAGGATGGTGTTAGAGCTGGCGCGCCAGCGGCTGAGTAGCGAGCCACAACGCTTCCTTATGATAGCATGGAAGCCATCGACTCGCCCCTCCGCGAACATACCTGAGGCGCTGCAGTGCCGCGGCAGCCCGAACACCACTCTGTATGCGTTGTTGTATTGCACACGTAAAGAAGAACAGCCGAACATCTGGACATACGAAAGCATTTTTTTGCCCAAGCTGAAACGGAGATGCTTCGCTCGCTCGGTCAATAAAACTCACCGCACATCAGTATCAGACATGCATATAATGTGCCAAAATTTAAAAATAAATATTTTTTACCGTTGGCTAGTAACCAAGATATTTTCAACCAAATCCAAAAAGAAGGGGTGCTATCCCGAACCGACTCGCCCTCACCTGTCACCTCACACCTCACCCGTTTTTATATGGAAACTGTCAAATGTCATTTGTCAAATTATGTGAATAAGAAAGAAGTTGGCGTCTGAAACTCGGTCGCTTGTGGACCGATTTAGATTTTTTAATTCGAAATAAAGGGTTAGCAACGTACTTGTGACTCCTCTGTAGTCGCAAAACAGCCATAGGCTACGGTGTCTTACTACCATCACGGAGGCCGTATGCCTACTATACCTTCGTCATTGTATAACATTACGAATGGTTTCAGTCTTGTCAAACCTGGGATAAGAAAAGTAATTATAGTACATTACGATACAAGTGCAGAGAACAGGAAACTCGCAACGAGTGGTGATAAATCCTCCCTTCGGTCGTGTTGTAAATCGACACGAGTTAATTTTGTACTAAAGCAGCAACGCTGCTAACGAAAATTTCAAATTAAAGGGAAAAATTGAACAATTTAATGCTCCGAGCAGGATTCGAGCCTGCGACATCTGGCATACACGGCCAATCGCTCTAGCCTCTGAGCTATCGGAACAACCAAGCTCGTCCACGAAATCCTTCAATAGTTCCCTCTTACAACGCCTTAGGGAGGCGTACAGCGACATCTACCGTAGAAGACTTAGGCTTCTATTAACGGCACCAACGTCTCAAATTACATTTAGAAATCGTTAGTACCTATCGATGCACCATCCCATAATAAATTAATTTTGTACTAAAGCAGTAACGCTGCTAACGAAAATTTCATTAAAGGGAAACATTTAATGCTCCGCGCAGGATTCGAACCTGCGACATCTGACATACGCGGCCAATCGCTCTAGCTCTAGCCAGATGTCGCAGGTTCGAATCCTGCTCGGAGCATTAAATTTTTCAATTTTTCCCTTCAATTTGAAATTTTCGACACGAGTTGCGAATTACCTGTTCGCACGTGTATCGTACAACGTTTTACAGTACATATGGCTCATTAAAGTTTCGACAAATGCACGTAATCTGCTGATTACCGCACTCGTGCGGTAATGTAGCACCATATGTACTGTAAAAAATATTTATTCACTTCTCATGCTCTAAAAGTTCGTCTTTATGATGTGCATAAGCGACATAAAGTCGCTTTTTATGCTCTAGAGCGTAAAGTAAAATCCGTCCACGGTGCGCGGGCGCCCCGGCGCCGCCACCCGAGGTCAACGAGCACATAAGTATCAATTTGAAAACATAACTTAAATTATATTAAATTTGTTCAATTTTCTCGCAATCGAAGTGAAAAGCAGAGTGTATAACTCGTGTATAAATTTTATCCTCTACTTTATATCAACCCTCGCCTGCGGCTCGGATCGATAAAGTGTCTTGGATAAAGTGGCTTGTTTTAGACACTTGTTGTACAATCTACTATTTCGTGGCACTAACACAGTACAAAGAGCATAACACATCACATCATCACAATACACAACACAGCCACGAAATTTTGAGTTAGTTAAATGAGCTAAGTCAGTATTTAGTTACGTGAGTCGTTATCCACGTGAAGAAACTATTATAGGATTTACGACAGAATTCAGTTGCGTAAAAGTATACCTTATTTGATATAAAATAAGGTTCATATAAATACAAAACATGAGAATCAGAAAGTAATAGATGAAAGATGATGGAACGTGAAAGCTAGCTTTGATAGATTTATTATAAAATAGTATTAGGAAACAAGCTTACGAGATATACCATAGTTACTGTGATGTATTATTATTAGCACTGACATTTGACAGTTTTAGACAGTCGCCGACAGATAATTAAGAGTGCGCAGTACGTTCGGTTCTCCATACAAACGTATTTACGCTCTCATTTCAAAACACCATGCTAGAATAACATCAAACTTTGTATACACAATGGGATCCGGCATATCTAGGTCGGAAATTAGTTTCTGTTGCTTGAAATTATAATGGAGAAAAAATACAACGATTATTAAGGTTTTCATACAAGCCGTAAAAAACTCAAAAAACCGCTGTATTTTTTTTCTTTTACAATTTCTAGCAACAAAAACTAATTTCCGAAGTAGATATGCCGGATCCCATTGTGTATGGGCGTTATAAAATGAGAGCATAAATACGTTTGTATGGAGAACCGAGCGTACTGCGCCCTCTTAAGTATGATTGATTAATTTTGTATTACATAGTAACGCTGCCAAGTTGCTAACGGAAATTATAAATTTAAATAAATAAATAAATATTGGGGGTCAATCTTACACAAAATCGACCTAGTCCCAAACTAAGCAAAGCTTGTACTATTGGTACTGGGCGACGATATACATACTTATATACATAAAAAAAAAACCAAGACCCAGGAACAAATATCCGTGCTAAATGCACAAAAAATGCCCTGGCCGGGATTCGAACCCTCTAGCTTCGGAGGCAGTGTCACTACCGTCTAGGCTATACAGGCCGACAAAAATCAAATGAAAAAGAAAAATTGAAAAATTTAGTGCTCCGAGCAAGATTTAAACCTGCGACATCAGCCATACGCGGCCAATCGTTCTAGCCACTGAGCTATCGGAACCAATCAAAATCAAGTTTTCAATTTTCCCTTTAATTTGAAATTAATTAAGATTTGATATTGCGCCTTAATTCGTTATAATATAATCCAACGAATCCTCAAATCAATGTAAGGTCGGCTCCGCGCTTGTGATACTTCTGGAGCCGCCAGTGTCCATAGGCTACGGTACCTGCTTACCATAAGCCGTAACCTTGTTTGCCACCGTCTATAATAAGCCGAAAAATACATAGGGTACAGTGTGGACGACTGTACCATTCCTTCTTTATAGAGATTTCTGGCTTATCTATTTCTTTGATTGATTCATTCGGATGTAGATAGCGTCTAATTAACACTTTTTGTATGAGCCAATTCATCATCTATATAATTGAAATGACTTATTGAGATCAAATACTTATAGATAGTCCGATGCATGGATGGCGAAAGATTAAGAAAATACAATGAATTTCTGCCTACATCTTTCCAACTATCCCCTAGGAAACGTATTATGTAATAACTCTTTTCAATTTTTAAATTAAATAAATGTTTCGAAGAAAATGAAATTTCAGAATTTTAGTACATAGCGAAATAATTACCGAATACTTTAACCATGTGTGGGAACACAGATCGCTGATTAAGCACTTAGCGGTGACGCGGGCTTATTCGTGACGCGATCCCACCGTCAGTCCTCTGCCGCGCCCGCTAGTGTTAGTACACGTTCCCTGTCCCCATACAAAATTATCCTTCAATATCACAGGTCCAAGTGACAGTTGTAGTTCGTAGCCGTGAACAACCCGTGGACCCACAGTGGGGACACGGACTCCTGAAAAAAAGCTTCATGTCCCCACATTGGGGGCCTTCGGACAGGGAACGTGTTAACACACACCCAGTAAAATACGGAATAAATTACCTCGGCGTTTCATTAAAGTCCGCAGACACCCATCCGATAGTAGAGCCCCATAAGCATCTCTACACATGGTCACCTTATCACTATTGACAACCGACGTATAGCGGATGACAAAACGTCGTGTGGGTAGGGCGACCAAATTGTATGAAATAATATTCTCTCTGTTTATAATTTGCATTTGTTGTCAATTGCGACTAGATACCTTGGTACATCTTTAATTAAGTCGTATATTTTTTTACTTTCGGCCGTTGGGGCGGAAAAGGTTCTCGAGTGGCGACCCCGTACCGTAAGGCGTAGCGTGGGTATAAAGTGGACTGATGACTTGGTGAAGATCGCGGGAGTCGCTGGATGCGGGTGGCGCAGGTCCGGCCATTGTGGCACTTTTTGGGGGACGCCTATGTCCAGCAGTGGACGTCCATGGGCTGATATGATGATGATGATGATTATACCTAGTCTAATCATTTTTAACCACGTCTACCATGTCACCTGTATTGTATTTTCAAGAAAGGAGCGTATATTTTTTTTAAGTTTCAGCTACGCCCATGTATCACCTCTGGAGTTGGACGCGTCCGTAGGCTGCGGGGACGGCTTACCATCAGGCAGGCCGTACGCTTGCTTGCCACCGACGTGATATAAAAAAAACTTCCCAAAGAACATAGCTGTGAGAATATCTGTTCAGCAGTTATTTAATTAAAAAGAGATTCAAACGTGAAATTGCCAGTAATGGGCCAATTTCCTAGACATATTGTTCGTAATCTTGAACCCCGCCCGTCTAAAGATCTTGTTGCGTGTGACGTTAGAAAGTATTTTCGTAATGGCGTAACCAATTTGAAATTACGTTTCGTTTTATTTCAAGATGTGTGTGTATCTTAGGAAGCCATCACACACACTTGTATAGCCCTGACACTAACTAGCAAGACAGCGTTTATGTCTACAATATTACATATGCGAGGTTAAGCAATGTCGGGCGGGGTCAGTCCTTGGATGGGTGACCGCTTTGAGTGGTTACTAACTGAGCGCTTCCGTGCTTTGGAAGGCACGCTAAGCCGTTGATCCCGGCTGCTGTCTATGATAGCAGTCGTTAAGCCAAGTTAGAGGCCTTCGGGAGGCTTGAGAACTTCTAACAGTCAAGTTGCCCACTCAATTGACAAAGCCTAATCCCTATACGTAAGGTCTAGTTTCCCCCTTGGGTTGGAAGGTCAGATGGCAGTCGCTTCCATAAAAAATAAGTGCCTACGCCAATTCTTGGGATTAGGTAGCGGACCCCAGACATCCTTCAGGATGCAATTGTACTGGGAATAACGCTAGGATGATGATGCAATAAAAGAATATATTAATAAAAGAATGTACTTATATAATAATTTGCGCAGAGTATAATATATTGAGTGGAGCCGGGGCGGTACGGTGACGCTTCAAACCGCCTAGGTCCCGCGCAGCTCGCACCAATTGTAAGCAATCGTTTACCTGCCAACCCAGTACCCAATAATCGGAAATGACTGGGCTATGTGGTGTTTCTATGCACTAAAAACTCCACTGTGCCCGCCATCTGCGCTCTCACGCATCTGGATCTCAATACTGAATGCATTGGGGTCCCTCTTGCGCTTTATTCCTTTTGACAGACATATTGAAAACATATAAATTAAAACTAACATCATACTATGTACCCACTCAGTATATGTAGTATGTACAACATCATGGAACTGTAACCCTATTAAATAGTTTAAGTATATCATGATTCATGAGTCGTGACCATGACGTGTCAATTTCCTAATTTTATTAATAAATATCTGAATCTGAATCTTTGGCTCATCTTACAATTAGAGCGATCTACGTCACCTTCCCTGGGGTTGATAGGCAAAAATAGGACCCGGGTATATCCTGAAACTACGACCAAAACCACCGGGGGATGGGCAGCAGCATCCTTGGAGTGCGGTGGAGATACTGCGATCGCTAACCAAGCGTGGTGATTATGGCATATACCCCCCGTGAATTTGGGGGGGCCTTCGTCCAGCAGTGGACGTCCTTTGGCTGATATGGTGGTGGTGGTGGTGGATAGCCAAATGCTGCGGCCCCCGCCACATGGAGCACTCGCCCCGATGACCCCCTTTAGTCGCCTTTAACAAGTCTCCCCGTAAACCTATTCTTGCCCGAGTCTACACGGTTGTAAATATAATACCTAGTCCAGTCTGCATGCAGTAAGACGGTCGCTGCGGCAAAACTGACCTGGGTGAACCCCACGCGAGGGTTTTCTGGCGAATTGTATTTACATAAGTTCGTTTATTACGAGCAGCACGAACTTGGCGGATATATTTGCGAGCGAGCTTCCAGGCGTATCAAGATAATATGTCAGATAGAGTGCGCGATATACTCGAGCCTAGCTTACATGTTGAATGCGGACGCAAGAAAAAAATAACCAGCTGAAAATTACCTAAGGGTGGTATTCCACTTGTTCAATATCTTTGTCAAATTTCTTTGTCCAATCTTTGATCAAATTTCTTTGACAGAGGCCCATTACACTCATCCAATATCCTTGTCCAACTTTTTTTTTTCATGCGTAGCCATATTGATTTAACCGTCATCAGAATCTTTGATTAAATGTCGGGGTCCCATCCAAGTTTGATGAAATCATCCAATTTCTTTGATCAAATGTATATTGGACAAATATATTGGATGAGTGGAATACTACCCTAAGGCGTATACACCTAAGCTTACGCCTAACCACCATTGTATAGATTGTTCAAACTACGAAGACCACTCTCTACAGATTGCCAGTTTCTCTTTTCTTTACTCTCTAGTTAGGTGCATCTACTTATCCGTAGGTACTCGTAAGAAGAGATCAAAATGATTTGCCTAAATCTGTATGAACATTGATACTTATTTATCTGCCTCAAAATATTGGACAATATATATTTATTTATTTGCTTCAGGCAACAAAAGGCCCATATTAACATATACCTTACAGACTAACATACATCAATACAAAATATTTTTAAAAATTAAAACACTTAAGTATTTAGGCGACGTAACAGCGTGACTCTGTTGCGTCGTCATCTCCGGTGTAGGATTCGGTAGGTTGCCTCGAAACCGCCGAAACACTACACGCTTCCTTCCTTTTTTATATCATCATCATCATCATCATGTCAGCCGAAAGACGTCCACTGCTGGACATAGGCCTCCCCCAAAGACTTCCACAATGACCGGTCCTGCGCCACCCGCATCCAGCGGGTTTTTTATATATATTTGTATATAATTTGTAAATAACACTTTTACTAGAATAATCTAATTTAATAAAAGAATGTATAAGTTGCAGAACATTCTCAACATTTTACGAATGTTGTCTGAAATTTCCGTAAATTTTCACGAGAACGTCTAAGTAAATTTCCATTTTAACGTTAGTATTCAAATGTTTTTAATTTGGAAGAGCGAGGCCTCCTGACACAGGTACATAATACCCAATAGGAGGACTCGACCATATTGTATTTACCACCTAAGGTTAAATGGAAATAAAGTTATTATTATTATTATTGGATAGATTCTGATAGGTTTTTTGGATGTACCATTTTTCAATATTTACAAACACAGACTCGAAAAAATACTAAAAAATAATCAAACCTGCTCACAAATTGTCACGAGTATCGGTTGAGTAATGCGACCGAGGAAAACTGCGAGAAATCCGGAAATCCGCCAGCAGCTTGATCGATGTTACGCACCCGTAAGGCCCTGAATCGTAAATTTCATCGAAATCGTTAGAGCCATTTCCGAGATTCCTGTGTACTATGGGAATCGAGTAAAGTAACCATCGGTGTCGTATTGCGATTCCAAAAATTAATCAGCATGTAAATCTAATCACTGCTACCTGAGGTTAGTTTAATGTATTTTTTTATGCATGAGTTTCTTTTAGTTATATAAAAAAGGAGTGTCGTTTGGATTCGTGACTCGATATCGATGGTTATCTTCATCAGTTCCCATAGTATTTATTACCTTATACCCTGTATACAAGAATTGCAGCGGGTCTATGATGGTTGCCATTTTATCACTTATCGTCATGGATAAGGGAGGTATTCCACTCATCCAATATCTTTGTCCAATATACATTTCATCAAAGAAATTGGATGATTTCATCAAACTTGGATGGGACCCCGACATTTGATCAAAGATTCCGATGACAGTTAAATCAATATGGCTACGCATGAAAAACAATAAAACTTGGACAAAGATATTGGATGAGTGGAATGGGCCTCTGTCAAAGAACTTTGATCAAAGATTTGACAAAGAAATTGGACGAGTGGAATACCACCCTAAGACGTCCGTCACCCTCGCGCTCGCATACTTGTCAGAACGTGACGCATATCTTATCCTCGACGATAAGTGATAAAATGGGAACCACCATAGGCCCGCTGGTTTAAGGAAATAAGGATATTAAGTACATATATATGCCCTCTAACTTCTATCGCTACACTTTGCAAGAAAGTAATTCCGAAGTGTATGATTTACCGTGGTACTGTGGACGGTTATCTGACCTTCCTATTTTTTGTCAATATTGACATCGTGCTGATGGTCTGTATGTATGCTTTGCTTTCGTAGTCGACCTACAGTGGATTTGTGCATGCTTGTTAGAATACGTGTGATTGATGTGTAAATAAAGTTTCTGTTGTTCTTTTATCTATGTCTAGATATTTTGTCTTTTGTGAAAATTTGAATCTTAAATCTTTCTGGTCATGTTTTTGTTTAGTGTTTATTTTTACCCGACTGCGCCAGAATTATACATCCCACCACCACCACCACATCAGCGCTAGGACGTCCACTGCTGGACATAGGCCTCCCCCAATTTCATGGGGGGTAAATGCCATAATCGCCACGCTTGGCATGCGGGTTGGCGATCGCAGTATCTCCACCGCACTCTAGGAATGCTGCTGCCCATTCCCCGGTGGTGGGAATTATACATATGTATGTATAATTGTTTGGCACGCTCTGTAGCCTGAACGGCTCGATGGATTTTAGCTTGAGAGTTTTCGTTAGATTCGTATTTACTGTGAGAGTGACACTGGGTATAGCAAAATATAAAACGGCGGATTTTTGGCGCCAAATTCCAAATTACACAGAGACTGCGTTTCGGGATTTTTAGTTTTTGAATTGAAGTACAGATGGCAATTATTTTCTTTTGCAGATAAGTATGAACTTTATGCCTCTATTATATAATCTTTATGATGCTGGAGTAGTTTAGCAAATCTTGAAGAGAAGAGGTAATAATAATAATCATATGTATGACATTTTCGAACCGTGAGATCTTCGAGAAGACAGTACGGTTGCCAGCTTGATGCACTTTTAGCACCACCCAGGGGTCACGTGTAAGGATACTCCCTACGGACGTGGTGCAACTTCGATCCCCAGAAGAAAGTTTTACAAGAGGTCAAGTTTGTTCATCACTTCGTAGTGTCATTCACGTCCTACTAAATAATAGTTAAACCACGAGCGCGATACTCATTGTCGTGACTCGTGAGCATGACAATACAATGTGAAGTAACGAACATAAATGTACCTTTTTGCTGTTATACCACTTTTTTTCACTGTTTTTTTATTTCCCCACAGATTGTAATTGTGTCTGTCTGTGTTCCAGAGCTGATAAACTACACACAGCCGGTGTACGTGTGGCGAGATGACCCCAACTCGAGAGCCAATACCATCAAGGAGATCATACAGCGAGCCACTTCTAAGGAGGACTGGCCACAGGTTCGACGATATTTCAATACATATTAAGATGTTTATTTTTACAAATACGTAGCCTATGAACGCTTGCGGCCCCAAGCGCGTTTCCGACTCTTTATTGACTTGAGGATTCGTGTTGACAGCTGCAGACACATGCAGGTCCCTCACCCTCAACACGGCGCATTCTCGCCAGCTCTGGCGACCTTACCTACTGACGACCAGGAACAACACTACATACCTAAAGAACAAGAGATTGACAGTCGTTGACGACTCCCTGAACAGATATAATAGTAGAGCGGGTATTGTAGAACTAATTTGTCCCATAAGCTGTCATTGTGAATTCTCAAATGGATAAACACCGAGCTCGTGACTTCTTTAGGATTGGTAGTATCCATAGGCTGCGGTATCCGCTTGCCATCTGGCTGTTCTTACGCTTGTTTCCCTCATCATGGCGTAAAAAAAGCTTCAACGAAATTACTAAAGCCACTTGTAACAGAAAACGACTCCTAAAATACATAAGTCACATGGAATTGAAATGAACATATGGCTATGGCTTGACACTAGCAATATCACGCAATTATTGTCTCTACGTTGGTTACATCAACAATTTAAAATAAATGATCAAGGTATCGTCGATGGAACAGAACACGAGCAAATTAGTTTGATACAGAACCACATTTTGCCTATTAATTTCAAGATACTTCTGTGGTCATAGTACCATTTAGGCGTACCACTGACATCTAATTGAATTAGGTCTCGTTTGTAATACAGACCTTATGTCATTACAATAGGGCATAAAGTTGATGTTTTAATAGGTCGCACGTGCTACCTAATTAGGCTCTGATTCAGTGCGTAAAAAACGGTTTCTGGACGACCTTGGCAACACCGTTAGGAGCCGCGAAGCGAGACCATTACTACGGCAGTGGTGCCATGACCGCCATTCGACACAGGGTTTTGAAAGTTTGTGATATTGCTAGTGTCGCGACATAGCTATAATATGTTCACAAGCTTAATTCGACTATATTTTAGTGAATAAACTAAACATGTCAGAAAGAGAAAAATGCGATACATTTTCGCCCTAGGAACGGAACGAAAGCTCATTAACGTGGATTTGCTACGAACGGATTAAAATGTTATCAATGAACATTAGTTTTTCAACTAGTCTTATACCTCTGTCGTCCCCAGATTCTGATCTTCCCGGAAGGCACATGCACGAATCGCTCTTGCCTCATCACCTTCAAGTCGGGAGGATTCTACCCAGGTGTGCCGGTCCAGCCAGTCACCATTCGCTACCCGAATGCGAGGGACACCGTCACCTGGACCTGGGAGGGCCCTGGCGCGTGAGTACACCTTATCAGCGTGAATAAACATGGGCGGGCGTGAGTAAACGGCGGGGCAGTTGATACAGCTTCTGTGTCATTACCTTCAAGTCGGGAGGATTCTACCCAGGTGTGCCGGTCCAGCCAGTCACCATCCGCTACCCGAATGCGAGGGACACCGTCACCTGGACCTGGGAGGGCCCTGGCGCGTGAGTACACCTTATCAGCATGAATAAACATGGGCGGGCGTGAGTAAACGGCGGGGCAGTTGATACAGCTTCTGTGTCATTACCTTCAAGTCGGGAGGATTCTACCCAGGTGTGCCGGTCCAGCCAGTCACCATTCGCTACCCGAATGCGAGGGACACCGTCACCTGGACCTGGGAGGGCCCTGGCGCGTGAGTACACCTTATCAGCATGAATAAACATGGGCGGGCGTGAGTAAACGGCGGGGCAGTTGATACAGCTTCTGTGTCATTACCTTCAAGCCAGGAGGCTTTTACTCTAGTCTCAGAGTACCGAGAGTAGACGTCAAATAATAATACCGCTAAGAGCGAGAAGATTCTATACTTAATTGAATAAGAGCGACGGAGAGGAATATCATTTG
Organism: Notocelia uddmanniana; assembly: GCA_905163555.1. Classification (NCBI taxonomy): domain Eukaryota; kingdom Metazoa; phylum Arthropoda; class Insecta; order Lepidoptera; family Tortricidae; genus Notocelia; species Notocelia uddmanniana. The sequence goes on along the minus strand of LR991064.1, from coordinate 28,304,828 downwards.
TTGTCCTTGTCATAGTTCCGCTTTTCTTTATTTGCCTCAATATCATATAAACGTCAAGTCAAATAGTTTGAGGCAAATAAACGATTACCGGGCCAAATTAAAGAGGTTGTTTATTGTAAGCCGCCAGACGTTTAAGAGTATTTTTCAATTTAGCTGCATAAGAGCTTTTCTGTCCCCCTTGGTGAAACTCGTATAGGATCTCTATAGAAATCCTTACTTTGAGACTAGTGTTTCGGTCCGCCTTGTCACCATCCGCTACCCGAATGCGAGGGACACCGTCACTTGAAGCGCGTGAAAACACTATCAGTGTGAATGCACACTTGAAAATGGCGAGGCAGTTGATAGAGCTTTCTGTGTTCCTTCCTTTCTTCAATTTGGGAGGCTTTTACTCCGGTGTGCCGGTTCAGCTGGTCACCATTCTACAGTAGTCATTTGAGCCGATATTATTTTGTTGCTTCCCTAACCGCTACCAATTTTTTCTAACACGAACCAACAAATAAATATACAGATGTAGTGAATAATGCTTTCCCATCGGCAAAACTCGAAATCTATCAATTATCGTCACAGATATCAGATTATCATCATCATTCAGCCGAATGACGTCCACTGCTGGACATAGGCCTCCCCCAAAGACTTCCACAATGACCGGTCCTGCGCCACCCGCATCCAGCGGACACCCGCGACCCTTACCAGGTCATCAGTCCACCGCGGGGGGGGCTGCCCACGCTACGCCTTCCGGTACGTGGTCGCCACTCGAGAACCTTTCCGCCCCAAGGGCCATCGGTTCTGCGTGCTATGTGCCCCGCCCACTGCCACTTAAGTTTAGCGATTCGAAGGGCTATATCAGTCACTTTGGTTCTGCAGCGGATCTACTACTATCAGATTATCGTATTAAATAATTGACGACTTCATGTCTGTTAATGTGAAACTTAATCTATGTCAAATGTCAGATTTAAAACTGGTAGTATTAAGTATTTGACATGACAGATGTTAAATAATACGGTAATTGATTGATACTTCTTCGTGTCTAGTCGTATTCAGAGTATATTATTTAAATATGCTCGTTTTTAGGGTTCCGTAGTCAACTAGGAACCCTTATAGTTTCGCCATGTCTGTCCGTCCGTCTGTCCGTCCGTCCGTCCGCGGATAATCTCAGTGACCGTTAGCACTAGAAAGCTGAAATTTGGTACTAATATGTATATCAATTACGCCGACAAAGTGGTAAAATAAAAAGTGGAAAAAAATATTTTATTAGGGTACCTCCCCTATACGTAAAGTGGGGAGTGTTTTTTTTTCCATTTTAACCCTAACGTGTGATATATTGTTAGATAGGTATTTAAAAAATAAATAGGGGTTTACTAAAATCATTTTTTGATAATGTTAATATTTTCGGAAATAATCGCTCCAGAAGTAAAAAAAAATGTGTCCCCCCCCCTCTAACTTTTGAAACATAAGTTTTAAAAATATGAAAAAAATCTCAAAAGTAGAACTTTATAAAAACTTTGTAGGAAAAATATTTTGAACTTGATAGGTTGAATAGTTTTTGAAAAAATTACAAAAATAATTTCTGAACTAAGTTTGTAATTTAACCGTATAAACAGGTGTTTATTGTACCTGTCATTTCTACAAAATCACAATGAAATGACGTGCTTGCAAAGGTTTTGTGTTTCTGTACTTAATATGTCAACTTAATGTGACGGACGGAAAACTACGGAACCCTACACTGAGCGTGGCCCGACACGCTCTTGGCCGGTTTTTTAGTATAGGATAATATCCTGTTCAGACGATGTCAGGAAAAATCTTTCTCGGTCTATACTCTTATTACTTACGTGACTAGCTATTTTTAGCACGAATAAATAAAACTTGTTTTTCGAAAGCGACTGTTATCGGACGTTGCAAACCAATTAAGGCAGAACAAAAAAGGTATCAATGGGCAACTTAACAGAAGTTCTACGGCTTGAGAAGTTCTTCGTCTCAGATTTAACGGACTGCATTCATAGAGAACATTTGGGATCTGCAGATGTAGCGTCATTCAGATTACACCCTTTGTTAATCTAAACAAAAAATAAGTTTTTTTTAAAGTTAATTTGTTTCTATACTTAATCCAGATGCTGCATTTAAGGGGTTTCTTTGTCCTATTTATGTATATTCACCCGCTCCTTTTTTTATTGTAGTTGTTTATATTTTATTTCCTAACTCTCGTTTGGTTTCAGCTTATGTTTCGATTAAAATTATATATGATGGTAATTTATTATTAATTTATTATAGTGAAATGTTTGGTGTACATATTTAATGAGTTTATAAATAAATAAATGTCTTTCTGTATATGTTTCTTAAATTTTCAGGCTGAAGTTGCTGTGGCTAACACTGACGCAAGTGCACAGCTCCTGCGAAATCGAGTTCCTGCCCGTTTACTACCCGAGCGAGGAGGAACGACGCGATCCCAAGCTTTACGCCAGGAATGTTCGCGATGTTATGGCTAAGTGAGTATAAGTAGACCCTTCTGACTGAAGCTTGCTAACACTGACGCAGCATGGCTCGTCTGGGATCGAGTTACTCCCCTTGTAATACCGCGGTTAGGAGAGACGTGACAAGGAGTTGTACGCCAAGAATGTTCGCGATGTTATGTCTAAGTGAGTATAAGTAGAGCATTCCGACTGAAGTTTGCTAGCACTGACGCTGCATGGCTCGTGTGGGATTGAGTTCCTCCCTGTGTAATCCCAGCTAGAAGAGACTTGACAAGGAGATATACGCTAGGAAAGTTTTGCGATGTCGTGGCTAAGTGAGTATAAGTAGGCTCTTCAGACTGAAGCTTGCTAACACTTTGCGTATCGTTTGCGTTCAAGTGGCAACACGCCAGATAATATTGAATGCACTATACATGTGTGTTCTGTTCACGCTTTTCTGTCTGGAAGTGCGAATATTGCGTCGTGGTTGTGTTCTAAAACTGCCCTAGTTGGTTGAAACCTTCATTGGCGGTCGCATTATCAGTTAGCACATCATTAGATTATGTCTTGTTGGTTTAGTAAGCATTGTCAGCGAAGTAATATTCGCAACGGTCAGAGCTCTTAACAAAGACTGTTACGGTCAGCGCATGTTTCGTCGCGGCCATGAGACGTTGGTCACAACTATTACTTAACTTTACGGTAACAATGGACGATAGACTCATAATAGGCAGCTGATGGCCTTGCCTTGGAGTTGGATTTGACAGGCTCTTGGTATTTGTAAAAATACGCGTTAATTCTATACATAACAGCTAGGTAGTGCCTTGACTGATTTTATCCTCGTAAGTCCCCGCGTACTTGTACAAGTACAAAATAATGATAGTACTTCAGACCTGACATTTTAACTGCCTAGTATAAATAACTGCCTAATGTACTTTACCAAGTACAAATTAAGGATGCGCTAAAAACCATACACATACTGAACAAAACAAAGGACAAGAATTTAGACAAATTCGAAAAAGTCACGTCTGGGACCGAAGCACTACACTTAGTTTGTACTTGTGGTAGTACACTGGGTAGTTACGACTACTACATTTGAAAAAACAAAGGACTTACGAGGTTATAGTTGGGGAGCCCGGAAACCTAAATATGGATCTACTCAAGCGTCGTTGGGACCAACTGCTTTATGAAGATTTAATGGTAGAAAGAAAAAAAAAATGTTATAAGATTTGTACCCCTCCGCCGGTGGGGGAAGCGTCTGCAGGTAAAGACCAGTCACTACAGCGGGTCAGATATTAATATTGTATACGCCCCACGTATCTATAATGTACGTATTTAAATCCGCCAGTTTGCATGGAAGAGCACAAGCTAGTGTATTGGAGGGGCAAAAAATCGAACGCGCCTGATAATCACAGGGACTTCAAGTACACCCGAAAAAGCTCTCGTTCAATAATCTAACAATTTCGGCGCAATGATCCAAAAGAGGATCTTGGCCTCTGAAACGAGAGCATGTCACCCTTCACGATCCTGCGCCGCTTCCTGCCAGTTCTCGACCTGAAGCTGACGCAGGCTCTCCTCCACACTGTCCTCCCAGCGATACCAGGGACGACTGACCGTGCGGCGAACCTTCGGCGACTCTCTTGACAGCTCGATCCTCACCCATTCTTAGTAAATGACCGAACCTGACATTATGTTTAAAACAACGTGTATATTTCAGAGCCCTTGGAGTCCCGGTATTGGACTACACGTATGACGACTGTCGGCTCATCGCCAAAGCCAAGCAGCTCGGCATCCCGGCCGCTCCCTCCGTGAGGGAGGTCGCCGAGCTCAGGACGCAGCTTGGGTGAGTAGCGTGATAAATAATAAATAATGAACCCGGGTATGTCCTGAAACTACGACCAAGACCACCGGGGGATGGGCAGCAGCATCCTTGGAGTGCGGTGGAGATACTGCGATCGCTAACCCGCATGCCAAGCGTGGCGATTATGGCATGTGTCCCCTGTGAATTTGGGGGAGGCCAATGTCTGTGGACGTCCTTTGGCTGATATGGTGGTATCATCATCATGTCAGCCGAAAGACGTCCACTGCTGGACATAGGCCTCCCCCAAAGACTTCCACAATGACCGGTCCTGCCCGGCTAGTATGATAGCTTATACCGTCACGTTTTATGTGACGTTTCAGTACATTTTGGCCATATAACGTGACGGTATAAGCTATCATACTAGCCGGGCTGGTGGTATGGTGGTAAATAAATATTAGGGGACAATCTTACGCAAATCGACCTAGTCCCAAATTAAGCATAGCTTGTACTATGGAAATTAACTTATTCATATAGATACATTCATACTTAAATACATAGGAAACATCCAAGAGTCAGAAACAATATTTGTGATAAATGCACAAATAATGCCCTGACCGGGATTCGAACCCAGGACCTCCGGCTTCGGAGGCAGAGTCACTACTAACTAAACCAAAGTGGTCGTCGATACATATAATCTTTGGGGTGTGGGGTTGAGGGGGTACTGGACTACACGTATGACTGCTCAGAGTATAATGTGGGTGAGTAGCATTTTCTGCAAGAAGGAACAGAGTGATTTGGCACAGGGGAATGACATTTTGTTTGTCTTCGGTCACAGATCAAAGAATACTAGTGTATCATTAAGTATGGTCAGTGGTCAGGGTTGGTGAAGCCAGCACGTGGTCGAATGCTGATAGCGATCCCGCGGTGTCCCCCTCGACAAGGCGGAGCCGGTACTCGTTGGGGTTTTAGACGGCAGTCAGTCATATTCGTGTCGGTCCCCCAACCGGGTGGGATGCATGAAAACAATTCCTCAACGTTAAAAAAAAAGGGTTGGTGAAGGCAAACGTCCTCGATATAGACTGTAAATTTATTGAATGACAATACACGATAATGCAGTAAACTTGTTTACTCGGGGTTCAGTGGGTGACTGTCTACCGGGATCTCGTCTCATGGAGGAGTGGGGGCCGTGCTGTGTCACGTCGGCTCGTGTGTCAGTATACATGCACTTGAATATGAGTTGATTTTGCTAAGTATATGTGTCCGTAGAACTGCATATAGATTTTTTCACCTCAGTGGCAAGAACATGGCCGTTTTGCTGCGTGACCCCAGTGAGCAAAATGCAATTTTGCTGCGAGCGTGAAAATGGCTATTTACGATACAAGGGTTGTAAAACAAAAAAAGGCCGATATCGCAGAATTTTGAGGCCCGAGTCGCATGCGAGGGTCATAAATATGCGAGAGAGAGCTTTCTGTTTTAGGACTCGTGTTTTGTACACAATTTTATGTCACCACTTGGCCAAAAAGTGGGGTTTTCCGGACGCGCAGCGCACGAGTGCGGTAATCAGCAGCATATGCATGTAATCTGCTGAATACCGCACTCGTGCGGTACAGTAGCACTATATGTACTGTAAAAATTATTTGATATTATAGGTTAGTTGCAGGTCATCTTTTCATACTGCGGGGTGTAATACAAACTTAAAACATTTAAATTTCATTTTCTCCATCATTTCCTTTGCGTTATATGTTCTCGCCGCTGAGGTGAAAAGTTGTATCTATCACACGAGAGTAAAGATATTTGCATCTCCCGTTTTGGAGTCTCTCGTTACGCTCAAGAATTTATAATTAAATCTTTCGGGACTTTCAACACTCGTACTCAATATCAACACTCGCAGCAAAAATCTGCCTTGCTCGCTTGTTGAACAAATAACTATTTGTTTTTAGGTACCTATTTTGCCTTGGAGCCAGGCCGAGGTTTTCATGTATATCTGATCTCACTGCAAGTTGCGTAGCTAATGTTATGTACTCCGTAACTGTCATATATATCGGATTAAATACCTCCTAAGATACTAGCTTTAAGTGCGACGTAATATATATGATGTGGTTGTACTAAAAAAATAATAATAAATATGTATAGATAATATTGGGGGACAATCTTACACAAATCGACCTAGTCCCAAACTAAGCAAAGCTTGTACTATGGGTACTAGACGACGATATACATGCTTATATAGATAAATACATACTTAAATACATAGAAAACATCCAAGACCCAAGAACAAATATCCGTGAAAAATGCACAAATAAATGCACTGGCCGGGATTCGAACCCGGGACCTCGAGAGAGAGCTTCGGAGGCAGAGTCACTACCAACTAGGCTAAACGGGTCGTCAAATAAATAAAAAATATGGATGTAAGTGTGGGGGGGGTTGCAGGCTGGAGCGGTCGGAGATCGAGCTGCACCTCATCGCGCAGGGCGCGGCGCGGCGCGCGCGCTGGCTGGCGCCCGCCGACTTCCGGCGCCGGCTCGGGCTCGGCGCCGCCGCCGCCGCGCATGCGCACGACAAGGCCGCCGAGCGCCTCGCGCAGATCTTCACGCAGGTAACACGATCTCCTCTCCCCTTTTACGACCTTGTGGCGTCCCTCGTGTCATCTGTCACATCTGACATGTTCTGCAACGCGCTATCGAAGTTTCTAAAATCAGTTGCATATATATAACTTTCAACCAATGGACTTCGGCCCCTGAGAGATCTCTCTATTGTCGTTCCTTGCTGTGACTCCTATCTATTGTGTATTTGTATATAGCTTGTAGATATTCCTTTCCTGTATATAATCCAACCTTGTACATTATTGCTATATGATTATGAAGAGTTAGGATGATAGATTTTAATGGTCATGTTTTCGAAAAGAAAAAGAGAAATGCCAGAAGTAAATTAGAAAATATTTAAATTGTTCGTGGTTAACTACTAGATATTTATATTATAATAATTTGGTAAGTGTTATATAATTTGGCGCGAAACAAAAGTTTCAACAGAACATCTATCGACCTTACCCAAGAAAAAGGTGGCCGAAGGAAATCAGGTCCCGGCGTTTTCACGATCGGTTGCCTGACACGACGAAGTTGCATAACGCATCGCAGTTCTAAACTACTACTATAAGTATACTGAAAAATATGTCTCGCAATAATCTGCCGCGCGCACACACACGCACACTCACACACACATTTCATTAAGAGTACCTTGATCGGTAAATATGTAATTTTGTACAGCTAAATCAGTTTCATTACTTACTTTATAATTATTCCATATCATTGTACTTTATACCTTACAAAAATCGTGTATACTGCGTTGAAATAGAATACTCCAACTACACCACCGGAGAAATACACTACGTCCGATCACGAATATCAAAAGTAAAACAATCAAATCCCCAAGGGAGTGTCCTGGGTTGTATCCTCTTTTTAATTTTTGTAAATGATTTGCCTAATATAATTAACTGCCACTGTACCCTGTTCGCCGACGATATCTCTTTAGTAATACCCGTACCAGGGTGAATTTAATCTAAATTGCCAGTTAAACTCCATTCTGACTGAAATTGTTACCTGGCTAAATGAACATAACCTACAAATAAACTTTGAAAAAACTAAACTGATACAGTTCAAGCCATATCAAAAACAAACTATAAATATTAACTACTCTTATCAAAACACGAAATTAGAATCGGTCACATCAACTACATTTTTAGGTATTAACATCGACTCGAATCTAAACTGGAAAGACCACATAAATAAAATTAATAATAAATTAAGCAGCTTCACTTATGCACTGTATAATCTGAAAAAATGCACAGACATAAAAATAGCAACGAGCGCTTACTATGCTTACGCACACGCCTGGTTACAATATGGCATTGCGTTGTGGGGTAATAGTACAAATATCATGCATCTCTTTAGATTGCAGAAGCATTGCATTAGAATACTTGTAACTATAGATCCTATGGTAAGCTGTAAACCATATTTTATAAAGTTAAAAATTCTAACATTAGTGTCTATGTATATTTTAGAAATATGTTTATTGGTTAAAAATAATTACTGCCTTTTCCCGAAATATTCCCGCCCTCAAAACTTACGACCCAGAAACAAACTGGCTAGACCTAATTCAGTGTTAAAAATGATCCATTCAAGCCCTTATGGCATGCCAATAAAAAATTATAATAAAATCCCCAATAATGTTAAATACATTGATAATTATAAAATATTTAAAAATACAATAAAATTATACCTAATAAAGAAAGCTTACTATACATTAGATGATTTTTTTAATGATGATAATGAAGAGTGGACGTAATAGTAAAAAATTAATATTATGGATTATTTTTAATTAATTATTGTGTCATGATTTATTTGTTTCTTCATTTAATGTAATTTAATTAATAAATCATGAGAATTTTTATATTTTAATAATATTTATTTTTTTCTTTCTTTTTTGTCAGTTACATTTTGAACATTACTCAAATTTGCGTAAGAAATATATAACTAGAATATAACAACAATTATTATTATGTAAATTATAAGCTATTTCATTGCTGTGCCCTTACAGGGTTCATGTTGAACTGTATTCTATAATTGAAGAACAACTGTATACTAACATGAGTGCAATAAATGATTTGATTTTGATTTTGGTTGTCGGCCTGTTTAGCCTAGTTGGTAGTGCCACTGCCTCCGAAGCTAGAGGTCCCGGGTTCGATTTCCGGTAAGGGCATTTGTTTCTGTGGTGAGCAGAGACATTTGTTCCTGAGACTTGGATGGTTTTCTATGTATTTATGTATATATCTATTAAATATGTCGTCGTCTGGTACCCATAACACAAGCCTTATTGAGCTTACTGTGGGACTAGTACGATTTGTGTAAAAAATTGTCCCAATATATTTATTTATTTATTTATTTTATTTATTATATACATATTTAGTTGTTTCATTTGTTTTTGTTAAGAACAGTTAAAGAAAATTAACGCCAGGCAACCTTCATTGCTGTCAATCGCTTAAGTGTCAACCTGCGATTCAGGCCAAACCTAGTACAGGGGACACAGAAAAATTACATATTGTGAATACAAAATATCATAATCATATACAGCAGTAGCTTACAATCTAAATGTAAGAAATCATGTAATTAATCAGAAGTACCTCTGTATTGTAATAGTACATTACGATACAAGTGCAGAGAACAGGAAATTCGCTACGAGTGGTGATAAATTAAAACACGACCGAAAGGAGTGTTTTAAATCGACACGAGTTGCGAATTACCTGTTCGCACGTGTATCGTACAACGTTTTACAGTACATATGGCTCTTTAAAGTTTCGACATATGCACGTAATCTGCTGATTACCGCACTCGTGCGGTAAAATAGCACCATATGTACTGTAAATAAATGAATTGAATTGTACCAACTTTTTACTAAACTTTACCTTATGAAAAAGAGTTATGGTGTTTTTGTTTATAGTGCTAGTTTTCAAGTTATAAGCGCAATACTCACTGAGCGGGTGACGCGGTGCGGGCAAAGGTGGTTTTGCATTTTTGAGCTTTTCGAAACTATCGACTGTCATTACTGCTTCATATGTCACACAGGCCGCATCCGCTCTATCGTGCTGCCGAATACTGAGCGGATTTTTTGGTACGACGTCCCCCGGACCGCGTTCGCTTCACCAAAAAACCGCCTCCGACACGCAACGACTCTGTACTACGCTCTGTGCGTTTTAAGCTTTAAATTGATATTGCTCTTCTAACTTGTTGACCTGTATTTATGTGTATTCCAGCCGTCAAGTGGGCTGATCTACTTCCCCGACTACCTGCTGTGCGCCGCGTTTTTAATCCTACAGCACGCGCCGCTCACGCAGCTCCTGCCCTACGCCTTCAAGGTAAATGCCCACAGGTTGTCTGGAATAGATCGCTCTTTAACGTTAAGACCGCCTGTTTACCTCTGCTTATATCTCGATACGGTATGTTTCGGAAAAACAAGAAAATTGCTATTTTAATCGCGAAATATTTAGTTTAAGTACATTAGTTGTTTTTTATATATATATATATATATATAAAAAACAAAATTATTTATTTACCAGAAATTAAAAAGGCTATACACAGAATTTGCAATGACACCCACACTAGGCAAAGCCTGTGTCGTGGGTTTCAAGCACGGTATGAATTGCCAGAGTGATGCGACTTTTGATATCTTAAAACTTACAGTTAATTTATTAATTAATTAAATCCTACTTGGGTGAGTGTTTGTGTGTGCATGTTTGTGTGTGGGAGTGTGTGTGAAAGAGTTATAATTGTGTGCGCGCGAGCATAGCATGAATAGTAAACCTATACAAAAATAAATAAATAAATAACATCTTTCAATTCAGAATATAACCGAGATTGACGTCCACTACAGTTTTAGTTAATTAACAATGTCCTCAGACGTATCGTAGTTCCATCCTAGGAGGAGAATACGGATGAGGGCTTGAGCCTCAGTAACATTACTGTGCCTTATGTCGCAGATTTTTACCATTTTGTTGTATATGTGAGGGTAAAGATACTTTGAAAACCTCTTTGCAAAAACCGTGTTGACATGAGGTTTGGGGATTTTGAAGACTCTTTTTTGCACCATGTCTCGGTGTTCAGGCGATATTTATTTATAATATTTATGTATATATTTGAATATGTGTAATATACGTGTATCTACAGGGTGATTTCGGGGTCGTGGATCAAGAACGAGTTTTTAGACTTGGTATCAGTTAGCCATTTCAAAAAAATTGTAGTGACACGAAACAAACGCATTTCATTTTCAATTTATTTTGATGAAAAAAATACAAAATCACAAAAAAACATGGTTACCCTACTCTCTTTGTCGGATGTTATGGAGAGTTGACAGTGCGGTAGGGTGACCAAGTTCTATGAAAAAGTATTATTTCCCATTAAAATTTGTAAAAAAAAGAAAACTATTTGAGTTATTAACGTTCATACCGACTGTGATGTTGTCTACTTTGAATTTTTGACCATGTATAATTACTTCGGATCACGACCCCAAAATCACCCTGTATAAATATTTATTTGTGTAATTATGTAGATTTGTTACAAAGCAAAGTAATTTATCTTGATTTTCCTTTTAGCTGTTAGATGCACCGCCTACAATTTTTCTGCTTTGCCTTAAGGTTGACTGGTAGAGAATGCCATATGGCATTAAGTTCGCCTTTTGTACGATAAGGTTTCTTTAGTGCAATAAAGATTAAATAAATAAACAAAAATTGCATTTTATCCGATTTTAATCGTCAAAGTCTAAGATTACATGTAACTTTTGATGACCACTTAGGCTTAGTTGGTAGTGACCCTGCCTGCGAAGCCGGAGGTCCCGGGTTCGAATCCCGGTCAGGGCATTATTAGTGTATTTATCACGAATATTGTTCCTGACTCTTGGATGTTGCCTATAATATGTATTTAAGTATATATTTAGCTATATATATAAGTATGTATATCGTCTAGTACCCATAGTACAAGCTTTGCTTAGTTTGGGAGTAGGTCGATTTGTATAAGATTCTTTGTCTCCCAATATTTATTTATTTTATTGACCGAGCGAGCGAAGCATCTCCGTCTCAGCTTTCGACAAAAATTCTTTCGTATGTCTGTCTGTCCGGATATTCTCTTCTACAGGTCGCATTTCTCAACCGATTCTCGTGAAATTTTGTGAGCAGGTTCGATAAATTTTTTTTATCGAGTCAGTTTTTGGCAATTTTGAAATTAGAAAAAATGATCGCAATATTGAAGGTGCGCGCGCAGCGCACTCCTCTCGGCATCCATGCATTGATACTGAATTGAAGCGGTCGATTTCTTCTATTTTGATTAGTTTTGGAGTTATTTATTACCTTGCAAATGTGATGAAAACATTGTGATTAACCTCGGGACGTAAGAAAATTGCCAACTCGAGTCATCAAAATCCTCTCGTTCTCTTCGCCTCTCTTCTGATAGACTCTCGTTCGCAATTTCCCACTTACACCCCTCGTTAAGACTGCGCAGTACGTTAAGTTCTCCATACAAACGTATTTATGCTCTCATTTTAAAACGCCAGGCTAGAATAACATGAAACTTTGTATACACAACGGGATCCGGCATATCTAGGTCGGACCATAGTTTCTGTTGATTGAAATTGTAATGGAGAAAAAAATACAGCGATTATTAAGGTTTTCATACAAACCGTAAAAAACTCAAAAAGCCGCTGTATTTTTTTCTTTTACAATTTCTAGCAACAGAAACTATGGTCCGACCTAGATAAGCCGGATCCCATTGTGTATACAAATTTTCATGTTATTCTAGCACGGCGTTTTAAAATGAGAGCATAAATACGTTTGTATGGAGAACCGAGCCAGACCGAGCGTACTGCGCCCTCTTAAACAATGTACTATTACATATTTATTTCAAGTGTGAATGGTTCCAGTTGTACGACAGCGCCGGCGCGGGCCGCGTCCCCGCGGCGGCGTTCGAGGAGCTCGCCGCGCGCTGCCTCGGGCTGTGCCAGGAGGACGCGCACAACACCTTCCGCCAAGCCGACCAGGATGAGAAAGGATGGCTCACTTGTGGTAACAAACCGTTCTGCTTCTGAGGACAGAAACTGCCATCCTCCTCCTTACTAGGGGCCATCCACATATTACGTCACAGCGATGTTAAAGGGATAGGAAAAACCGTGACTGGGGGTGGGAGGGGGGGGGGGGGGGTGACGTAATATGTAGACGGCCTCCTACTACTGCGAAAAAGTCGTTCTAGGGAAATTGTATCAAGTTCTACAATAAAATTCCTAAACACATTACTGAACTTAGCAATTCAAAATTCAAAGCTGTAGTAGAACGAACACTTATTTCAAAAGCATATTATAAGGTTAACATCATGAATAGGGATGTTTGGCAGTGATAGCGTCCTGCACGGCTAATCTATCGCGAAAATATGTTTTCTACTGTAGCATTGTTATTTAAGCTATTTTGTAGTAGCTGACACTGTAATTTTATATTTAACTAGGTATACAATGTAAATTTGATTTGAAAAAATGATACCTCGCCGAGTTTCTTACGCTGGTTCTTCTCGTGGCAGAGGTATATTTTTCCGAACCGGTGGTAGTTTATTGACGTTCATAGGTGCATGTAATTATGCCTAATTTGAAGAACAAATTACTTTTACTTTTTTAACTTTTATTAGACCATAAGCGTCGTTTACGGAAGACTTGACCCAAGCCCTCCTATGAGTACACTTGCGACGGTCAGGGTCAGGTCAGCTGTACTGCACACAGTGCGACCGAACATTTAGTCATTTATTTATTAATTTAACCTTTTGAACGCCACGGTCGGCCATAGACGTCAACGTAAAATCGTCACCCCGACGCCAACGACGGCACTGGCCGACAATTTTTTTTATGTAAAACTACTGAGAAGCTGCCCAATTTTATATTGACATTACTTCTTTACACATCATTTTTTTACCGTTGTGGCGTCAGGGGCACGGCGAATTACTTTGACGTCTGGCGGCGAAAAGGTTAAACTTTATTGCACAAAATTTAATTGTACAAATGGCGATCTTAATGCAAAATGGCATAAACAGAGATTTATGAAAGGTGCAAAGAAAAAGAGTTTGATAATATCTAATAAGAAAATGCGAAAACAAAATCAATATACAGGATGTTTGGCAGATGGACGGACATACGGATATTGGGGATAGTTGAGGTCATCTGCTACGTGGTCTAGCACAAAAAAAAAATGAACTGGGCCTAAAATTTTTTTAAAGTATTTTAATTTTTATTTTTGAAATTCTTGGTTTTTAAATAACTGAATTCGTAAGATTCTGGAATTAGCCTAGAGAGTCAATTTTTTAAAAGAGATAATAACCTCAATTACTTAAAAAAAAACAGTAAAAAAACCATATTATTCTACTCTAGACAATTCTAGAATTCTACAAATTCAGTTATTTGAAAAAAGGGAATTTCAGTTATCAATAAAAATAAAGAATTCTTAAAAAAAATTGGGCCCAATTATTATTTTTGTGCTTGACCACGTAGCAGATGACCTCACCTATCCCCAATATACGTATGTCCATCCATCTGCCGAACACCCTGTATACACTACAAATAAACATACATAAATCCAAGATATTTAGCCATAGAGCCACCATGTACGTGCTCATTAGAGGAAGTTGTAGGGGTCGCCGTCGTCGGATACGACGAGGAGGACTTTATATATGTATATACAGGGTGTTCGGCACATGAACCGTCAATTTTTTTTGTCGTGCTGGTAGGGTGATTTCCTACCTTTTCACCCTTGGTCCCTGGGTTCTAAGAGTTACGGTCAAGGAGGATTTTTTAATGTTTACCTAAATTACCCAAAATCTGACCTTCGAAGCCCCATAACTTTTTTGTGTATGCTTTTACATGCATAACTTGCTTAATTGTCTTACGTGTATGTAGTGTGTGTTTTAAAAATACATTTTTTTTGTAACAAATAACACCACAAAATGAACTCGTGGGGCTTTTTGTTAACAAACAAAACGAATGTACAAAAACATTTACACTTCAAAATTCAATTTAAAAAAAATGAACATCTAATGAGAGCTTCATTTTATTCTAAAATGTTCTTTAGTTTATGACGTTTCTAACGGTATGCTACACACAGCAAACATACTTTAAAAAAACCTCCAATTAAGCAAGTTGTGCATGTAAAAGCATACACAAAAAAAGTTATGGGGCTTCGAAGGTCAGATTTTGGGTAATTTAGGTAAAAAATTAAAAAAATCGTACCTCCTTGACCGTTACTCTTAGGCCCCAGGGTCCAAGGGTGGAAAGGTAGGAAATCAGCCTACCAGCACGCTAAAAATTTTGACGGTTCATGTGCCGAACACCCTGTATGTATATACTACTATTAGCCGAAGGACGTCCACTGTTGGACATAGGCCTTCCCCAATTTCCAGGGGGGTAAATGCCATAATCGCCACGCTTGGCATGCGGGTTGGTCGTAGTTTTAGGACATACCCGACTCGTCCTCCTTAATTGATTTCTAATTGTACATGTTTTAAAAGTGAATAATTGAAAAAAAAAATTCACCTCGGGCGGGATTTGAACCCACGACCTCTGGAATCTTAGCTACCAAGCTGAGCTGTTATTATTAGCTGCCCAAATCGCGCTGTAGAGCCTGATAGAGGTATCTCAATGGGAGGCAGGGCAGAATCTCACTTCAAGCAAATCTTTTCCCCATTAACTTTGTCTCTTTCATAAAGCTAACTCTTTTCCACATAATTTGACGTCTTTTTCCAGATGAGTTCATCTCTTTCGCGCAGAAGAAGCCGTTCTTCTCGTTCGTGTTCACCAACGAGTCAGTGGGCAAGCCGAAGTCGCAGTGATCGGAGCCACTGCTCACCGTCAGTAGCCAGGTCGATGGCATAGTTGCATAGATGACGAATATACTGGCATAGGTGCATAGATGACGAATATACTGGCATAGGTGACGAATATACTGTAATAGGTGAGGAATATACTGATATATATGACGAATATACTGGCATAGATGACGAATATACTGGTATAGGTGACGAATATACGGACATAGATGATGAATATATTGACATATATGACGAATATACTGTCATAGGTGACGAATATACGGTACATATGACGAACCAATATACAATATATATGTGAGTAATATACTGCTATATATGACGGATATACTGACATTGATTACGATTATATGAGCATATGGGAAATATACTGACATAGATAGTATTATCACAGTCTTACTACATGGTACCTAGTTACTTATTATTATTAAATTATGTATTTTATTTATTTATTATTATATTTATTATATACTAACTTCTTTATAATATGATTGAAATTGACATGTAATACGAATTATTATGAATAAAATGAATATGAATATGAATATGGCAGTACACTTCCCATATTATCAGCTGATGTACTGGCATAAATGGTAGATATACTGGCATATATGGTAGATATACTGGCATAGATGGTAGATATACTGGCATAGATGGTAGATATACTGGCATATATCTCCAGACGACGGTGAAAAACATGAGGCGATGACAGTCAGTTTAAATTAGGTAAAAAACTTAAGAAGATGACCTGCTGTACATATGTAGTTGTAGCGTCTTCGAATAGACATTACATATTTAAAATGTGCAACACAAACAAAACAAACTCCTATTAGAACACGCCACAACTACATACAACAGGTAATTTTTTAAAGTTTTTCACCTGTAACGCAATTACGCATACAGAAAGATTTGTCAATATCAATGTCATGACACGACTTATATTATATACCTTTTGGTACAAACAGATGATGTTCAAATATAATGAGTGAATAGGGATTTGATTACCAACTTTGTTGATAATTATGTAGATAAGTAAGAGTTAGAAACAATGATGAGTAAGAGTTTCAACTGAAAACGCCTCGTTTCGCATGAGGAGCGCCGTACACTGCGGTAAAAGTGTTTAAGTCACAGATATCAAAGTAAAGCAGATTCGCTCATTTAAGTTGAACGATTTTTGTACGTCTGATCTATTCTCACTAATGTACAAATCAGAAAGTTTAAGTGAGACAGACAAGTGACATCTGACACGTCTTCACCTGTCAGTGTCTCCGTCTTCATAACTGAAAGTTGTACTGAACTGACGTTATGGTGTGTTAAGTTTATATGGGATTTAACTTCCTGGTGTGCTCGCAAATCGAGACAACTTGTTAACAGCCGAAAATTATTGTATTATCTGTCGCATTCTAACTCATTTTGGTGCACCATAAGGATTAAAGAGACAACTATATGGAAAATCATTTGGCTTAATACTGCGAGTCTGCTTTTCTCTGATGTCTGTGGTTTAAGTACAAGGACATTTTCATACTCGCTTCACGCGTCTCCTGTCCTTGAACACGGCTGAAACATTATCTGGCATGAATTATAAGGCGCAAGTACAACATATTGCCACTAGCATAGAATATAATTTATTAAATACTCGTAGTTTTACGAGATATGCGAATAAGAATAGTTATTGAAGTCATTCTATAGAGGCTACTTATTTGTTTCCGTTATTTATTCAGTGCAGTAGAGATTCCATATTTTTATAAAGTACTGTAAGGTTTAGCGTATAAGTAAGGTACCTATTGTAAGTAATTGAATAATGGTGTCGAGACGGGGAAAAGGGATCTTGGTGCGTTTGTCTATGGATTTTTTAATTATAGTTAAGGTTTTTAATTCCTCTACAATTTTATTCATTCCGTCGTGACACGGAAATCACTCGTATAAATTGTATGGCAAATTTTCGTTTCACAACGGAATTAATTAAAATGTAGACGAATTAAAGTGTAACTGTGCTCCCAAAATTTGACCCTCACACATTTTGCGTGTTAACGCTAGGTACCGACTCATTCTAAGATAAACTTCGATACTCACAGTATAAGCTTCCATGTTAGGGAGGTATTCCACTCATCCAATATCTTTGTCCAATATACATTTGATCAAAGAAATTGGATGATTTCATCCAACTAGGATGGGACCCCAACATTTGATCAAAGATACCTACTGATGACATTTAAATCAATATGGCTACTCATGAAAAAAAAACTTGGACAAAGATATTGGATAAGTAGAATACCACCCCGTATTAAACTCATCCAATATCTTTGTCCAATATCTTTGATCAAAGAAATTGGATGATTTCATCAAACTTGGATGGGACCCCGACATTTGATTAAAGATTCCGATGACAGTTCAATCAATAAGTGGAATGGGCCTCTGTCAAAGAAATTTGATCAAAGATTGGACAAAGATATTGGACGAGTGGAATACCACCCTTAGACGATGGCTTTATGAATGAATGACGTGATTCGACTTTTAAATGACATGATATGATTATGATAATAATTATTGTTATAAAAATGATTATGTACTTACCTTCCACTGTTTTAACAAAACTGTCCTATTAAATATAATGAAACGGGTCACTCACGTCTTAAAGGTCGATTATCGCTCGACATGTTTCAGACCGGTTCCTTAATCATGAGCACCTATCGCGGCGGCGGTTTTCTTAGCACTCCATTCATTATATTTAATATGTCTCAAACTCACGGGAGTTTTCTATATAAAACTGTCCTATTATTTATATAATGTTTCTACATTTTTGATTAAGTATTATTTATTCACTTACACTGTCATTATAAAGAAATAAGACTAAATGAAAATACCAAATTAACTGTATGCACTCTATGAAGCAACCTTGAAAAACGCGATGATAAGTAACATATCTATTGAAATGTCAATTATGTTGTGAACTTATTACTTATGTCATCTATCAATATCCAAAAATCAAAGATGATAAAAATGATCGGTATTCTTTGCTATGTTATGGCTGGATTTGTAAGCAGAGTGTTAGTGAAATATGTCATCTAAAAAAAGGTATTGACTGATCTTTTTAAGCAGATTTTTAATAGAGTGGCATATGCACTGACTTAACTTATTTTTTTAATTTAAACAATCGCAACGGATTGATTAGTACGTGGTATAAAAAATACTAACTACACCACGAATATAACAATCTTTTCGAAATGACGTCCTACGACGTCGTAGCTAAGCTGGATATTTGAAAGTGACGTCTGTGCATCCCAGGATGTTAATGTCGCAATAACTTTGTGTATACTTTTATTACTATTGGCTTTCAGATATCGCCATTTTTAAGTGTGATAATCATGCATTCAGTTTTATAATATAATTGTTTAAAGGAACATGCAACATACAAATATAGGTATAGGTCGCATGTATTTATAGTTTACAATGCTCATAGTAAAGTAAGATACTTTTAAGATTGAGATAACATGTATAGTTTTGTAAATTAAGCCTAATTCACTTGGGTCATTCTAAATAATTGAGCAAAAATTTAAATCTCATTATTTAAATACATAGAAATTATGTTACAGGTAATCTTTATATAGTAGTACCTCGTCTTCATGAAATTATGATTGTGGTTATTTGTAAATATAGTTAAATACGTATATTTTCAATTGTATTAGCGTAGCGTTTGCTTTGCCCTACACCTAATGTAGGAGTTATTCGTATTGGATAATTAGTTAACGTGGTATTCATATGTAAAGCGTTGGTAGAACAACAGACGGACAAACTGTCCACTTAAAATGTTTATCACCACAATTTATGAATTATGAATTTGTTAATAACTGCATCTGCCTAGCAACTGATCTCGTTTATGCTGGTTATATAACATTCGTTTGTCCTGCACTTACTATTTACCATATTAGGTATTAATACCAGTATTATTCATGTAAACATTACATTATTATTATTTAGTTGGTTATTATTTAGTTGGTTTAGTTGGTAGTGATCCTGCCTCCGAAGCTAGAGGTCCCGGGTTCGAATCCCGGCCAGGGCATTTATTTGTGCATTTTTCACGGATATTTGTTCTTGGGTCTTAGATGTTTACTATTTATTTAAGTATGTATTTATCTATATAAGTATGTATATCTTCGTCTAGTACCCATAGTACAAGCTTTGCTTAGTTTGGGACTAGGTCGATTTGTGTAAGATTGTCCCCCAATATTATTTTTTTTTTTTTTTTTTATTTGAGTATATTAAAGGGACAACATCAACTTCATAAAGGAAATATATACTATTACCCTAATTGTTTGAATTATCACGTCAATGAACTCATCATGAGCGGTTTAAACGGGAAACGGAGTTACCCGCATGTGTTAATCGACAACGTCAAAATCAATAAAAAAATACTAGAATTTAAAAAAAAAACGTAAAATTATTTCCATAGATTTTATCTATAAAAGACCTAAATAGTCAGAATCCGCAAAAAAATACCGTTTTATAACGTGACACATTTCCGAAATTGCGCACTGGAAGTTGTCCCTTTAAAGTACTCGTACCTAATTGTGATTTGCTTACATGAAATGCACTGGTATAATGATTATGATATAGAAGTAGCTAATAAGGGAACACTGCTATATATCCGACATATGCGCGATCATGCTAGTGAGGCTGTAGACAAAAGCCGTCGGCATATTGCATAGCCCACTTTGACAGACGTCATATGACGTCTTGGGCAATTAAAGAGTTAAATAAATGTATTTCTCTATGAAACCGCTCTTCTAAATTGTCATGCTCAGAATAGACGCTTTGTATATCTAGTATTAATAGTAATGATAATGTATTTGCAATTTTATATTGCCAGTGGATATGCTGTGAATATTGCATTAGGATATTGAAATGTCTAGTGATAGTTTGACTTATTAGAGGGCTTGTCATCTTCTCTTCCTTTTTCTACGCTACTTCCAAAGTCAGCCATTTTATTGAGTATAAATAATTGATTCACTGTTAGATTAAATGCTCAAGCTTAGTGGAACTTCTGCTCGCTCTAAAGTGATTCGATATGAATGATTGTATTACAATTCACTTCGTATAAGACCGCGATTGGTTTGTGAATGGAATGCCTGTCAATTTTATAATAATCTGGGTCGTTGACATTTTTATACACGCTGTAAGGGAGGTATTCCACTCATCCAATATCTTTGTCCAATATACATTTGATCAAAGAAATTGGATGATTTCATCCAACTTGGATGGGACCCCGACATTTGATCAAAGATTCTGATGACAGTTAAATCAATATGGCTACACATGAAAAAAAAAATACTTGGACAAAGATATTGGATGAGTAGAATACCACCCCGTATTAAACTCATCCAATATCTTTGATCAAAGAAATTGGATGATTTCATCAAACTTTGATGGTACCCCGACGTTTGATCAAAGATTCTGATGACAGTGAAATCAATATGGCTACGCCTGAAAAATAATAATACTTGGACAAAGTTATTGGATGAGTGGAATGGGCCTACGTCAAAGAACTTTGATCAAATATTTGACAAAGAAATTGGACAAAGATATTGGACAAAGATATTGGACGAGTGGAATACCACCCTGATCCGTGGATGTCACTACCGTGGACACAATTATTAAGCCCTACTCAATTTTTTTTCGAGTATCTAAAATAAACGAGTGGCCATGTGAGCTGTAGTCCTCGCAAAAAAATGTTTTTTTTTTTCAAATTTCAATAATTTCAAAAACTGACTTGACAAAAAAATCCATATAATTGTCGAACCTGCTCACTTTTTTAGTATTTGCTGTGTTTATTCAGAAAAAAACATGTGAAATAACAAAATAGAAATTACTCTAACTTAAAAATAATTAAAAATAATGGTCACTAAATTTTACGAGAATCGTTTGTGAAATTCGACCTTTAGAGGAGAACATCGAACAGACAGACAAAATTTTTGTCCACAGCTGAAACGGACTTCGCTCGCTCGGTCAAAAAACGTGAATCTGACTATGATTTTTAAAAACTTTTACTAGTAAAATGTTTGTCCCCTAGGGGACCAACTTTGTTTCATAGGATAGGTCTTCATGCGATAGACCAAATTATATGAAATAGTTGTATTTTTTTGAGACGGACTAAATTGGTCTCAGAGTCAAAATTATGGTTATATATGCATATTTGTATATTTTATATTACCAATTGGACTTGTCTTGTATAAGTATGTAGCGTGTTGAAAATATGCTTATCTTCAACCAACTTATTATATAATTTTACATTACCTTGTTGACATTATTTAATTTATTATAGTTTTTATATGAAATTATTTTTTGTAGACTTTTCTGGGCTGTTTTGTTGATAGCTCCGGCTCCACTAGTGTATTCTAACTTATGTGTAACTTCCAAATATACTTCCATGGCGTAGGGCCAGTCAGAAACAATGCGGCGCCGATATAAGTTCGCCTTTCATTAAAAATATCGAAATTGACAGATTTTACATCTTACATCCGTGCAACAAACTACAAGTGTGGAATAACCTACTCACTCTTTGAAATCGGTTAACAAGGCACACTTAACCCCAAGTCATAATCCTGACTATATTGACGGCAGCGACAAGTCAAATGTCACAATCGGCTACACAAATTTTATTTGTGTTATGCAATATTTTTATAAAATATATTCGTGTAGGCAAAATTTATTTATTTACCACCAACACCACTATTATCCGCCATTCATCTCTCATCACCGAACGCCATTATTATCCGCGGTTGGTACGAAAAGTGATTGATTGAAGAATTCAAGAAACGCCCGAAGAATTTCATTAGGGAGGACGGTTTTAATCTATCAGCAACTTGGGGACCAGTGATACAGAATCTAAAATCTCTGGATAAATCTTCGGATCTGTGCGCGGATACTGCGAGTGTTGTGTGTCGTGCCCTAGACAATTAGTAGCATAATTATCGGGTAGAAAAGTTTTTTCAGTTCTACCCTTCACATTTTTATGAACATTTGTGGGGTAGTTCAATGTTGTGTATTGGCTATGTGCACGTCTGAAACGTCAAAGGTCCCGAGACAATGTCAAAACTCAGAGATGTCAAATAATGACACATGAATATTTTATTTACTTTAGTAAACGACAAAGACCCCGTATTGTAAATTTTACTGAAATGAATAAGAGAATAAATAAATACATACAAACGAAACGAATCGTAGGAAACCGTTAAGAAACCAATAGAAAACGTGAAAGTAAATTTGACAGTGGTCCCCGGTAAGTGCACATTTCTGCCATGGTGTGTGCTACGTTCGCCTAGCTTACCCCCACCACCTACTTCGCACATAGCCAATACATATCTCCGTTGACAACTTGCTGGGTCGTCAGTTTCTGCCGCGACCATGACCGGTGCAACCCGTGTCGAATCGAAACGTTGGTAAAAAAATAAATAACAGTACATTACGATACAAGTGCAGAAAGAATTACAGAAAAAAACCATATTAGCCACCACATGTTGCCGACTTGCGAAATCATCAAAAACTATGTCAATTGTAGGGCCAGAAGTATACAATAAAGTACTCAATGACATAATAGTACATTACGATACAAGTGCAGAGAACAGGAAATTCGCAACGAGTGATGATAAATTGAAACACGACCGAAGGGAGTGTTTTAAATGGACACGAGTTGCGAATTACCTGTTTGCACGTGTATCGTACAACGCTTTACAGTACATATGGCTCTTTAAAGTTTCGACATATGCACGTAATCTGCTGATTACCGCACTCGTGCGGTAAATTAGCACCATATGTACTGTAATATAATTTTCGCGTTGGACCCGTACACGAATATTTTTAAGAATGTTATAATTCTTTCCATGACTAGTAATGCGTGGATTTTGTTGTTTATACATTGTGAATGTAGTATTAATTTCTAGCATTCCTTTGTTGTTGTTGTGTTATTTTACGATATATGTGTAAATTATTCTGTTTGAAATAAATAGACATTGTTTAGTAACGTATCGTTTTATTTATGAAAATAATGAATAAATAAAAATAAAATAAATTAATATTGGGGGACAATCTTACACAAATCGACCTAGTCCCAAACTAAGCAAAGCTTGTACTATTGGTACTAGACGACGATATACATACTTATATAGATAAATACATACTTAAATACATAGAGAACATCCAACACCCAAGAACAAAATCCGTGCTAAATGCACAAATAATGCCCTGGCCGGGATTCGAACCCGGGACCTCTAGCTTCGGAGGCAGTGTCACTACCAACTAGGCTAAACAGGCCGACAATAAACTATATGAATTGGATATTTGAATGGATAGATCTAATATAACGTGTCGCACCACTTTATCCATAAAACTTAACAGACATCTGTTAAATATCGAAGAGACAGATAAGGACAATCGAATTTTAGCGACATTTTAACTAAAATGATCTGACGTAGTAATGATCTGAAATAGTAATGTCATTTATTACGGAGCATAAGACCTCCTCGGGTCCAGAAGTGCTACCTCGAACTGAAATGTATTTTCGTTTGTATGTACTTTCAGTTCGCGGTAGGCCCTCAGGCTGGTGGGATCGTTGGAGTCCAACTGCATCCTATAGAAGCCAAGCCTCTTCTGCTTGCCGTCCATGTACTGGAGGCATTCCTATAGACGCACTGATAGATAAGAGTGTGAGAGAGTCAGAAATGTGAAAAAAAAGATAGAGGAGGGCGAGGGAGATGGAGGGGAGAGAGATATATAGATAGCGAGAAAGATTTGGTTATCCAAAAGACGTCATCATAAACGTCATTTATTATATTACGAAGCACTAATAAGGGTGCCTCGGGTCCATGCTGGTGAGTTCATTGGAGTCCAAGGGCATGCTATAGAATCTGGCCATCTCCTGCATGCTCGCCATGTGAACGCGGCCGTCCTTCAGCCGCTGGTTCATCACGTATGCGTACTCCACGTTACTCTCCATGTCGTACGCCATGTTTAGTAGCTTAGTGTAGTGGAACACGTACCTGGAAGCAGGTTATTCAAATGCTCACTTGTTTTTGTTTTCTTTTGTATTATTTTGGCGGTAGATGTCGCTACAAGCCAGGGAGGCTTAATTAATAGAAGAGACTGATTGGAAGATACATTCGCCTCGAGCAATACCCGCGGTAGCTCAGTTGGAAACAGGTCGTGGGTTGAAATCCCGTGCGGAGTGGTCAATTTTTCATTCTGAATGGAAATTATAATTCCGCGAAGCGCTTGCGCTTGTAATTAATAATATTTAGATACATTTAAATGTTCGTAATTATTTCTAATGCGACCGGGCTTGAAGGACTACTTTTTAGGGTTCCGTAACCAAAGGGTAAAACGGGACTCTATTACTAAGACTCCGCTGTCCGTCCGTCCGTCTGTCTGTCTGTCCGTCTGTCACCAGGCTGTATCTCATGAACCGTGACAGTTAGACAGTTGAAATGTACACAGACGATGTATTTCTGTTGCCGCTATAATACTAAAAACAAAATAAAATAAATATTTATGGGAGCTTCCAAAAAAAAAACTTTTAAAAAGTTGCTCGTTGTGTTCATCAGGAGCTGGATCTCAAAATGTATGGGAAAACTTAAATCCGACTCGCACTTGAACAAAATTCTACTTGATATTATTTAACGTTCTTTATTACTGTTAAAAAAATATTCATCTTTAAATTTAAAAACAGTTATAATAAAGTGTCTAATGTTGTATAGATAATAGTACGGAACCCTTCGTGCGCATGTCCGACTCGCACTTGGCCTTTATTTTTGTTTATACTAGTTTGTTGAAGCGACTCCTCTGTTCACTACGAAATGACTCCGGGGGATAAAGGGGTTTTCCGGGGGACGAGAGGGCCCTCCGGGGGAGAATAACTTACCACAACATGGTAACATTAGGAGGCATTCTCTGCATGGTAACGAAAAGCATGCCCGCGATGGTTTTGATCTCCAAGTTGTTACCGTATATAACACCTATTTTGTAAACGGCACTTTGATTGTATCTGCAATAACCATTAAGATGTCTTAGCATGTAGGTCCAGGGTTTAACTGAGACGGTGCTGCGCGGCGCGCGGAGTAACAAGGAATAGCCATACAATATGTATATACGTTTGTTTTAACCATTTTCATTTTTAACCGACTTCAAGATTTCAAAAGAGGAGGTTATCAATTCGGTTGTATGTTTTTAACCGACTTCAAGATTTCAAAAGAGGAGGTTATCAATTCGGTTGTATGTTTTTTTTTTTTTAAATGTTTGTTACTCCATAACTCCGTCATTTCTTAACCGATTTGAAAAATTCTTATTTTGATTGTATGTATATATATCCAATTTGGTCCCGTTTTTGTCAAAAGGCAGTTCTGATGATGGGATCCATTTGAAGGAACTCCTCAAATCTTTAAGGCAAACATATAGTGATTTTTGTGTTTTTATCAACAAGTCAAGCATTTGCATCCAAAAATGTGACATTGGATGAAGTGGAACTGCTGATGATGATCAGAACAGAACTCTTCAACGACGAAAAGTTCACGTTTGGCGATTTGTCCTCCTAGCTGTATTTGTTAAGCAAGTTCTATTTTCACGATTAATTTTTGGCATGCTCGAGTTCTGATGATGGGATCCATGAGGAATTGAAGGAACTCCTCAAATCTTTAAGGCAAACATATAGTGATTTTTGTGTTTTTATCAACAAGTCAAGCATTTGCATCCAAAAATGTGACATTGGATGAAGTGGAACTGCTGATGATGATCAGAACAGAACTCTTCAACGACGAAAAGTTTACGTTTGGCGATTTGTCCTCCTAGCTGTGTTTGTTAAGCAAGTTCTATTTTCACGATTAATTTTTGTCATGCTCGAGTTCTGATGATGGGATCCATGAGGAATTGAGGGAACTCCTCAAATCTTAAAGGCAAACATATAGTGACTTTTGTGTTTTTATCAACAAATCGAGCATTATCATACAAAAATGTGACATTTGATGAAGTGGAACTGCTGATGATGATCAGAACAGAACTCTTCAACGACGAAAAGTTCACGTTTGGCGATTTGTCCTTCTAGCTGTGTTTGTTAAGCAAGTTCTATTTTCACGATTGATTTTTGTCATGCTCGAGTTCTGATGATGGGGTCCATTAGGAATCGAGGAAACTCCTCAAATGTGAAAGGCACACAAATAGTGATTTTAGTATTTTCATGAACTTATCAAGCAATTTCATTTATAAAAGTGACATTTGATGAAGTGGAACTGCTGATGATCATCAGAACGGAACTCTTCAACGACGCGTAGTTCACGTTTGGCGATTTGTTCTCTTCGTTGTGTTTGTCAAGCAAGCAAGGTTTTTCCATGATTTCATGAGGAATTGAGGGTACTTAGTCTTCTACCATTATAAACATACTTATAGCCATTTTTGTATTTTATTGTATGGAATCTAAGAGTGCACCATCTAAGATTAATAATCTTTCACCGGACTCCCCCATTGAAGTCGGTTTTTGTTTTCTTAAAAATTATTATATATATATCATCATCATCCTCCTAGCGTTATTCCCAGTACAGTTGCATCCTGAAGGATGCCTGGGGTCCGATACCTAATCCCAAGAATTGGCGTAGGCACTAGTTTTTACGGAAGCGACTGCCATCTGACTTTCCAACCTGAGGGGAAAACCAGACCCTATTGGGATTAGGCTTGTCAAGTGAGTGGGCAACTTGACTGTTAGATGTTCTCAAGCCGCCTGGAGGCCTCTAACTTGGCTTAACGACTGCTATCGTAGACAGCAACCGGGATCAACGGCTTAACGTGCCTTCCAAAGCACGGGAGCGCTCAGTTAGTAACCACTCAAAGCGGTCACCCATCCAAGGACTGACCTCGCCCGACATTGTTTAACCTCGCATACCGCACGCGGTACGTGGGCGCCGCTGGGCCATGAACGCTCCATTTTTATATATATATGCAGTTTTAAACATGACTCACAAAAGTTTAAATTCAAGTTAGGTAACACGTGGTAATATGGACGTACCGCATTCTAAGGTTGTGCAATTTACTGATCTCGTATCGTGTTGAATATATTGAGTGTTGCATGAACTGGAATAATTTTAGACGCCTGTTATACTGCCAAGTCCACTGTAAGTAAAAAATATTATTTAATGCAGACCAAACAGATTCAATATTAAATAATAATACCACTACTGAATAACATAAAAAATATGATAAAAATGGAAATGATTTAGTTCTTTATTAGTAGTGCCCACACGGCACTCCCGCCCGATTACTTTTCACTAAAAACCACATAATGACTTTAACGTCCCAATACATTTATTATATTGTTAAACACGTATGGAGCAACTTGCATTTATTTCCAGAAAAGGTGTTTAAGAGTACAAGAATTACAGAAAAAAAAAACAAAACATATTAGCTACCACATGTTGCCGACTTGCGAAATCGTCAAAAACTATGTCAATTGTAGGGCCAGAAGTATACAATAAAGTACTCGATGACATAATAGTACATTACGATACAAGTACAGAGAACAGGAAATTTGCAACGAGTGGTGATAAATTAAAACACGACCGAAGGGAGTGTTTTTAATCGACACGAGTTGCGAATTACCTATTCCCACGTGTATCGTACAACGTTTTACAGTACATATAGCTCTTTAAAGTTTCGACATACGCACGTAATCTGCTGATTACCGCACTCGTGCGGTAAAGTAGCACCATATGTACTGTAAAAAATATTAATAGTGATCCATCCTTTTATAACAAATTGAAAATATGGCTTACCGCCCAGGCGTTTTATACTATGTCAGAATTTAAAGAATTTAAAGTCCAATGACAATTTAATGTAAAACATTCTATTTCTATTTTATTTATAATGATTTTCGTAATGTAAGCTCTGACTGACTTTAATTTTTTAATAATTTTGACAACTAAAATTTTATATTTTATCAATGAGTATGAGTATGAGTATGAGTATTTTTTTATATTCTCACGAAGCGATTTTTGATGAGACGGTTTTCGTGTTTTTGCCATGGCGCGAACGGAAAAACTCACACGGCCGCGTGGAATGTTCTCATGTAGGGTAGGTACCTTTTTTGTACTACAACAGTAGCGAACAAGCATACGAAAGGCAAACACCGTAGCCTGTGGACTGCAATCGCGTTTCTGTTCATTTTTGTTTTGAGGATCTGTTGTTCCACACTCACCCTTAGGAGCTATGGGGGTACCACTACATAATACCTTCAAAGCAAGTAGTTGTGTTATTATAGCTGCGATCTTCTGTAATAAACTCCCCCAGTTGGATTGCTCCAAATATGAGCGAAATTACATTCAGTTGCGTGTTAGTATTTTTTCTATAATATAGTACTTGCTCTGTAGGTAGTATTGTTGGTGAGTAAGGTGACCAGAGCTCCTGAGGATGCGCTGTTTGTTTTCCACCAGAGATGTGCTATGCTACGCTACATTGCTATGGATGCTTTTGGATCCACCAATCATATTAATTGGTCCACACAGCGGAGCACTGATGGAAACAGGTTTTCGTAGCGCAGCTTACACATCCTCGCAGCACATCTCTGGTGGAGTGGCACCCTTTGGCGCCTTCCTGACTTGTCGATGCGGAGGCGGTACGATATGAGAAGACTGTCAGCTGTCAGTGTCAACCGATATCAATGCAGTACTGCCCCACTTCTGCGCATGGTATTACTACTGCACAAACGTAATACTGACAGTATTACGTCAAGTAAGGAAATCTCACATCAGTAAACTTACGTCAAACAACAAAATACCTATGACATATCGATCCCGCGCCGCCAAGTCAAGAAGTCGCCTATATGTCTAGCTATCAGCACATCGAATCCTCAAGGGCCAGCAACGTGCTCGTGATTCTTCTCAAACTGTAAGCGTACATGGCTACGCTTAGTCATCAAGCAGGCCGTAAGCTTGTTTGCCACTGTCGTTGAATAAAAAAACTTCTCTAGGAAACTTACGGAGAAATTTTTATAGTTGAATACTTCATTTTGAGGAAGCGCCGGCTTCCAGTTTCTCCTGCCAATCGAGTGTCCTGCGGCCGCGAGCTCCTTGAAGCGTTTGGCGTCCTCTGCCAACTTAATGGCGATCTCCAGGTTTTCAGAGTCTAGGACACCGAACTCTAGTCTCTCGATGGCCTTTGTTAGGTTTTCGTTGAGGTCTGTGTGACATCAGTGTTGACAATATAACTTTAAATAGAAGAAATCGAAGAATAATTTATTCCCGAAAGAAAAAGCGACTCTAATTCTGTAATTTGCCATGAACATCTACTTTTATTATCACTTCACCACATGAACTGATTTATGATAGCAAATATGGTGGTTAATATAGAAAATAGCCCTCGCTATATAAGGAGTTTCATCAATTCCTCAATGGTCCTAAACTTACCTTCGGTACCTCATCGTCGACACCAAGTAAATATATAGAACTAACTGTGGTAGTACGATATTTGATAAGACAGTGAAGTGGCAGTCCGTCCACTGCAGGAAAGTGTCATATCAAATAATTTTTAGAATGGTGCTGTATCCATGAACTTGTTAAAATGGAATAAGGGTGCAAGGGAATATCAAACAGAACCAGAAGGATACTGAGGGTCTGGCATTTGCACCCTGCTCCCCTCCCGTACTGTCTTAGGCTGTAAAAGTCACTAAAAAACCTGTGAAGTTGCTGAAGTACTCCCGAAAAGACATGGATCTGGGTTTGTCAGGAAAGAGGCCGAGATGTATGATCTGCTCCATACGATCTGCATTCGGTAGCGGCTGCCCTCGCGGGGGGAGCGCGCTGAAGACTATGGCAGCCAACCCTGAAAAAAAAATACACCAGCGGTATATGGCTTAAAACAGTAAACAAGCAGACGGCCTGCCTGATGGTTAGCAGACGGTCCAGACACGAACACTCTTAGTTACAACAATCTATGACTAAAACCAACCCATACATTTTTCATCGTGAGGAGCTTTTTTGACCGACTTCAAAAAAAGAGAAGGTTCTCAATTCGACTTGCGATTAGGTGCACAGATTTTGATGATTCTTTTTTTATTTGAAAGCTGGTGCTTCCCGTATGGTCCCTTTCAATTTGGTCCAATGCTGACAATAGCATCCATGAGAAAACCTTATAAGTCTTAAATTTGCATTAAGTATGTGCACGACAAATGGACGAATATCTCGGTTGAAGTGGTTTTTTTTTGTTAAAATGTTCGATTATTTCGGAATGAAGTCCCATAATCCTCTAGTTTTAGGATTTTTCAATACTGCAAGTTTTATGGTAAGCAGAAACTGTTGCCCGAGGATGCTCGCAACTCCAAAAGAGTCCCAAGTGTGTTGCTATAGACATATACAGGTTCCACACTCTCAAATGTCAAGAAAAGAGCGTACTCCCATCTTAAAGGCCGGCAACGCA
The DNA here is from genome assembly GCA_905163555.1 of Notocelia uddmanniana. Taxonomy (NCBI): domain Eukaryota; kingdom Metazoa; phylum Arthropoda; class Insecta; order Lepidoptera; family Tortricidae; genus Notocelia; species Notocelia uddmanniana. The sequence goes on along the minus strand of LR991064.1, from coordinate 28,273,746 downwards.
CTTACAACCCCTCTGGTGTTGCGAGTGTCCATGGGCGGCGCTAATCGCTTACCATCAGGCGATTCTTCTGCTCGTTTGCCTCCTATGTCATAAAAAAACTGGCACAGCACATCCGCGGGAGCAGGCGCGGCGTGGTTCGGTGTTGATACGGTTTTGAATTTGTGATCATTCCGAAACTGTCGACTGTCGATAGGGTCGATTACTGCTAAATATGTTACACACGCCGCTTCCACTCCGCTATCCGGCGTGGTGTTTGGTTTGTTTTACCGCAAAACCGCCTCCGCCCTGCAACGACGCTGAGCCGCGCTCTGTGCGTTACCAGATTCATTCACCACCAGCCTTTAACGCCACATATAGAGGTACAAACACAAAGCAGCTACTGGTGTTACAGTGGAAATTAACTCACATGCCAGTGCCACCGCGGTGCACGTCACTAATCTTCGCATGAGTGTAGCCAATTCGATAAATGTCTACAATACTCTTGTAAATTGCAATTATTTTCAATATAATGTATCAATACTAAAACGAGTGAAATTTCAATCAGAATTTTGCACTTAAATTATAATGTAATTACTAAACTTACTAAGTTTGTATTAACTGCCGTGGATTGTTGGGTAATATAGGCCTGTCATATAGCTTGGACTGTTCCTGCGGTGCGCACAGCGTAAGACAGGAGACTTCAAAGGGTAGCGGACTAAGGATTGAGCGAAGATCTTATGGAATAGACATGATCTCGAACGGCCCCAGAATTGGCCTCCTTTTTTTAAGGCCTCCTGCTTCCTTTCACTATAAAATATTGTTGTTATTGATTCATCTGGGAGTAATTTCAGCGATAATTGGCGACTGTATCTTTTTTCCGCAGTCGTTGAGTGCTTAGAAAACCGCGTTAAGCCGTTGATCCCGGCTGTTGTCTATGACAGCAATCGTTAAGCCAAGTTAGAGGACTTCAGGCAGCTTTTTACAGTCAAGTTGCACACTCGCTTGAAAAACCTAATCCCAATAAGGTCTAATTTCCTCCTTAGGTTGGAAGGTAAAAATTGAAAGGTAATGAATGGGCAAATGGACATGTTCTACGGGAGCTATTATGTAGATTTGAGTCAAAGGGCAGTCTGTGTAGTCCATTTCCATTTGGACTGGAGACATTACAATTCCAGAGGACGTGCTTGGAGTTGAAGTCACCGGCCGGAATGACCAATAAGTTAACTCTAAAAACGGCCTCTTGAAAGAAAGGTTTCTGGGTTTGATGAGTTTATTTGGGGAGAGACGAGCGGTAAAGATTGTAATGGGTGACCTGTTAGTGCTATTCTGCAAACTGATACCTCTAGGTCTGTCTAATATATAGACTGGTGAGATATGAAGGGACCTTCTGTAGTAGATCAGAGTGCCCCCATTTAAATTTACAATACGGGGGTTTATGATGACAGTATTAAGAAAAGTTTCTTGTACTAGAAGTATGTCTGCTTTGTGACACCATGAGGAACAATGCCACCTCGTGACGTTTTGTCCTGAGGCCATTGTCATTGAATAAATCAATTACCAATAAGCTAAGCTCACCACTTTGGGGTGTGCTATTCATAATGGACCACTAGGGTTTTTGACTGCTTTGAGAGGGTTTGCGAGTCGGGCCAGTAGGTACTATTAACTTGTCAATTAGATCGCTGGTTTTAGGACCAGTCTAAAATCATCCCTGAGTGCTTGTAGTTTTGCAGTTTTGGGTTGTTACCTGGGAACGAAGATGAAGTCGGGGTGGGATGAAGGGTTGGTTGGTAGCCCTTTATAGGTCGAGGTTGCTGAGGCGGGGCGGTAACAGAGCATTGAGGAGGGGCCCTTTTGTAACTTTTGTTGCGGTTGGTAGAGGGTGTGAAGAGGAGGCGTGTGGTAATTGAATATGGCAGGTGCTGTCTTGAACTATATTTGGGGTAGGGTTGAAAATGAAATATGAAAAAATATTATACTCCACCATTGATTACATCTTATTGTAAGAGTAAATACATAATGAGGGATTTTTGTATCTGTTGTGTTGTAATCTGTTGTGGATTTGAGCTGGGAGCTTTGCATAGGTCTAAAGAACCAGCGCCTAGTGCCTGATTCCGCTAAATGTCCTTGATAGTATGGATGAAATTGGTACGAGACGTCTAGGTAGACAGGCCTTATTAACCGACTTAAAAAAAGGAGGTTCACAATTCGTCGGAATATCTATTTTTTAATTTTTATGTATGTTCACCGATTACTCGGAGACTAGTGCACCGATTTCAAAAAACCTTTTTTAGTTTGAAAGGGTATGTTTTCTAGTTGGTCCCCTTGTCACCAAGTCTGGACCGGAAGTCGGGATCTTGGAGAAATCGAGGGATCCCCTCAAACCATATAGCAGGAGGATGGGACCTGGCAAAGTTTAGAGTCGGTGTTTTTTTTTAATTTACTTGTTTTAAATAACACATAGTCTTTTGTTTACAGGAGGAACTGCAGAACATCCTCCGTATTTGGCGGACATATATAGGGTACCATATTATGGGCCCGTGCTATCTGAAGCCCTGGAGGAGTTGAAATATGATCTATACCACACGTGGCGCACTTTGGTGGGATTTTACAATAGCGAGTAGTACCTTTTACGTACAGTTAGCTGCAGAGCCCCACCTGGCATAGAAGTTTGTATGCAGCGCCGCGCTTCAAATCAGGGCGTCTCCCGGCGTACCGGGACGTATGACAACCAAGTTCATATTGCACGACATGATTTGGTTATCGATAAAAAAAATATAGGAATGTGTAAAAATCATGTCGTGCTATTTTAACATTGAGCTGGTTTTCCTTTTATTTTTGTCGGCGTCGGAGCTACACCCGGGTATGTCCTTAAACTACGACCAAGACCACCGGGGAATGGGCAGCAGCATTCCTAGAGTACGGTGGAGATACTGCGATCGCCAACCCGCATGCCAAGCGTGGCGATTATGGTATTTACCCCCCATGAAATTGGGGGAGGCCTATGTCCAGCAGTGGACGTCCTAGGGCTGATATGGTGGAGCTACACACACCACAAACACACACACACACACACCACAAACACACACACACACACACACACACACATACATACACACACGCACACACACCCCCCCACACACACACAGCACACATAAATACACACACGCTTATAGACTGGCTATTGATTGGAAAAATAAAATCCACAAAAAACCCAATTTCTCTAGTGAACATAATCTCCACTTCCGTGATATACTCGTACGAGGGGTGTTCAATAAATTCTCGGTATTAGCATGAAAACAAAAGAATACGATAGTTGTCTTATTTTTGTTTTTTAATATACTCCTCCCCTATGTTCATGCACTTATAAGACGGGTCAATTAGTTTTTTTTAACCCCTCATAAAAATATTTTTGTCTTTGGTGTCAAAATGCTCCTGCACTACTGTCTTCAATGCTTCATCGTTAGAAAATCAATTTCCACGTAGATCCTTCTTGAGATTGGGAAACAAAAAGAAGTCATTCGGGGTCAAGTCTGGACTATACGGTGGATATGTAAAAGTTTCGAACCCAGGTTCAAGAGTAGCAGCCTTGGCAATATGAGCATTATGCACAAGGGCGTTGTCCTGCAGAAGCAGAACACCTTTGGCTAATTTTCCCCTTCTGTTATGTTTGTTTGCTTCCCTTATTTGGCGTAGAATATTAGCGTAGTACTCTCCTTTAATACTTACAACCTTTTCTTTACAATCGATCAGCAATATTCCATCACAATCCCAGAATATTGTGAACATGACTGTGCCAGCTGAAGACATGACTTTGAACTTCTTGGGATGAGGACTTGCATTAAAATGCCACTGCATGGACTCTTGATTGCTCTCAGAGTCATAATGATGAACCCAAGTTTCATCACTACTAACAAAATTTTGTAGTATGTTATCAGGAAGTTCACCGCACACATCAAGAAATTCGGATCAACAAGTAACACGCGTATTTTTCTGAAGCGATGTCAGGATTCGCGGTACCCATCTCGCACTGACTTTTGACATATCAAGATGGTCATGAATTATATCGTGTCTAGTACCAATAGAAAGGTTGGATATTTGAGCTATTGCTTTTACCCTCACTTAACCATCTTCAAATATAATTTTCTCCACTTTTTTTAAATTTTCTGGTGCAGAAGCATCAACGGGCTGACCAGCTCTATGGTCGTCTTCGATACTCTCTCCTCCATGCTTAAATTGACTTGACCACTTCTGGACTGTTAATAAAGAAGGAACAGACTTACGGTAAACATAACCCATTTCTTTTTTAGAGTTATTTCATTTTTTACCAGTTTGGTCAATAATTTTACTACCGCTCGGTGCTCTAATTCAATTAACATTGACAAATCTCTCATACTGATCACGTTTGTTCAGCAGTTCCAGAAAAACAAAAGGACATCGCCGTTTGAATTTCACTTTTTTTTAATATTAATGAATGACTTTTACCGGCCAGTAGTAAAAAGTTTACTAAAGAGGTTTAAAAGATATCAATACCGAGAATTTAATGCACGCCCCTATCTGGACACGCCAACATTGGCAAAATAACACTTGCCGAAATCAGCAGCAGAAAACTTTAAAGGAAAAAAGAAATCCAATTGGATAGTTTATTTGCCAGAATTAAGCATGCCACACACTGGAGCGGCCTGCGGCCGCGACCAATAGTAAATTTGACAGCTAATGACAAGTTTACTATTGACCGCGCGGCCTAGGCCGCGCCAGTTTGTGACAGGCATCATGATTACAATAAAAAAAAATAGTCGTTTCGTCCAGCATCACTTCTTCCACAGAGGTTTGGAGGAGGTCGTGACAAACTGCGTGACAAACATGTGTCGCTTCCAGAACGCGAACTTGATCATGTCGACTGTGTCCTTCACGTCTACATCCAACTGTACAGATAAACATCAAATTAAAGGTAAATAACACTAGCCGCCCACCATACAAAATAAAAATTGGCCAAGAGCATGTCGGGACATGTTTAGTGTAGGGTTCCGTAGTTTCCTAATAAACATAATAAAAAAAAAACAAAACAGTAACAAGCAAAAGGGAATACCTATCTTCGCGGCATTTCATAGGTCTTTTACTAAGAAGGGAAGACTTTTTACGAATAGTTTCGTTGAAAGTCTTTATTAAACTTTACATTCACGATTTTTTTCATATTTTTCGGGCCCATAGTTCAAAAGTGAGAGGGGTGCGCACATTTTTTTTTCTTTTGGAGTAATATTTATTGACGTAAATATTCACTTTATCAATAAAATGTTTAATGAAGATCTTTATTCACTTTGAAAGACCTATCCAACAATACCCCACACCATAATATTATTTATAATAAGCTCGAGAGAAAAGAAAAGAACGCTGCGAAGGACAAATCCAGCAAGTAGATGGCTGCGTCAAGGGTCATATACAGAAGGCGGTACTCCCGGACACGGCGCGGATAGTCAGGAGGTTCCTCTCTCTGTCGCCCTAACCACCGGTAGCTTGGGTCCTGCCTCGCTGCCGGTGGCACCCCAGGTTAGCCTTTTTTATCTTGCTTTTATATTTTGTATGTACATTTTATATTTTACTTTTATAAAGTTATTATAAAAAACCTAATTTAAGTAAAATATCACCATCCCCCATGATGAGAACCTCGGAAAGGATAAGACTAGCATGTACCTAGACCTGGCACAACTAACCGCCATGTGGGATGCTGATTTGACGATCATTGTCCCGATAGTCGTCTCTGCGAACGGTCTAATTGCGAAGAGTCTCGACCAACACCTTAAGAGACTCTCGCTAGATGGCTGGGTCAAGGGTCAGATACAGAAGGCGGTACTCCTGGACACGGCGCGGATAGTCAGGAGGTTCCTCTCTCTGTCGCCCTAACCACCGGTAGCTTAGGCCCCGCCTCGCTGCTCGCGGCACTCTAGGTTAGGTTTTTTACAATGCTTTTATATTTTGTCCGTGTATTTTTATATTTTACTTTTTATAAGTTAATTGTAAAAACCCTAACTGGCTGCAAAAAAAAATAATAATTATTATCATTTATTTCGAGGATTTAGCCCATATGCTGATAAAAAAATACAAATTAAAGATTCTAAAACGTTAATAAATAAAAAAAAACACCATAGGGTTGAAGCAAAAATAACTATTCATCCCCAATTTACGTGTAGGGGAGGTACCCTATTTTTTTTTTTTGATTTTTTTTTACCAGTGTTGCAGCTTTCTAGCACTAACAATCACAGAACAAAGCCTCGGACAGACAGACGGACATGGCGAAACTATAAGGGTAAGTTGACTACGGAACTCTAAAGCATGAATTACTTACATTTGAATCTTACTTTAATGGAACATATTTTATAATGCCAATTTTCATCACAGAGTGATGAACGAGCACCTAAACGTACAGAAGCCCATCTGCCTTAGTGAAGACGTTAGCTGTCAAATTTTAGCCATAAAGAATAGGGTATTTTCCTCATGTTGAAATTTGGAACATACTTATTGCCGTTATATGGATTATACCATCAAATTAACACAATAAAATTACAAAACAAAATCAGAATAATAATAGAAAAACGATACTTTAAAGTTTAAAAAAAATATATATATCATCTAAGTTAAACAAAGACTACCAAAAGAAATTAATAAAAAATAAATTGTTTGACAACTATGTCCTTAAACGCAGTATTTCACGGTTAAAATAGCAATTTTCTTGTTTTTCCATACATACATCGTTAGTACGGAGCGCATGCACTGTGACGTCATAACATAATAATCTATCAATAAGTATGGAGCGTTTTGGTTGTCCGGGAACAATATCCACCTTAGACCCTCATTTGCGGCTTTTGTTGTCTTTTAGTCGTAGTTGGACCCATACAAAATTTAAATCCTCTTTAAAAACTGATTCGAATGGCATCGTTCATATATTTTTTGAAAAAAGCCTAATCTAGAGTACGTTTTGGTTAATTAGAGGTTATTGGTTATTTTTTAATACAAACGTTCTCGACTGTTACCTTTAGCCCGTTTGGAGCGTGCGACCAGAACTCGTTTTTGCTCCATGTATTAGTAAAAAATAATTTCTGATCTGCCGTCATGCCTGTTAACCCTTTTCTTGGTAGTGTATCATATAAGATACACTTTTTTGGATGGTCATTTAACATTTTTTTCCAGACATTTTTTCTTGCTCTACATAGCGCAAATGAGGCTTTAACTGAAGAATTTTTTTTAATTTGCTAAGAATAAGGTATACTGTTTTGCTATCTGGCAAATTACAGGGAGCAAAAACGAGTTTTGCTCCTTCTAAACGGGCTAGATAAGACGTTTTCTTTTTTATATAACGATGGTGGCTAACAAGCTTATGGCCTGCCTGATGGTAAGCAGACACCGCAGCCTACGGACACTTGCGACTCCGGAAGAATCACAGAGAGACATGACGGACGCTAGAGATGTATGCAGGTCCCTCACTCTCGATATAATGCATCCTCGGGAGCTCTGGCTCTCTCTCTCTCTCTCTCTTTACTCACCACCAGGAACACAACACAATGTACCTAAAGAGCAAAGATCACGTTCCACTGTGCTAGAGTACAGCGGAACTCTTTTCTTCGATTGATGTCAAGAAAACTTAAAATATGTCGTAAGCGCCTATCAATTTGTTACAATTATCCGCCTTGAAAGTGAATGAATCATAGAGATAGGAGATACTACATTTAATATGTACAGTACCACATGTGGTCGACAGCGCGAGACACGAGCCGAAAGAGTCAATTTATTAAACATTTTTCTTATAGAAGTGAAAAGAAGAATGTATTATACGGCTAGGTAACTCGCTTTGAATCCCTCACTACCGTAGTGAGGGATTCAAAGCGTGCGTGAATACGCTCAGGATTTCATGTTGGAATCCCGAGTTTTGTTCGGGATTCAACGCGCCAACCCTCGATGAAATATTGCATTTTGCTCCCTTGTGATACAATCTACTATTAATCCTAACTAGGAAAGCATAGTAGTCTATAAATATATGACTTCCGTGAATTCAGCCAGTGAACAATTGATTAAATAAGTTTTGTTAATTCTTAGTTTTATTTGTAAGAGGTAACCGAGAACGAAACCTTAATTCTAGGATTTTTACTTGGGGTTTTTAGCCACAGCTGCATTTGCCCCTTTCGCATTGATTTTCGGTCCCGCCTCCACCAGCGCCAGAGAAATATCGATTTTAAATTCTTATGTTTGAAAACGAGCTCAGTTAATTCTACCTCTTAAAGAGAATACCGTATTTCTGCGACATTCTGGCATACACTACAATACAAATACTTTTCATTGCACACCTTACACACATGAATTACAAAGAAAAACAAAATTATAACATTTAGGCGGAGATCCTTGGGGGAGGCCTTCGTCCAGCAGTGGACGTCTTTCGGCTGATATGATAATAATAATGACGTTGAGAGGTAGACAATAGGCGGTCATATCACTAGATAGAGATCCCTTCTAGACAATGTTTGGGTGGATTAGATACATAATTGCCCTATTCCCTCCGCGGAGTGGGGACTCCGTATTCGTCTGACTGGTAGAAAAGGATTTTTCACTATACCTGCAACATCCTCTCGTATAATTGCAGGAACATCTTCAAACTGTGCGTTTTTGTCCTCCAGTTGGGACGGTTTTGTATTGCGCGTTTAGTTCTGTTTGAAAGAAAGAAACAAGTTTTGTTAAAGCTCTATTTAAATAAGTATCCAAATACTAATAACATAAGGAACACACGTTGTCCTCGTCGCCTGCGTCAAGTTCCTTAAGAAATGATTAGTCCGAGAAAACTACCAGCCATTCACGTCATTCCGGAGTCTCAAACAGTCAAGCTATTTGTACCTATGCCAAATTTTTTAAGATTCAATATTCAAATATTTATTCACAACAAGCACTACAACAAAAGTAAATAAAAACATACACAACAAAGGCTAAGTTGCGAAAAGAAACCTACTCAGCATATGCAGGCTTTACAGCCGGCGCTGATCTTCCGTAGATCCCTTAGGGGCCCGTTACACGGCGATTACCATTATACGATACACTCATACTACAATAAAATACGTCTCACGTCAATATTTATGGACACTGAAGCAAAATCCACACTATTTTAAAAAAATCGCGATAATATTGACATCTGAGCATTGTATAAGCACAGTGTAAATTTTGTCTAAATCTCTCCATACCACCACCCCCACCACCATATCAGCCCTAGGACGTCCACTGCTGGACATAGGCCTCCCCCAGTTTCATGGGGGGTAAATGCCATAATCGCCATACTTGGCATGCGGGTTGGCGATCGCAGTATCTCCACCGCACTCTAGGAATGCTGCTGCCCATTCCCCGGTGGTCTTGGTCGTAGTTTTAGGACATACCCGGGTCCATACCAAACTATCTCAATGCCAAATTGCATAAAAAAACAAATTTATAATACCATCATCATCATATCTTCCAAAAGAACGTACACTGCTGTACATATGCTTCCCCCAAAGAGTCCCACAGTGCGCGGTCCTGGGCCACCCGCATCCAACGAACTCTCGCGACCAGGTTATCAGTCCATCTTGTCTCCCTACGCTGGGCCTTCCTGTACATGGTCGCTACTCGAGAATCTTTCCGCCCTCACGCCATCGATTTGCTGTCGATGTACCTAGTAGTCTCAGCTGAGATAATGGAGGATTTGAGTGCGACGCTTGCTTCAGTAGCCTTCGAGCAAGTTGGTCTAATAAGGGTGAACATGGGTAAGATAAACATCATGTCTAATGCCCGTGTAGCAGCAACTTCCCCGCTACAATCGGACATTTTATTGCTTGAAGTTTTAATTTATTATATGCTATTACTTTATTCTTAGGACAAAGTTAGTCATGTTGCTATGTCCTACTAGGATCCATGTTTGTACTGGCTAGGTTTTAAGAACGTCTTGTAAATACCATGGTTAATAGATAAACGCTAGAAGTTGACGTCTGACAAGCAGTCCAGTTAGCTAGGTCCAACTTTGAGAAAGAGGTCATTAGTCGAATTCAACACGAATAGGCAGCGTTCGGGAAGCTTCGTGGTATCATTTCCTCCAAATTTCTGCAATCTTAAGAATATGGTTTTTAACCAGTGTGTGTTGCCAGTGATGACATACGGTACACAAACGTGGCCACTCACGATGAACCTATTACAAAATGACAATATTACTCAGGGGGCTATGCTCGAAGTTTCCCTATGAGGTCGAGTAAGGAATGAGGAGATCCTTAGGAGAACCAGGATCGTCGACATAGCTCAGCGAGTTACAAGTCACGGAGCGTTCGTGGCCCAGCGGCGCCCGCGTACCGCGTGCGGTATGCGAGGTTAAGCAATGTGGGCGCAGGTCGGTTCTTGGATGGGCGACTGCTTTGAGTGGTTACTAACTTAGCGCTCTTGTGCTTTGGAAGGCACGTTAAGCCGTTGATCCCGGCTGCTGTCTCGACAGCAGTCGTTAAGCCAAGTTAGAGGCCTTCGGGCGGCTTGAGAACTTCTAACAGTCAAGTTGCCCACTCACTTGACAAAGGGGGGTCGAAGTTGCACCACGTCCGTAGGGAGTACCCACCGTTACCCTACACGTGACCCCTGGGTGGTGCTAAAAGTGCAACAAAAACTGGCAACCGTACTTGTCTTCTCGAAGACCTCACGGTTCGTAAATAAATGCCATACGATTAAATAAATAAATAAGCGAGTTACAAGACCGAAATGGCAGTGGGCGGGGCACATTGCTCGTAGAACCGATGGCCTTTGTTGTAGAAAGGTTCTTGAGTGGCGACCATGCACCGGAAGAAGCAGCTTGGGAAGGCTCCCAACGAGGTGGACCGACGATCTGGTCAAGATCGCGGGAAGCGATTGGGTGAGGTCGAGGCAAGATTAGAGCAGGCATTGTGGAGATTCTTGGAGGAGGCCTTTGTCCAGCAGTTGACGTCTTTCCGCTGATATCATGATGATCCTGATGAACGTATTAATGAAAATGTACTTACACCATAGTGTTCCACTCTTCCATGATCCTGTACATCTGCATCTTGAGCCGCAACAGCCGGTGAAATAGGTATCCGATCTTGTAGCCGCTTAAGTATTGGATTACCCTGCCATCACAATCCAAAGCGTAAAGGAGCCTCGTCTGTCAACAAACCACGCTGTGGTTTGGCAGAAGAACATACGTACAAGTAAGCAAGATATAAGTGAATGCTCGTTTATTTATTTCATTTTTTTATTAAGGGTAAAATGCGGCCCTATGACTAAGACTCCGCTGTCCGTCCGGCCGTCTGTCTGTCCTTCTGTCATCAGGCTGTATCTCAAGAACCGTGATAGCTAGACAGTTGAAATTTTCACAAATGATGTATAGGTAAATTAATTTCGAGACGTTTTTGAATCTGTATATTTACAGGGACACACGTACACGTTGACGTATACAGACACACGTCAACGTGTGTGTGAGGCTGGCTACAGAGGTCACAACTACAAATGCAAAAACGTCTCGAAAGATATTTACCTGTATTTTTGTTTTCGCTATAGTAACAAATTCTAAAAACAAAATAAAATAAATATTTAAGGGAGCTCGCATACAAAAAAGTTGCTCGTTGCCTTCTTCAGGCGCTGGGTCTCAAAATGTATGGGAAAACTAAAATCCGACTCGAAATTAACCAGAATTCTACTTTAAAAAAATCTGCTTAATTCTCTATATGATACATTACATAAGGTCGACCCTAATGGTCAGTGGTAGTGGTGGAATTTTCCTCTTTTATTCATGAAAGAAAGTTCTTAACACTTCCATCAGGCTTGATACTTACATTTTTTTGCGGTTGGCAGCGTCCACTTGAAATCTGATATGTATAAGATAAGTAAGGCACAGTTTCTGGTAGTACCACTCCCTCAGCTGTATTGGGGTCGACGCAAGCTTGTCCACCTCAGAAGGCAGGTCCATCTTCATGTCTCTCCTGGTTTTGTTATGCTCTATCACAACTTCTTGTAGAGAATTCTTCAAGTCACCGAGAAGTGTCGATGCGTTATACAACTCCTTTGTGTCTATGTCCTGTGAGGTGCTGTTTAGTTGATGATCTAAAAATGTAAAATGAGGATTTTTTTTGTAGTGTGAAAATTATCGCTTACCTATTGATTTTATCGGCATTGAAATAAAGTCGAAATACCAAGTCTATATTCCCAAAAGGGCTACAACCCGGAGCACACAAAAATCTCAGTGCCACTTTTAGCAATTGTAGGTTTATAGATTGAGAAGATGTGATATTGCAGTGACAGGATGCTAGCCCATCGCCCACAACACACTTAAACCTGGTTCCCATAGTGACTCTTACGACACCCAAGGGAAGAAAGGAGGTGTTACTATTCTAACCCGACACCACACGGGTAAAGTGGAAATTATGTAGGTATCGATACTTCTACAGCTGATAGTAGGTACTCGTCTGTAGGAGTAGACTTGAGTATAAAAAAAGGGTCTAGCAGGCTAAGTTAATAAGAGTGCCCCTCGCGAGGAATTTGGTTATACTTTTAGATGGAGAACCAAAAAACACAGATTTATTCATAAAAACTTAAACTGTTATTTCAGCTCAACTACGCAAGCGAGAGGGTAACCAAATAAAATCAGAATTAAAGAGAATGGAACGGGGTTAATAATGCATATTTTTACAGACGTTCGTGTCTCTAACAACGTGGATAGAAAAAAAAACTATACTCGATTCATTTTTTTTGCCGCTTCTCGCGAAGACACGTCTACCAAATAAATTACGTGACATGCCACAATTGTCAACTATGTATACCTACAGGTAAATTATTTTTGAGACGTTTTTGCATCTGTAGTAGTATTTGTATATTTACAGGGACACACGTACACGTTGACGTATACAGACACACGTCAACGTGTGTGTGAGGCTGGCTACAGAGGTCAAAACTACAAATGCAAAAACGTGTCGAAAGTAATTTACCTGTAGATAAGTAGATATAAATACTTTTCAATAAAGAATTTTCAAATATCATGGTGACTCATGTCAAAAAAATCTGAAGTAAAGAATATCGATATAATATTAAGTGCTAAAAGCAAAGGTGAAAGAAATGCACCTATTTTTGACGAGATATCTTTACGTCAATAAATAGTTCGAGGCTGATTTGCCTGATCTACAAAATCATTTTTTGAAGACATAAGAGAACTTTTCGCAATATTTAATAATGCTTATAGTATCTTTCTATACCTGTCAACACAATAAATCCTTCAGCGAGTAAGGGGCGACAATGCGCAGGGAATTCTTCTGAAGTCGCAAACGTCCATAGGCTACTGGGTCTGCTTACCATCAGGCAGTCCGCATGCTTGATTGCGACAGTCGTTGTATAAAACAAAACAAAACTGCGCCGAGGGAAATGCCTTACTCTGTTTTTACAGCCTACCTACCTGCCTATTCCGGTGCAGTTATCCAAAGAGGATCATGGCTTTCGAAACGAGAGCACGCCACCTTTGCCAATCAACCTGAAGTTGACGCAGATGCGCCCCTCCACACTGTCTTCCAAGCGATACCTGGGCCAGCCTACCGGGCAGCGACCACTCGGTAGTCCCAAGTACCTATGCTCTCTTGACAGCTCCATTTACCCTATTCACATTCAGTGTCAAGTCTTACTCCAACGCTGCATGTCCTCCAGTTCATTCAAAAACTCCTGAAAGCCTGGAAGCTCCTCATGGTCGCCATACGTGGCGTCCATAGATACTCCGCCGTCGGCGCGCCGCTGTACTTCAGGGGGTAGTTGCAGATCCGATGTAAACCCAATGTTGCCGTACATCACCCTCAGGACTGCATTGCTGACTAGGAAGCGAGCGGTGGCTACCTGAACTGAATTAAAAAGAAAATGTTACACAAAATCATTTTCTGGTACAAATTGATAGCTTTTACAAGTACATCAACTATTTGTTGAGATGTTTCCAATGAGCCCTAGCACGACGGCTTTATCTTGCGTAATTTAGAAGTTGCTATCGCCACCTTCTGTCTCCATCATCGGCGTGGGCGTGGGCAACGTGGGCAGTTAGCAGGTAGCAGAGACCTGCACCACCCCTCCCCCCCTCGCTAACCTTCGTAACCCCCTCTTACTTACCTACGACTTATCTACGACGATAGCTGATAAAATGGCAACCATCATACGCCGGCTGACAAGTGAATCATGCCACTACAAAATGGAATTATTGAAAAAGATGACTTATTCTACTTACGTCAACTTCCACTTAGGTCAGATTTTGTTTTTATTCCAATTAGGTCATATCTGACCTAATTGGAAAGTTGTCAACGGAAAGTATCTGACCTACCTCGACACCTGTATGGACAGTAAGCTGACAACTGGATACCAAAATTAACAGCAAACTGAAAGTATTGATATGACTAATTTCACTCGGGCTCAATATTGACGGAGTCCGCTCCGCGGGGCTCCTATTTCTGAACGTACCGGTCGAACCTAACCTACCTAGACCTGGGGCCGTTGTAGATCACTTATTGTAGGACTTTTTTTGGATTACAAATCTGCACATTTTTACTGTCAATTCGTCTTTTTCTACATCTCGCCATTTGTATACTTTGTCAATTATAATTTATGACGTTTTTATTTCTTGACAATAAAGATTATTTAGACAGTATTTAGAAAAACTGTCCTAACTGGAATAAAAACTTCTGTCCTAACTGGATCTGACAAAATTGGCATTAAAACATTCCACTTACGTCAGCCGTTTTGATTTTCTGACCTATATGGAATTTCATAATTTTTGATGTATGAGAAAAAAATAATCTGACCTAAGTGGAAGTTGACGTAAGTGGAATAAGTCAAAAATATCAAGCTGGTATCGCATACCGACGCGACGTAATACGGTACTTGTACAGTCGAGTTCATAAATATATGAGCAAATCCAAGCCTTCAAAAATAAGTGTACATAATGACGTACAAATACATCTAAACATATTTATCATTCGAAAATATATACACGTGTCATCCGTCATATTCATCTGAGCAAGCCTCTCAATAATATTTAAGCAACTGAAACATAATAAATATCTGTCCTATCATTTTTACAAAATTACTACGTACTGTATTTTTACGAAATTATTTAAACGAGTGGAAGCACATGACTATTGAGACAAAGGTTCTTTTCAAATATTTATAAACAGGCAGTGGAACATAAATATATGTAGTAACGTTTTCCAATTTGTTGTGAACAAGTAGGAGCTCATAAATGCTCTCTGCACAAATAAAACATTTCACTTAAATATGAAATTCTCCAATAAAGTTTCCCAAAATTATGTGAACAAGTAAAAACTCATAAACATCTGAACAAAACTGACAGACAAAAGAAAAATATTCAGGAGCCAGTAATAAATGTTGATCAATCAAAATCAAAATCAAATATTTATTCTGCAAATAGGCCACAAGGGCACTTTTACATGTCAAAGCATGAATTTATACAATTTAAAAAACTGACAATCTTACTTAATAATAATGATTAAAAAAAATATACTGATTAACAATACAATGAAAATAAATTTACAAATATTAAGGACGTATTGAATACGATCTGTGTCCGAATAAACCAAAGGAATATAAAATTAATTTAATATCTCAGAGATGTATAATATGGTCTCTGAGCGTCCAAATATGATTAATAACAATTATTTCAAAGTGCTTAGAGATGTAAATGATCTCTAAGCCCTAAAATTAAAATAAGTAAACTTAATATTGTTAGAGATGTATAAGGTCTCTAAGCGTCAATAATAATAAAACTAATCCAGAACAGGATCATGTCTCTCGTCAATCTACATACAATAAAATAACACTAGTATTAAGAGGGGGTACCACGCCAAATTACAGTTCGCAGATTGAATATTTACCTATCATAATCAAGTCTAAATGCCAAAAAAACCAATTACACGAAAACTAGATCATATTTGCTATTTTTGAGTTTGAACAAAACCATTAAAGACTAAAGTTGGCTCGATAGAAAAAAATCGTCAAAACATGTCTACTTTTCACCTAATTTCAATTGTGTGACGTTACCTTGCATACTATTGAAGTAAAAAAATTACATAAAATACCTTCCGACATAATAAATTTTTGTTATTAGCGATTTATCAAAATGTTGTATTTTTTCTGAGTTATTGAGGTAAAACAAATTTGGCGCAAATGCTCTTTTTCTTCCGCGCGATACCGTCTCTTCCGTCGCACGTTCCGCGCGGCGCAGTATATCTGCTGTTGCTGTTCACGGGCGGAGCCAGTCCCGATCGCTCCACTGAGACGAGAGGACTGTGTAGGGAGCGCTCAAGACTGCGAAGTAAATATAATAGTATCAACAAGAGTGTGTCCCAAATAAAACGTAGAGTTTATAAAACCCAACACTATAGTTTATGAATTTCAGGTAAAAGTTTGATGAAAACTTCTCAACAAAAAATCTAATATCTACCTTAGGTAACAAACTTTACAGTTCAAATTACAACGTTATCATTGCGCGGCAGTCAACCTCGGTTAAACGATTGTGTGTAGTATATGCAAAAATAGATGATAAATTTCTCTTACGTATGAGTCTTACTTCAAGTCAAATTATTACACTAAATTTAAGGGTTCCGTAGTCAACTAGGAACCCTTGTAGTTTCGCCATGTCCGTCTGTCTGTCCGAGGCTT